>HG992169.1:10480000-11080000 GCA_905220505.1 Laothoe populi
AATACTGAGAATTTCTATATAGAAAAACCCAATATCACTTTACCCGACCCGGGGATCGAAACCGAGACCTCAGCACCGCAGTCGTAATAAGTTAAATTTTAATAACCACTAGTTTTGCCTACGTTACTACATTTTTTTAAATTATAATCTAGAATACACAACATAAATCTTTATGTATCTACACAACCCGAAATTATACTTGTATTCATCACAATATTTCAAACTTTTAGAAAATTACACCAAGTCTAAAATTCCACAAACTAATAGACACTGATCTAACAATCCCTTGGAAACCATTGTCTTCATATTTAATCTAAAATGATACATGTAACAAAAATTCCACAGTTAGTGGAACAATGCTTATCATGCCTAATTGGTTACCAAATTAAAGAAATAATTAAATTTTGTCTTCAGTTACGTCAATTTTTGAATTATTTGTTAACTAGTAACAGAGAGCAAACTCTCTCTCAAATAGACCAACAGAAGTGGAGATGGACCGGTCACATGATGCGAGACAAACAAGGCAAATGGAGCACAACCGTCTCTGACTGGTACCCCAGAGACGAGAGAAGGGTAGCGCGAGAACGAAGCCAATGGAAAACGCCAGAGGCCTATGCCAAGAGGCACTCTGAACTACGTGATCTTCTTTAGTAAAATCCTAACACAGTGTAACACAAACTAAATAGTTCAGAATAAAGGGCTTATTATTATTAACAGAGATCAATGAATGGTGACTATGATATTATCGATTGATTGCATTGATAATTGATATTCATGAGGATATCTGTGATATAAATCATTATCTCTTTACATATCTATAATAAACATAAAGTTATTGTATGATAAATAATATTTGAAACAAGTTGCATATTATCTGCTTTCACAACAAGAGCTAAGGAAAAGTTAATATATCATTTTTTTAATTCTTTTAATTGTCTACATATAACCAATTATAAATAGATAGAGCTTTGTCCGTATATATGTAGACAGCCTATATCATATACCGTAAAAAAATATCTCTACAACAGTGCCACCTATCTGCGCCAAAACTATCCTACCTTTGAAGCTGGAACCAATCATATAAATTCACAAATTTTCATTAAAATCATTCGGTTTCGGAGTTCATCGCGAACCAAAATCGTGTCATGTGAATTTTATATACATATATTAAAATTACACCTACTTCATAAATTCTGCTCAACCCAAATGTCGACAGGTAGAGATTTCTCTAGGCAATATGTACGCTTTAATACAAATTTTGTATAATAAGTGTAGTAATAAGTAATATTTGTGTTAATATAAGAAACTATTAAGTGTAAATACAATAAATAACCTAATTTAGAACAAACAGCATAAATCCCTTCGAAACATAAAAACATAGTACATAAGCCTTGACACTCGCCTAACAAACGAGAAAAGAAACACATGTTTCATAAAGGATGCATAGCAAAGGGATAACAGATTATCAAATTAACTAGGTGCATCGCCGTCCTCTTGTTTATTATATGATAATAGTATTATAATCAAGTTTTATTCTAAGAACTACAAAATACGTTTACGCGGTATTTGACATTAACTTATCATCTATACAAGATCCTTTCATCAATCAGGCAGTTCTTACGACTGAAGTCACGGGTAATTGGTTGTGTACATCACAATCCGCCGTACAAGGCGTGTGCCTTTCAACAATTAAGGAGCGGCTGTGATCTCACCAGATGACTTACAAACGTTCAAGTTAGAACGATGACCTCAAATGTAAACGGCAACGTCTTTGTCAAGGACAATATGGACTATAAAAAAATTACGCAATCATGGGGACTACCAACAGAAGTGAAAATTACTGTTCTTTTTTTTAATTAGTCCAGGAAGTAGTCACTTTTTTAACTGACTTCAAAAAAGGAGGAGGTTCTCAATTCGTCGGAATCTATTTTTTATGTATCTTCCCCGATTACTCGAAGACGCCAGGACCGATTCGATAAATTCTTTTTTTGTTTAAAAGGGTATATTTCCCAGGTGGGCCCATTGGCCCCGAGTCAGAATCTGATGATGGGATCCCAGAAAAATCGAGGGCAACCCTCAAATTTTATAAGGACGCATAATTTGTTATTTATTACAGTCGGTGTATTTTTTATGAATTAAAAAACATTTTGTTTTAATTACTTGTCAGTAATTATGAAACTTCATAGGCGTGCTTATGTCAAAGTAAAATAATCTGAGCGTGAAGGTCGCGCGAGTTCAGTGCTTGTGCTCCATCCCAAAAGTGCGAAACGTGCTTAAAGACTTCAAAAATGAAAAATTAATGTGATAATACAGCGTCACGCTTGGAACAGAATTAACCAACTATAAGCTACAGTCTGTGGACTAGGGAAACTTATGATCCGTTCGGAAGGAAGGTAAAAACCTTCTCCGAGGGTTTCCAGTGCTTCAATAGATCAGTTTCATATATAAAAAGTTTATAATCACCATGAAGGTTCACAATAATAATATTGTAGTTAGTTTTGAATATTGGAAGTAGTTACAAATCTAAGGTGTTCTAAATGTCAGGGTAATATGTGTTTAAATACAATAAAATACAACTCTTTATTGGATAACCATAAAATTTATGCATAGCGTACGTAGTTTAGTCTTACAAACTACGTAATAGTTCTTTAATGGGCGATCGTATCGTTAAAGCTTTACCAGACAACCTTTGCTTAAATAAGTATCTATGTCCATATTCGGTTTTAAGCAAAATAAGTGTAAAGTGGAATAGCGGATATGTAAAGTAAAAACCACACGGAATTAGCGTTGTATAGTTTCAGTTGCGAATTAGGGGCCATCCATTAATTACGTCATACTAATTTCATGTATTTTGACCCTTCCCCCGTCCTTGCTACAGCTGGTCAAATTTGTGTGACTCCCTCCCCCCTAGTGTGTCGTCACATCATTTTTGCAATTTTACAATTATAATACCACTCCCGATATTAGTTTAATTTCCGTTGAAATATTTTTTTCAAGTAATCAACATCAAACAAACATTTTGAAATGTGACGTAACGAAAATGTCACACTTCATCAAGCCCCGCCCTTACCTGTGACGTAATTTATGGATGGGCCCTTATAGCATTCTAAACCAATTTGTTTATTCTCATTGTATAAAAATAACGTAACCAACTAAAATTATGTTAAATATACAGCTAGTTTCACATTTTAAGACACAATTTTCTTCAAAAAACACCTAACCGCGACATAAAAACAAAAACTTTCACGATGCGTCAGAGAAATCTCGCCCGTTTATCATTATAATATGGACTCGTGCAAATTGTTTACGAGACGTGTTACCTTTTTTGCAATTGCACGTTGCGTGTGCTGTTTGACATTTAAATAACTGCACTTTGCGAGGCATGCTGTTTATTTGCAGACCGTTTTTCAAGCAACTAAGTGCTTTAAAACCTAAATACGTTATGTTGTGTGGTAATATTAGTGATTAGCTCGTTGCAATTGCGATTTCAAAAGTATGTTTTATTACGTGACTATGTATGGTAAAAGATTAGTAGGTAATATTATAGTTTATTAAGTCAAATATTATACTACTTATACATAGTTATGTAAAAATTATTTCAACTTTTGTCGCATCATAAAATTATTCTGTACGGTATAATTTTCTTCTTCTTTGTTTGATGGCGACGAGCTTAACTAAGAAGCTATTCCGCCAATGTCAAGTTAGTCAGTCTTTTGTTCAGTATTTTAGTTTTCAGTAGGAATTTCAACTTTCAAGTATTTACTTGATTCTGATTATCCTCCAATATGTGAACCTCCGACCGAACACGCGCGCACCCCAACACATTGACGAGCAGAAACCCGGTATAATTTTATTGAATCAATCCTTAAACGTCAATTTTCCCGCCATATTCATTTTTTTAATTCGCTCCACAATGAACCGGCTAAGGTTGACCATGCTGCCAAGTCATAAGTATTCATAGACATGCGCATTTTTTTAATGCTTTAGAATTTATTATAGTTCTATTTCTTCTCGTGTTGGTGGCTTATTGCTCAAACTTTAGGTAACATAATGCTTCACCATCAAGTCACAATTATCAGTAATTATGTTGCATTATCATAGACAATATCTATAGAATAAAACGTGGATCGGTCGCCCATTGTAGTTAACAAAGAGAAATTTGTTGCGCAAACGCTCCTGTATTACATCACGCCGCAATGAATTTACAAAAAGCCGCATCAATTGTGGGCCATTTCGACCGAGATGCTTTTATCAGCGTCGGTTGCGATGAAAGGTAAAATTAACAAGATATATTACTAGCATTTAATTCACTTTAGATCACGATCTATAATTAAACAGTATCAAAATGAGGGAAGCAAAAAAATTTACGCGTTCGATATCATACTTTCAGTTTCAAACGTTTATATTTAATGTTTTGAATTAATTTGTCTATTTTGTTGAATGAGAATACATTATCTTATCATTGAACGTATATACACTGGGGATTTATTTTGACCTTTTGCCATTTTTGTCATTCGTGCGCTCTTTATACTTTAACTTCTGTTCAAAGTAACACAGCACATGATTTATATGCGCTTTTGTGACTTGAATCTTTCAATATGTCATAGATGCGCATACGCCTACGTTGCGTATTCATTCATCCATTGATATGATACTCAGTACTTATAAAGTAATTGCGCCTCTAACGCATTTATTCAACTGTCAATCTCTGACAAAACAGACTATAAAAAAGAATATTCCTTTTTCAAACTATCTGAATACCGTCCGCTCCTATCCGTATATCAAAGAAAATAAAAGACAGATAGATTATAATCTTTCTATTTATTCTATTGCTTATTACTGTAAGAATATTATGTAATAACTTGTACTTGACTTCAAAGTAAAATAGATTAACTTAAAAAAACTGATAAGTTAACTAAATTAGTAACAGTTCAAATCAAAGAATTATATAGGTAGCTATGGAATTAATACTCAAAGGGCATACACGGCGTTACCAGGGGGCGTCGATGCCAATAATTAATATTATTAAAAATATTTATTTAATATACCTACTTAACCTACACAACTTAATGGTATTATAAAATAAAAAAATTGTATTATAAGATATAAATAATATAAAGGTCATGTATATGATAATGACTTTTAATGATTACGTGATAATGACTTTTAACGCCTAGGTAAAATAAAACATAAAAAGGTGTTGATTAAAATATGTTTCACAAAATAGTCATATACGGACTGGTTTTTTAGAGAAATACCAAATCGATATAACAAAATTCAAGGTCCGTGTCGAAACGCTATTCTTAATATGTTAACATTTTGCTTTACTAATGATATCGTTGTATTTTAATGAACAAAATGATTTTGTAAACAGCCTTGGATAATATGGGAACAGCTGTTTTTCACGAGGATTTTTCAATTCACCGTTGGCATATAAATGAACTACGCACGAAGCTCGTTAACAACCAAGGCTGTAAAGAAATTGTTCTGCTGCCTAAAACTCTCCATTGCCATTTGTCGCATGAAAAATGACAACGCAACTATTTAATACACATTGACAGACGCGAAAGTCAAATCACTCGAGCGCATCCTAGTTTCTCTCGCAACAATCATTTACCAATAATTTAAATGAAATTCACTGACTCTATCACCAAACAAACACTTAATGCGCGTAATCTAAATGTAAACACGAAATCGACGTGATAAAACTCGCTTCGACACACGCGTCCGAACTCGGTACGTTCAGCTGTTATACTGTTCGAGCTACCTTGTGGTAGAAACAAAAATAACGCGCTTTAAGCGACGCCACTTGCACGAATCACTAGACGGATAAATCCTACTAATATTATAAATGCGAATGTTTGGATGGATGGATGTTTGTTACTCAATCACGATACAACGGCTGCGGGGATCTGGTTGAAATTTGGCACAGAGATAGATTATAGTCTGGAATAGCACATATGCTACTTTTATCCCGGGAAAATGCACGCTACCTATGGCATAGCAAAATATAGAAAGGTGTGATAGCTTAAGATGCCTCCATGGATTGTATACCTTTCTTCCAAAAATAACCTCCACGCGGGTGGAGCCGCGGGCAACATCTAGTATTTAATATTAATCTTAAGCGCTACAGCAGTGATATTACTTTAAAGGTAAAGAAGACACTGATTTAGACTATGAAATCGATGTGTTTTCAGACGAGAATTTGAGACGATCTTTTGTATTAAGCAAACAAAAGGGTGAGGTCATATCACGACCCGTCTTTGCATTGACGTAAAGAGAGCCGAGTGTGTGGTATTAGTTATGTATAAGCGGTACTTTTATAAACATAAATGATAGTATGGTATGTAGTGACTACTTAGTATACATTTTTAGCACCTATGTCATAAATTTTCTGTCTTTCTATATAGATTAACTTTGTCATTTTATATTAACAGCCTTCGTGGGGCAGTGAGAGAGAAGTCGACTGTGAAACGGAAGGCCCCGGGTTCAATCCCCGCGCCGAGACCAATGTTTGTGAATCACATATATTTGTTTCGTGTGTAATGAGACTGTCTCTCGAAGTTCTTGATTCCCACGACACAAGACTCGTATCTCAGTGTGGGGTCAGGACTATGTGTGTGACTGTTAAGTGTTATTTATTTATAGATTTCTTAGGTAAAAGTAGAAAGTAGAATATTAAATGACTTCAACTGTTTTTCCCTTTACTGTGCTAAGTATATGGAAGTCTTGAGAACTCATTAACTGAATACAATTAATTACATATAAATAAAAATACAAAACCTTGATCAATACGGTTCAGTAAGTTAATTTGTAACAATGTGAAAGCATAAATATCATTAGCACCTATTCAATAAATTAGCATTAACACTCGATAATTAAGACATTTTTTTTTATTTATCTATTTTAAAATGATTCCATAACATAACACAAGCTCACGCTTGTCTCACTGAAGGGTAGTCAGACATGTGTACCCGAGCTTCACCGACCTTATTTCTATCTCATGATATGATTAATCAAAAATCTTCTTGCGGAGGGAATTAGCTTTATGATCTCTATAATAGTGTCGATCTGTATAAATTAAAAAAATCTAATTTGGTCCCAAAATACGCGTATGCTGAGCCGTAAAATCTGTAAATAGACGATGCACTATCTACATTCGATTTTCAAATAGTTCAATCAACTCGGTGAATAATGAATTCAGCTTGTCCTTTTTTTAACACTGATTCACAAAAGCCCGACTTAGCGGTGTATCATTATGTGCCCTCCATAGTAATCGGTTTGCGTTTAAGGGCTTGCGCATGCGTGGAATGTGTTCCTCGTAATTACGCCATGTTTAGATATGAGTTATCACACTGTAACTAGAGCTGTACGTGATTGGACAGTGAAATAGGAAAATGTGTTTTTTTTTTCTTTTAATGTTGCGATGTCTATTAGTCAATGAGATATAACATTTTAATATATTTATATTTGTAACTATAATTTTTGTAACACTTGGCATGAGTTTGACATTTCTAGTATACATATGAATAAGTTGGTGTTTACAATGTTGTTACGACAAAATAAATAAATAAATAAACATTAACTGTTAACATTTTACGCTGTATAATTTGAATCTGTTTCTTTTTAGTTCATAGTGTTTGTAAGCTCTTATGATGTAGGATTATCTGCTCAAAAGTGACTAAATCACGATGAGTAGGAGTACTTTTAAACTTAATAAATCTTATTATTTTCTCGGGTGTCGACAGCATAAAAAGCGAAAATGGGGTTGAGGGTCTAGCGATTATCTCTTTCTCTTTCTAATTTAATTTCTAAGAAGGCTCAAGAGCCGGTCCGACGCCAAAGTTAAAATGACACATAGAACATTTAGCATGTGATGTTCTATCGCACCCTTTCTATTGCCCTACAGATTAAAAAAGTCAGTGTAGAATAAAATACGCTTATTATCAGCAAAATTGATGGTTAAAGTGAAGACTAATAAAATCCTCTTTTTAAGTGGACTGACCGCTATGGGGTTGCAAAAAAGTCATCTAATTAATTTTGATGTCTTGACCCGGTAGGTATTGAACCAATATGTGTGACATTTACACAGTTTATTGTCCTTGCTATTGTATGTGATTGGACACGTATAAATACTTTGTTTCTATTATTAGGTCTAGATTCAATATCACAAGTGTGTAATTCGATAAAATGCTAACCGCATACATATAGGTAACGTTATAATAGGGTAGTTTCTTGTGTTTAATTTTGTACATTATTTGCAACCGAATATAATACGCAAAAGAAAGCCTTTTGCGAAAATAGAATCAAAATTGCTTGAAAACAAGGAGGTCACAAAATTTATATTAAATATTGGTATGAGCAAAACTGGGTACGTAGTGGGAACATCATACTATCTCCCTCGCACAACTGCACGGCCATTCTGAGAGATGACGTCACGGCTCATATCATGCATCATTTTACTGTCTACTTATTTTTGTTTGGATTTATAAAATTCTTTCTATAATAGGTTTTAGGTAATGTAAATAATAAAAACATTCATGTCAACTACCCTGTTCTTTGATAATCAAGTACCTCATACAGGAAACCCGCATATCATTAGTATAATTAAATTAGTTGCAATTTACGTTCAAAAACAAGTAGTCTACATAAATAAAAATTAAATCCAGTTCTTTTGTAACCGTGTCACTTGCAAACGGCTGAACCGATTTATATATTTTTTTTAATGTTCGTAGATTTTTAGGATAATAAAAATTGAAAACGTTGCACGGGATATTAGAAAATTCAGGTAAAATATAATGCTCTTTTCTATGGGACTTCTAGAGAAATAGTTTTAATAATAATAATGTGTATTGTGTCAAAGTGGCGTTGATGTTTTGCGCTCGTTTAACTCCCTTTTTTAAAAAATACTCTAAATCACTCAATATTTTTTTTTAATGCCTCGATAGGCAGACGATCAGACGGGCCACCTGGTGGTAAGTAGTCACCGCCGCCCATAGACTTCTGCAATACCAGGGCACAGCAAAGCCGCTGTCTACCGTTAAAGTAACCAATTGTTTGCAATTTTCAGTGAAGGTGGATCAGGGAGTATTATAAATAAAATTATAGAACAACTGTATAATTTCTGTCCCATGTCAACAAGTCTTTTGCTATGTCGAATATAATTCCCTTCAAATCAGATGTGTTTTTTCTAGAAAAAAGTATTTTTTCAGAGTCAGTCTTTATATGTTCAATAAAAAGATTGATATATTTTACAACTTGTCGCATATTGCTCATATGTTTGTCTAAGTTTTGAAACAGATTCAGGTTAAACCATTAAAGGCAAACACATTTGGAAATGCCTTCCATCCATTATGACGCCATTAAAAATCGATAACGACAGTACAAACATTACAGTATCTTTACAACTTATAGATATGTCGTGTAAATTACGAAACCAGGTAAATTTCGTCATTTATTTCACTATAATTTAATTTTATTGGAAAAAGTTTGGCTTATAAAGGTTGCCTAAGGTAACCGATGCCTTTGGAATCTATAATTGTTTATGGCACATCATCCGTCATTTAATAATGTATCTATGGACTCTTCTCTAGATTTGAAAAAATAATGACAGACAAGGCTGCATGGTGGAGAACCTTTGCCTTCTTTTTTTATAATAAAGAAATCTATGGACTCCCTAGTCACGTTTTTATAGCAGAGGTCAAACAAGCTAGTGGTGGATGTAGTTGTGTGTTGATTTACCGACCGAAAGAAGTGGGGTTGGAAATGAGAGTTTGGCTCTATCATTTAAAAAAGATATTTATTTCTAGAAATGCATATATTAAACAATTTATTTCAAACTTTGCGGTACTGGAATTAAATATTCTGTATTATTTATTTAATCTAGATAACATGCATGCCTGTTTGAAATCACAATAGCTTTAGATCTTGGCGCCATTGCCAAAGAATTCATCCGCCATTTTTGTATTACGTAAGTCATTACGTTTTATTATTGCAACATAAAAACTGTTTAAATATGAAAACAATGATGAATGCCGAGAAAAGGTTTTAATAGTCTTGGGAAATGTTAAGATTCATGTTTGGAGCATTGTATGTGCCAAATTGTTTCCCGGAAGTTGTGCTGCAACGTTTATATTTTTACATAATTAAGTACGTCACATCTAAAATCATTATTGCTTTCGTGCAGTCTAGAAGTCATATCTCACAATATAAAAAATACATAATGACACAAAAAATATTTTTAATGTTACATATTATTCATTTAAAAATTGGTCAGGAGTCTTTTTGTCATTGTAATATGAAAGACCTCGTCCATTGAAGATTTAAAAATAACTTACTCTTACGTTTACCAAGGGGTATTTTTAAATCTTGCACAAACACTAAAACTTTACTGGGCACAACCATTTTTACCCTAAAAACAAAATAGGGTAATTTACAAACGAGTAAACCGTTTAAACCTGAGCAATGCACTGACTTAAAATAATTTACAATGCTAAAGTTACTTTATTTACTTGACTGATGTCACCGATCGTGGCTGGCCATTTGTCTAACAAAAAATGTTGTGATGATTTCCAATTCACAAGTTTATTATGATGGTTGCATACATGGTTATAATGCATCATGCTTTATTTAAATAGAATCACATATCTTTGCACAGAACTTGGACGTTATGTCAAGATTGTGTAATCGGATGATTTTTCATTTGTGCAAAGTAATTTAAAATTGATAGCGCCACGCTGTAGACATATTTGTCTACAGCATGAATGGGCCGGCTCGACCGGGGTAGTACCACTGTCTCACAGAAAACCAATGTAAAGTGACAGTTTACTGTCGCGTTTCGTATGGTATGTGAGATATCCGGAGGCCCAGATTCCCCCTTCCCTTCCCTTATCCCTATTCCTGTCCTTTAAGGCCGACAGCGCATACGTGATACTTTCGGTATTGTGGATGTTCATGGGCGGTGGAGATCACTTAACATCAGAGGACCCACTGGCTCGTTTGTCGGAATATGATATATAAAAAAAATAAGTCATAAATGTAACATTTGTCATAATATATTTGACATTTGTAAAAGGTGTTTTTCAATAGTTAAGGATATACGCAAGTAAAGCAAATAAGAGTGCCGACTGCAGACAGATCCCGAATCCTTTTACTCGTAAATGTGTATGGCTTTAAAATAACTTACAACTTCCTTGATATTATACGGCTGTATGCCGGGACTTCATTTGCTTTATTTTATTTTTGTCTTAGATTTTCACAAGGAAATTAAGTACCTAATTTAAATTACTGTAGTTACATAAAACGCTTTAAATAATCCTATTTTAAATAATTTTAGCGAAAATATCTTTACACAGCTAAAGCAGAGCAGGTATTTATTATTTACTCTTTTTTCTATAATATCTATGGTAATTTATCATCAAATTAAAAATAATTTAATTTAATTGACGTAGCACAGCAACACAATGCTTGTAAAAGAAAAAAAGAAAGATTTGTCAGTTGATGTATTTATTTCATCCGCCTATAATAATTTTCAATGGGAATTCAATTTTTGTATAGTTATTACGTTTTTGAGCCAATGCCATATATGTGTATAAAGTTTATACAATACACTTTACTGAGCTAATTTTCGCAGCTTAAACAAACAATTATAAATATGAATGTTCCGAGCATAATCTCAGGATTACTAAGCTTACTTACCGCTATTTACTCTGTATGTGGATTTTGGGGTTACACATTTCACCTTATTCATACACGCGATTAAAATCCTTAATGCACTAAAAATAACAACCCTAATCCCTTACGTTGAAAGGGCAACAAAGAAAACGGTGGTAGAAAATGATTCAACATGTTATAATTAGAACATATACTTTTAAAATAACTATTTGTAAACGGCTACTTATCTCGCACGAAGAAAAAGTGAACTCAGTCATCCTGTGGGGAATTTGAATTTTATTAAGCATTTACGCTAAGGGTCGTGATGTTTAACAGCCAATTTCAATAAACCAATCAAATCTCAAACCACATGTACAGATCGATCCCGAAAATAAACCAATCAAATAATGGCGTGGCATTGAAAAAAAATATTCTTATTGGCTCATTTCTGGAAACGATCTGTAGATCAAATATTAGATTATGTATTGAAAACTGGCCGTATATTGCTATCGGGCGACTTTCAGTTCAATATTGAGGTTAAAAAGGGAGTGGAAAAATAGGGAGAGCTATTCGAATTAATAAAATATATTACAGCCTGACAGCCTCCGTGGCGTAGCGGGCGAATAGCCGGCTGTGAAACGATAGGCCGTGGGTTCGATTCCCACACCGAGACAAATGTTTGTGCAACAGACAGATATTTGTTTCGGGTCTGGGTGTTGTGAAACCCTAGTCTCTGGTAGTTCTTGATACCCACGATACAGGTTTAACCTAGTGTGTGGTCGGAACTATTTGCGTGATTGTTGGGTGTTTTATGACTTATCTGTACTATTTATTGTTTAGTATCACCTATTATATTATACAGGTATAATTAGCAAGATGCCGTTCATTCATCAGTATGAATATCTTTTGATAATACGGCTAAAAACTCCATACCGATAGTTTGTACACTAATTAGTAAACAACATTGTTGTTACATAAAATCATTCATTAACACTCAAATATAATGCTAATATGCAGCTGGCGAAAACAGTATAGTTGGATAAGCGAGACGGTTCCGCTTTCGTTGGCTGAAATAGCCGGAGACGATGGCGATGGGCGATCGTGGGCCGTGTCACCCGTGTCACCGCTTCCGGGACTGGCCAGGGTTGCCAGTAAACATTTTTAGTTTTAGAATTGTTTACATATCGACGGTTGCCGGGCTATTTGATTTAAGGGTAATTTTTTGATTTAAGGGAATTAGTAAACTTTTTTGCATCTTTTGAGCCTCTTTTTTTACTGCATAGATAGACAGACGAGCAGACGGGCCACCTAATGGTACGTAGCCACCGCCGCCCATAGACTTTGCAATGCCAGGGCACAGCAAAGCCGCTGCCTACCGTTAAAATACATACAATTACAGGGCAAAAGTTTTCAGAGCGTATTTATTTTGGGAAGTAATGCTCATAAATGCATGAAAATGAGTGATAAAGGTGCAGTACGTGCTTCGTTGTACTAAAATTCACGCATTTTTTTTTAAAGTGAAGTCATTTGTTACTTTATTTCAAAATAAGATTACCATGTCCTATAAATGTATTTATTCCGAACGCATTCAACCCACAAGATGGTTTGAATAAACGGCGCGTGACATCGCAATGTATCGTCAGCACACTGGGCTAAGTAAATTAGCACACACACGTGTTAAAAATTGAAATTAGCATTGATCATTCTCGCTTACACGACAAAGCGCAATAATTTAAATAAAATCATAACTTTAAAATAGATAAAAAATATGGATTGTACTAGTTTAGGAGAGAATATTTCGATCCCTATAATAGAGTACTTTCGAACACGTAATTGTCTGCTTGATTTTCTTTAATTATTCGCTTTATGAAATGGTTAGGTTAAGCATACGACATCACGCTATCTCTAGCCTCGCTTGCCTCCTTTAAAAAGAAAAATAAATAAAAACGAACGTTTAAACCGTGGCAACCCTAAATTACGCGTTGCGAACGACAAAATCAAACTACAGGGGAGTATTCGGCGCGAGTTGATACCGCTCAGCCCGACGGCTATACATTTTTTTTAATACCCAACAGTCACACACATCGCCCCGACCCCACAATAAGATACGAGTCTTGTGTTGTGGGTATCAAAGACTACGAGAGACGCACGGTCTCACAACACCCAGACCCCGGACACAAATATCTGTCTGTCACACAAGCAGACAGACATTATAACAGATTAAAACGAAACTCGAAGAAACAATTCCTTTTTTGAAAAGCGGTTGTAACATGTTGTAAATACGTTTTATGTTAGATTTTCTTTAGCGTATGGAATCTTATTTAAATAATTCTCCAGATAAAAGGAACAGTACATTGAGGTTGTACAAGTGATTTGGTTTAATTTTAAAAGAGTACATATTAATATTTATTATTGTTGTGTTATGCGAAATACTGTGCTTCAATCATCTTTTTAATGCTATACCTAATTTAATATTTTAACAGATTTCCACATCTCGAACAAAAACAAAATATTCGCAAATTATCCGAGACCCAAGAACATCAATTAAAGTCGAGCAAAATCAAGATACAGAGCATTTTTAACGAATATACTTAAACGAAACTGGCCGAAATAAGTGGCCAGCAAAAAACTGCATCTTTTTAAATCATGTTCAGTTTTCAAGTGCACATAAAACAACAAAAATCAAAGAGCTTGCTTGACCGGTTTTAATAGAGTTCTGTAGGATATTTTTCTGCGATGATTACGTAAGATAGATTCAAATCTCCGTAGGTACAACTAGTGCATCTATAATTCATTTAGCTTATTTCCCAGGATCTGATAATTGGGGAGTCCATTGATATTATCTATCTACAACATGTAACATGATTAATGCACACTATGAAAGTAGTTTGTTCAGAATAAGCGACAGAATCGATATCAACAATTTTGTAATATGCGATTTTATTTCCAAAAATAATTAACACTCAGGTAAATAAAGTCACCCTTTAATTTAACGTTCAAGACAAACGAAACTGAAACATAACTCGATGCGATAAAGTCTTTTTTAAATGCAATAATATACGAACACTTTAAAAAATCAAATAATTAAAATTACGAACTTTATGTCGAAAATTAGTACGACTAATAAAACTAAAACTAACTTCATAAAAAAACTATTTATTATATAAATATTTATATTCATCGCAGTCTAATTTGAATACATGAATTATGATTGTAATAATATTTTTAAATTGGGGTGTCTGAGGATGTGCGTTATTCCCGTTACTCGTAGTATATTGGGTCTACATTTCAATAAGCTGCCACTCATGTGTAATTTTTCTGTCTCAAACACAAACTGTGATTCCCGACCTGGGATTAGAACCTAGGACCTGTTTCTCTGTTTACGCATCCACTTATCAATGAAGCGATAGATAATATATCACTATCAGATAAAACACGATAAATTAGTATTATAGATTTCATATATGTTGAGCGAAGCATATAGACTATAAATACTATTTACTACTTCTCATTACATCATAACCATTTTCATAGTACATAATTAATCTATACTATCCATTTTTATACCACGGTGGTGACAAACAAGCTTACAGCCTGCCTGATGGTAAGCGGTAAACTACTCTACTCTACTACATACATACATATACTCACGCCTGTAATCCCCGAAGGGGTAGGCGGAGGTGTAACCAGTACACCCACTTTTCGTCGAATTGTTACGATCCCATAATGTGATAGGGGGCGAGCCTATCATCATACCGGGCACAATTCCAGACTCCGGGCTGATAATGAGTATTTATAAATAGAAATACTCAATATCACTCAGTACCCGACTCGGGGATCGAACCCGAGACCTCGGCACAGCAGTCGTAACGCATGCGCAATTACAACTGCGCTATCTACTCTACTCTTTGAGCTATACATATTATATCTTATGTACGAACTGTTATATACTGCCTTAGTATATGATAGTGCCTACCCATCTCATCCTATTGTCCCGTCAGCATTTCTCATGTTTTATAATTTCTAAGTCCATTGGACAGCTCAGTTCATATCCATCATCCACGCGTGACACTTGCCCCTCTAATAGAGCGCAAATTGTTAAAATAAGTTTTTGAGTATAATTAAATCTTTTTTTAAAAAGCCTTTTGGCAGTTTTCTCATAACAGAACCAAATGAATTCACAAAACTATCAAAACAGCTTATATACACTATCCGCAAGTTCATAATACTAAAATCTGATGGCAATCTGCACTTTATGGGTTAATCTAGGGAAATGTAAATATTACTCGTCAGGAGTATAGACATTTATTTATATGCCACAAAAACACATGGACTGTGTTTATTACAATAACCATGCTACTTATAATGATGACTTTATAAATCCTGTTTCACCAACAGATCCCTAAAAACGCGTCCACACCAAATACGGCCTTTCAGCCTTGATCTCGCGATTGTGTAAGCTGCATAAGGTTAAAACCGGTTGAAACACGAGTAAAAAACCGCAACCACTGGTCTGCCGCCTGTATTTTTGCATGAAATACGAGACTACTTACCGTAGCGTTGTTAATGCAATTGCATTGTACTTTTGGTTTTTTTTTCAGGTCACGTAACTGTTCGTTGAATATACTATAATATATAGTACCTTCTATCCTGGCACGGCATATTGACCACAATGCACCTTATGGTAAACGCAGCGCCGTCCAATTAGAGTATTGAGCAGCGAGAAACAATCATTCCCCCGCTACTCAACACAATCATGTCGGGCTACTTCTTACACTACGCCATGGGCAAGAAGGTGAAGAAGCGGCCGAGGGTCTAGTGTCAGAGTAGGTACTCAGAAGGCCGCGAAACGGACAAACATGGTACCCCAACTCTAGAATATGTTTTAATTCGTATACAACTATCAGTTTGTGTACTTATAAATATCATTCTGCCATGGCTTTGTATTGAGAGTGTATTTTGAAAGCGGTTCCATCTTATGGGCGTAATATCTATCACAATGTTTCTTGTATAGTTAGAATGGTCAATACCAAATTGTAATTTTTTTTTATCGATTGAAGGCAATTATAAGTTTATATCACAGCCGCTCTTACTTCGGTTTTATACCTCGTTACTTGTTATTTATTTACAATAGATACATGTTAATGACGACTACACGAATATTTATTTATTTAACACACTTTATACATTTAAGTATAGGCGGACTTAATGCCCGAGGCATTCTCTGCCAGTCAACCTGAGGTAGTGCATAGATACAAGAAGATAGGTGCTAAAATAGAATTCTACGTTAGAAGAATATATTAATATCTACACATATACTATAACAGAATAAAACTCACACATATAATAAGTATATATAAATAATAATAATAAATATAATACATAATAATAATAATAATACTAGCCCTGTATTAAACATTGTCCCACTGCTGGGCACGGGCCTCCTCTACTAATGAGAGGGGTTAGGCCTTAGTCCACCACGCTGGCCTAATGCGGGTTGGCAGACTTCTCAAATATGCAGGTTTCCTCACGATGTTTTCCTTCACCGTTAAAGCAAGCGATAATTAACATTTTAATACACACATAACTTAAGAAAAGTCAGAGGTGTATGCCACTTGAGTTTCGAACCTACGACTTTCGTCTTGGCAGTCCATACATAAAACTAGATTATTATTCCTGCTGTGATGATTCTGCCAATATGTTTAAAAGCAATTGTCGGACCTTCATTTTAAACGTACAACGATTTACAGTCAGTCTA
The DNA here is from genome assembly GCA_905220505.1 of Laothoe populi. NCBI lineage: Eukaryota > Metazoa > Arthropoda > Insecta > Lepidoptera > Sphingidae > Laothoe > Laothoe populi. The sequence goes on from HG992169.1 coordinate 10,497,411, forward strand.
ATTTCGAGTGGGAGCGCATTCCATAGAAGAACACATTGCACAGAAAAAGAAGAATGAACGAAGTCGGAACTGTGAGAAGGACAAAGTAGAAGTTGATTATTTGAAGAACGAAAGTTTCTATCGTGGGTGGAATGGAAATGTTGAAAGTGAGGAGATAAATAGGAAGGCGTTGTAGAAGACTTTAGAATAGAGAAGAGAGTAGTGAGTGCACGTTAAAATAATATAAAATCGAAACTTGTGGATGACAACATTGAAAATCGATATAATTTTCTTTGTTCGCCGTAATAGTCAATAGAACTTAAAAGTGTATTTACTAACCTCTGAGATCTCTTTGCAGTGTGGGAGACAGTGACCCACCGGCCAACGTCGCCTCCAACAAGTTGATATTATCGCGACAACGTGACACCACCTCCGTCTGTGCAACGAAAAACACTCCATTTGCAAAAAAAATATTTACCGCTGGCAACATTGCACTTTTGCCAAATACGTATATGAAAAAAAAAAGTGTTCAAAATTCAAATTTGTATACATATGTTATACTAACTCACGTTCCAGTGAATCTTCCATTAAATACACCAATCTTAAGCATAATTATTACATTTCTCATACGCCGCCGTCGTCCCGTCGCTTATAGGCTTACATTAGGTCAATGCCAAAGCTCATCAAGGTATGCCAAACACACATTAGAAAGCAATTAGAAAAGTCCAAAGTGAGGATAGAATTTAGAATTTTGTGTACTGGAATATGATCGTTCAAGCATTGCACATTCTCGTGTTATTTTCTGTTGAGAGAATAGGGTGTTAATTGACTGAAACTCCATATTTAATTTTCAAATTGACACATTTATTCTTCTAAACACTTTACAATGTATGTTTTTAACATTTTTATATAAAAGAAAGATCAATTAACAACCTATCTCTATTAATAACATTTACAAAACTATGTTGTGAGATATTGCGGAGTTCAGTCAAATCGCATATTTACTAGATAAATATTAAATACGTGACTCCTAAACATATCTTTTTACAAATAATATACAACCAAACTTTATATTTATTTAACAAAGCTAACATCATTTAAACTATATCACTCAATGACAAGAAATCACCTTCTTTATGAGGTATATAAGTACCTTGCTATTATAAATAAATATTAGTGATTTTAAGAAACTTCTCTACTTGCTGAACGAAATTGTCAAATATGACAGCTGTCAATCTGACATTTCATAGTTTCCCGCTAAAATTATGAGATGAATGACACTGGTAACTGTAAATGATTCCCATGTGAAGCGCTCAGTAACCACTGCACCATTACATTATTTTTTAAATTAATTGTAGCTAATAAATACTTTTTCGCTTGACCTAGCACCGGATTATCACCACCAGAGAGATATGAGGATGGTTTAAAAAAAAAGAATATAACAGGCTGTTAGTAAAACTACACAAATCACAAACACACGACAAACGAACTGTTAGTATGAAAACTCAAACATTCTACAAGAAAAAAGGGCTCGCTGAACATTCACTTAATAATATGGACGTGACTTAAAGCACGACAACTTCACTTTTAAATAAATAATTTAATCACTTTTAGTAACTTCTTAAAAATTCAAAATAAAAGCTTAAAAGTGAAGTTATCACAAGGAGGCTAATAAATTAATAAGTTAGTAATAACATACTGCGATAGTCAGATATAATAATATTTAAAATACCTAATAAGAGTGTGCGTCATAATAAAATGAAAATTAATTCGAGACATTTGGAATGCTTAGAAGATATTTATGTGTTTTCTATTTTAAAGATTATGTGTAAATGCATATAAAAGACCTTAAAGTGTTACAAGCTAAGACTTTAGACTAAATACTTTTACAAGACTATGCAATAATAGGAATGCGAAATTTGCTATTCAGTAAATGAATTTTATATGGCAGTTATATTTAACTATATGATAACTGACTCAGATTCTATGGACGCATTATAACGTTTATGCTTTGCATATTTTGTACATTTCGGGTATTTTAGGTCTAGGTCTAGTATAGACTAGAGTTGCCAACCGTCCTGTTTTCCCAGGACATGTCCTGGTTTTTAGCGTGTCTTGGGGTGTCTGGATAGTTTTTAAGCAGCGTCCTGGATTTCTAAAGCCCCCTGATAAGGTCCTGTGTTTTAAAATTAGCACACCACTTTTGCAATTCTTACTTTTGTCTCGGCTCGCAAGTGTTTAAGCTATTTTAAAACAAACATGCGTCTGTTTTAAAACTGAATTGTCCTGGATTTCTAACTTCTAATCCTAGTATTTGAATTCCGGAGTTGGTAACCCTAGTATAGACAGACTTCATAGCCCTCATAAAAATGCACAACACCGGACAATCTGACGATCGCAGCGTACCTAATACGTATACTTACATAAATAATAATAAATATCACAAAAGCCCAAGCCATATGTCATTGTAGATGTATGTAAACTATGAGCAGGACGGAGATGGCGGCGACGGCGAGACAGAGGCGGGCACGCAGCCGCGTCGGCCGCCGTCGGAACTCCGGGTCCGCTGGCCAGCTGAAATCGGGATCGAGTGGTCTTACGTAGTCGAACGCGCGCAGCAGGTCCGGCTCCGTGTGCGCGCGCTCCAGTGACGCCTGCGCCGCCGCCAGTGCAGCGCCGGACACGCGCAGCACCGCACGCGCCGGCGACGACGACTCCGACCCTGCCGACCCCGATCGGCTGCGGCGGCTGTGCTTCTTCGGACTCGACGACTCCGAGTCACTTTCCGTCGAACGGCGACGCAACTCCGACAACGCCACCTTCTGCAGCTCCGTCTCCCCATCCTTCTCTATCCTCCGCCGGCGGTTCAACGAGTCCAATATATCAGGACGGTTGTTCACTTCAGTGTACTCTAGTGAGCTGTTCACTTCATCGCTGGTCATGTTTGAGCTGTGCCGTCTTCGGCTCAGTGCCTGCACGTTGAGCAAATCGAATTCTGGTGAGCGTTTGCTGTTCTTCCTCTCGCATTCTGAGGGTTTCCTGCGACGCACTCCGTCGTTGCTCTCTATGCTAGTGTTGTTTCTGGATCTTTCTAAGCTATCGAGAAGTGATTTTTTGCGTTCGGCGCTGGACATGGATTTTTTCGGTTTTCTTAAAGGTGTGTCGACGGGGGAGTTTCTAGTTGGTCGTTTGTAGCGAGGCAAGCTTCGTTCTCTAGAGACTTCGGATGGTGGTCGACGCCTGCGCGTGCCGCTGGGACTTATATCATTTTCTGGTTGTGCAGACAGACTAGAACAACAGTCTGATTGAGAGTCTAAAAATGCTCGATAGTCGTCTCCAAATTCTAATAGGCGGCGCGCAGCGTCCGAGTCTGGGGCTTCTGAATATGGTTCTGAATTGTATTTTTCCTGTGGATGATGAAAAAGAAAGAGTCAATTTTGCATTTCTACTACATTTAAAAACTAGTAGAGACTTTGAAGAAGAAATTTCTCAAGTTTTATTCATGGACACTTTTACAATATTCAAAATAATCCAATTAAATTTTTTTAAACTTACCTGATAGAAATCCCAAGCTTGCTCCGAAAACGAACTATGCTCCTCAGTGCCAGCTGTCACACTCTTATCCACATCAGAATCTTTGTCCATACTTAAATCCCACAACTGGCTAGGATCACCAAGACTTAGTGCTATGAAGTTTCTTTCTCTCTCCAAACTCCTCGCTAATCTAGGTCTAACCGCTCCACCAGCTGGTCCCAACTTGAAATCAGCCTTGACCCCTTCAGTCTCGTTCTGTTCTGGAATGGCACTCTCTTCTCTGCTGGATATGTGTGTCTTCTCGATGCTCTTGCGTAGATTCGCGATGGTCGCCAGTTGTTGTTTGATCAGTTCCTCATCGCTGTCGTTGCCTGACGTCGATGTTGTGTCGAATCTGCAAAGAAGTTTCGAGATCTTGAGTCTCTTGTTGTATTGAAGTGAGCACAGGTTTCTGTTAGATTAAAATGAGCATAATTTGAGAGTATGATACTCAGTTTAATCGATAGAGCCACATTGTAGACCGTTTGTCTACTTGTCTTTGACTGGCTCCACTTGAGTGATTCTACTGTCTCGCTTGCTCTTCCGCTTTGGACCTTTATGTGATTTCCGTAGGCCAAAATCGTTAAATCCTAATTCCTAATCCTTTTACTTTAAGATAAGCAACGATTCCATGATTCTTCTGATGGGTGGTCGTGGAGATTACTATCAGGTAACCCAATTATTCGCGTACAAGCCTTCTATAAAAATAATAGTTAAAAACGAACCTGCTCTTCCTACTAGTAGCCGGGTCGCTAGCAGCACTTCGCTCATGCTTATCCTCAATTTCAGGACTCAGTCTACCACAAAAGGACAGAGACTTGACCAGCCGTTCTCTTCTAACTGCTGTGTTATTATGGCGCCGGAGTTTCAGCCGTTTACGTCGCAACCAACATTGTTTGTCGTTTGCTTCTACGCATGATGTGCAAGCTTCTGTCATTGTGTTTGTGCTTGATATGTGACCCTGTGGGAAAGGTGACGGTGAAATAGATGCAGAAGTAATAAGGAAATTATTTTTAATCGCAGACAATAATTTATTTAATATATTATACATGTATTGTTCTCAATATTGACATTGATGGAATGTAACAATAGAATAAAATTATCATATCTGTTATACCAGCAGTCATTCAAATCAAAGAAGATAATTCACAGATTTTTAACAAATAAATTTCTCATGTCTCTACAATAATACTGTACTATTTTTATATTAATTCATTTATAATCAAAATTAACACTGGTTAATGTAAATCACAATCCTGCACCAAGTTTGAAAATTAAGAAAAACAGTTAGTACTATATCTTAACAGTAAAACTTGGAGCTAGAGACATTTTACCTGACGATGTTGGGCGATGCAAGGGACATATTTTGATGGCATCAAAGGCTGATGTTGGATGGGTCCATGAAGTAGAATCTTTTCCAACTAAGGTCATTAAAATAGCCATACCTGAACTAGAGAAGAACTGCCATGCAACTTGGAGCTAGACTCAAGCGGCGTGACGAGATAGGGTAATGTGAGTGTTTATAGCTAACTTTCAAATAGTATAGTATGATGTTATATTATGGACTACGGCGGTAGAAGCTCTCCTCAATGTACTTCAATAAGGTAATCACAATAACTATACCTGGACTGTCGTAGAACTGCCACGCAACTTGGAACTAGAGTTAGACGGTGTGACGCGATGGGGCGATGCGAGTGTGTTCAGAGCTGACTCCGAGATGGACATGTTATGAGAGATGGCGTCGGGTGCTGATGGTGTATGGGCCAAAGAAGTGGGGGCTCCCCCCAATCCGGCCATTGTGCCCAATTGAGAGATACACGAGACCGACCAAGGTCGAGCTCCGCCACCGCCCCGTTTCTTGCGCAGTTGGACCTGCCCGCCATAGTGTATTGTTAGTCACGCCGTGTGAATGTTTTAGTGAAGATTGCAAAGGAAGTTGGTGACAAGTAATTTACAAAATATACATTCAAATTATTAGAAATAGAAACATGTAGTGTATTAGAAAGCTTGGTGGCCTTTCTATAAGATATACGTTTTAATTCTGACTTTAAACTTAAAATACATTTTAGTAGTTAGAATTGAAATATGCTTTTGAACAACTTTTACTTATCCTAAATATTTCACTTTTGACACATGTACTGAACAAAAATTTGAAACAATCTGAAAGCAAGATCCTAAGGAAATATTTTTTTCAAATATTGAATCTATATTTTTATAGATATTTATGCTTTTTTATACGAATATCTGCTACCATTGAAGACATCGCCACAAAACACACAACACACATTAGTTAACACACAATTGTTACCTTCGCATGATGAGTCGGTGTTACAGTGCAGGTAGAAGTGCTCATATCCATTGAGGAGTGTATGTTCCTGTCTTCTGAAGTTAATGACGTGTCTACTTCACTCTCTGTCGTGTATTCGCCCGATGCGTCGTAGCTTTCAGTGCACTGGAATATACCAGAAAATGATTCTTGTAATATGTACAAAAAATATCTATAAACAACGACATGCACACACACATTGTGTTCGGAGAACATAACACCTCTCTTTTTGTCGGGGATTATAAAAAGCATATGGAACACCTTTTACCATCATTTGGTATTTCGCCAGGTAAGTCCAAATGTTTGGTTCCTATGTGTTAATGTTACATTTTTGATGATTTGTATAAAGATACTAAAATAAAACAATACAAAACAAAACATCTTTGAATTTCGTTATAGGATGTTCATGTATTAAAATGACAGAAAAATTATCAATGCAAACATGGGTAAGTATTAAATGCATACAATAGATATGACGTACCTGATTGCTCTCATTCTTGCCATCCGAACTCTGATTTAGCCATTCCTTGATCCTTGACATTTTATTTCTATTCACAGTCTTGCCTTCTTCCTCAAAGCTTAACGGTTTAAAGTTTCTCGTGCCTTTCTTCTTAGCCATCGCCTGTTTATGAACCAGTTCCTCTGCTTGATTTACCAATCTCTCAATATCCTTACATCTAGTATTCTCAACCCTTAACAAATCTGGCGTTGAAGATTCCAATTTCGGTTTTGGTGACGCTGAATTTTCCTCTTGCTTTTTATCGTCTAATGGCAATTCGCATTGTATCTCTACCGACGAAGTCATCAAATCGGTCGAGTCTTCGTTAGCAATTTTACCACCTCCAACGTAAGTCCATTCCTCTTCTGACGACTCTTCTTGACTTTTCTCATCTGTTTCTATCATCTGTCTATCCGAATCGGTATCATGATGCCTAAAGTAGAATGTTGCTAAGTGTTTAGATTTTCTATCAGTCTGATTGAATTTCGATGTGTCGACTGGTTTTTTCCTTTTTATGACTGTCGGTGGTGTTTTTATTTTCTCTTCGATGTTCACAGAGGTATTTAATTCAAGGCCTGTAACAGTGGAATGAGATCGTGAATGAATTTCTTTCATTACTTTGTTTGTTGTTGTTTTCTTGACAACAATTGACTATTGTTTATGAATGCAAATCGATGATTGAATGGTAACAGAATGTTTCACTTGTGTGAGAAAAGAGAAAGCGATTATTAATTGCCTGTTATGGTCTTTATATTATTAAAATGCATCCATTGAATTATGTGGTAAAGGATGTGTGAAGTAAAAATTATCGCTTTTTCATAATGCCACATCATAGTATAACAAGGGCGTAATTATAAGTAGTCCGTATAGTAAGTTTGTGGTTTAATAATATAAAGAAGAAAAGCATATTGAGAAATAAAACCCTGTGGTTACATAGGAATTCACTAGGTACATACAGTCCTTCGTAAATGTTTCCCTTCACTGCTCGTGAATGCAAGTATTAAATTTCGAAACATAACAAGATTCCAGTGTAGTGTGTCTCAAATATCCCGTTGCAGAACCGAGTGAAATGAAATATCAGGTGATTCCTTGTAAAAAGATGGAGGTAAAATATGTAATATAGAAATCTATATTACATAAAAGGGCTTAATAGTTATTACCAAAGTTTTGAATTTCACAAGTTGGATAGACCATTGGATGACATGATTTTCATTGTTATTTATGTGAATCTTGTCGTTAGCTAATCATTTAATTGGTATCGACGCTGGATGAATGTTTTGTTCATTTAGTTTATCTTAGTCACCGGTGTTATTAGTTCTGTTTGTATAAAGTCACAACATCTGACTATTACTACTAAATGTTTGCTAAGATTTTCCACGTCTACGGCGTGGCATTATCAATTATCATCTACTCCAACAATCATGAATTGTTTAATCAACATTGTAACTGTCTTACCATCAATCTGATCGTCATTAACTGGCACGGTTTGGTCGGTGGTTTTTGCATTGAAGTCGTCGCAGGCGCCGGGCACTCTCCTCTCGTCAGCCATTTTGTTCTGATCCCTCATTAATTCCGATTCGCAGTCCGATCCGAAGCCACGCCACGTGTACGTTAGCACATATTCTTGTTCCTCCTGTAAATAGTATTGTATTCATAGAATTTCGCTTTAAGTTAGCAAACAGTTTATCGTTAATTTTGATTTACATCAAATAATAAACAATAGAACACACACATACACTCACACCTGTAATCCCCGAAGGGGTAGGCAGAGGTGTAACGAGCACACCCACTTTTCGCCGAATTTCGGTCCCATAATGTGATAGGGGGCGAGCCTATCGCCATACCGGGCACAGATTCCAGACTCCGGACTAATACTGAAGAATTTCTAGATAAAAAAAAAAACCAATATCACTCTACCCGACGCGGGGATCGAACCCGAGACCTCAGCACAGCAGTCGTAACGCATGCGCAATTACAAGTGCGCCACCGAGGCAGTCAAACAGTTAAACAATAGAAATCAGTAATAAATAGTTGAACATATTATACAAGAGGTCTCACTAGTAATAAAGATCTAGTAAAGTTAAGCAAAGATCGGTAAAAAATGACTATGTACAATTACAAATACAGGGCAGATCATGATACATAATTTGAAATTGATCGATTACATCGTACCGCAAAAAATTAAGTTAAATTAAATTGGATTAGAGTTGTTAAATATAAATTATTATTGTTGTGTGAGATAATCATAATAAATGGACGCGAATGAGTTAAGGATAATACTACTGTTAATAAACACTGTAGAGCATTTGATTACAGTTCTAGTATAATAACTGGTATGATAGACAAGACAAAAGATTAATATTCTAAGAATAATGGTAGCGCGACCTTGTCTAAATTACTCTTGTCATCTAAACTACCCAATACGTTATATAGTTACTATATACATATTTATATTTTCATAAGGATTTGATCATGGTTACTTTAGGATTTATATTGCTTGTTAATTACTTTGGTTCTCGACCAATTTCTTAAGCAATAACGACTCCTGTTTTATTTGATTTGTGATTAAATAGGGGGATACATGATGCATTGATATGCAGGTGATCCTGATGATAAGAATCGTGGGTGCGTTTCCGGTCAATGCGGCCAAAAAAGAATACTTATTTGGCATAATTTGGTTGGCGTTCACCGACCCATTCCTGCAGTAGAAAAATGTATCCTCTATCACTTCTAAGTTACATCCGATGTACGATATCCTGGTGTTTTAACTAATGTCATATAGTTATTTACCTCGGAGGCCGACTGCCTGCTATCCGTAGAGTTTTCTCTATGTCTAGCATTGACAGGCGTGCGAGGTCTCCTAGGACTCCTAGGGCTTCGTGGACTCTTTGGCGATCCTCGCTTGCTCAATCTGGGCTGCTTGAGGACAGGTTCGTCGTCACTGTCGCTCGCTGCTTCCACAGATGCTCCTGCCTGTAACAATATGATATTTCTTTTAGGTCATTTATTTTCGACAGGTTTTGTCGAGTTTCATGATGTCTTTTGAGCAGCTGCACGTAACGTTCGACATATCAAAATAATATAAATTTTGAAGCTTTTACGTGAGATATTTCTCATCGATAGATTTGTCTCTCGTGTGCGTGAAATCTCGTGTATTTTATGCTACGTCCGCAAGATTCGTAAAGCGTAGAGCTAAAGCTAAAGCTTTTGCCCATTAGTTGAAAAAACTCTAACAAGACTAGATTTTTACGTTACTAAGTTTTTGTAAATATTTGTACAGTTTGTTAATGATTTTTATTAAGTCGTGGCTTAGGAATATTCGGGAGTGGACTGGAGTCACGAGTGTTGCAGACTTGTTCCGCCTTGCAAAGGACAAAGACAAATATTCGGAGTTGATGGCCAACCTCTAAGTAAGTGGAGAGGCACCTGAAGAAGAAGATTAATACGTTAATTGTATCGCTTTTGACTAAACGACTAGATGTGTCATAGTACTCATTAATTTACAATAATATAATTTTGTTATAGTATATAATAATTGATTAATAATGATTATTTATTTTAATTTTATTGGGTTTGGTTTGGTACCTTACGGCTAGGTTATAATAATAATTAAAGAAATATGTGTCGACGGCCAATTACGAGGTTCCACTTATATGTAAATGATAATAAACTAATACAAGTAGACTGATAATCTGAGAAAAAAAATAAGCATAATTATTTATTAAGCATAATAAAGTTATAGCATATTATACAATATTAATGTATTCAAATTATATGTCTCAAATGAATATAATCTATTTGAGATTAAAAACGGCTCCGTCTAGAGTTCCCATAATAGATCAGCGTACTAGTCTCATAATTCTATTTGTGCTTTTAATATTAAAACCGATTCTTTTCACAAATTAATTTACGGTCCAATTTATGTCCATTTTTATATCCCAAAGGATATTTTCACAGTGACATAAAACCATAAATTTAAAATAAAATAGAAATAGAATATATTTAACTATCTCTATGTAAACTTTACTATTAGGATGAATGGGTTCTAGCCGTCACAAATCATATTTAGTGTGCTTCATAGAGGGCACGTGGCTAACCCTTCAATTCATTAAATAGTTTACGGTAATTGAGTGCGGGGTCGAATATACCCTTTTACTGCAATAGTAAAACCGGCAGTACAGACTTCACAAAGCAAGATTATGAATGAAATTATAGCAGCTGGGGAATGGGCCTGGCATTCTTAAGTATGTTTCGGATTAAACATTTATTGTTTTTTAACCGACTTCAAAAAAAAAGGAGGAGGTACCCAATTCGACGTGTTTTTTTTATGTTTGTTACCTCAGAACTCCGTCATTTATTGACCGATTTTAAAAATTCTTCTTTTATTATATAAAATATGCTTTCAGATTAGTCCCATATAATTTTTATCAAAATCGGTTTAGTAGTTTGGTTTTAAAACCAAAATAACTTGTAAAAATATGTTGTCCGAATATACGCAACTGCGATTTTTGCTTTTCTGTGACTTTTTAGTGGTGTTTTCATTTGGTACTCTATCCAACGTGCCTATTTTATATTTGTACCACTAAAAAGTAAAGAAAACAACACCGGCACCGGTTCTAAAAATAATTGATTTAAATTGTATGTAATTAATTATAATGTAAATGTAACCAATTAATTTTTGCTTTTTTGTTGTCTCTGGGGTTTTTTGAAGGCGGTTTTAATTTATTTAAAAAGTAATAATTTATTTAATATTATTTTCATTATACTTTAACACAATATTATCAATTTAAGACTGTGTGGGAGTATTGCGTTCGAAACTCTAAGGAATATAAATCTTACCCAATTTATAAATTCGTTAAAATTTGTAACCATAACAAAAAAATAATAAACACAACAACTATTAACGGATAACACTAAAATAGACGAGGGTCCAAAAAGGCCATTGAGAGTGTTTCGAATAAATCAACCGTGATTATGTGTAAATAAATGGCAGGGTAGTAATGGTACAATTTTGCACGCCACTTGGGGTCTCGCGGTCATGTTTGCAAACAGTTATTCGGCGGGTGGTTGATTGGTCCATTGTGTTACTAGGAAAGGACAAAATGTCACGCAGTATGCGTTTTAGGGTTAAGTGTGAGAAAATAGAGGATTGCATTACATAACTCACGAGATCGTTTCTTGGTGTTTTGGGTTTTACTTTAAGTTTCTTTGTATTATATTTTAAGACTAAAATAAATTCTTAATATCAACCGATAGTAATATTTAATTAAAAAAAGCTCATTTACGTACGATTTCGTAATCACTTTCCAACTTCCGAAGAACGTTTTAATTCATACGAAGGCTACTAAAGGATTTCCTGCCCTTTACAACTTAGAAAAATGTAATAAACGGAAGCACTTCTTGATAAATGTTCATGGATGAGAGTTTAAAACATATTTCTATTAATTCATAGACTTATTCATGTTACTATCGTGGGGTCAATCTGCCATTTTAATTTGACGGCCTGACCGCTTGTATTCTGACTTTATTTTAGGAAATCTGACTTCAGGACCAATCGAAAAACTCACCCAGATGATAATAGACTCGGAATTGTATCATTCGACTAAACTGTTAATAAAAATAAATAAATACATCCAACAGTCATGTATACACATACTCACATAGTCCTGACACCTGATATAGATTCTTGTTTTCTGCAGCCAGGACTTAATTATCACCATAGTAAACAATTGGTGGCTGGGATTGATTAGTAACTACGAGGCTATAGATTGCAAGAATTCTTTCACAGACACATAGTCCTGCTGGCCTACCACCAGCTCGTAGAGCAGTCTTGCTGTAATATTACAGTGCGATTTTGTACCATGAATTCGCACTGAAATATTACAACAATACTGCTCTAAGAGGTGGTGGTAGGCCAGCTGACCCAACACTAGGTCAAACCAGTATCGTGAGTATCACGAGTACTACAACGACGGGACTACGGTCCCACTATACCCAGACCCGAAACAAATGTCTGTCACACAAACATTTGTCTCAGTGCGAGAATCGACGGCTACTTTCACAACCGGCTATACGGCCGCTGCGCCACCGAGGCTGTCAATGGCTGTCATTTTTTTTTAATATAGCCCTGACCCCACATTAAGATACGAGTCTTGTGTTGTGGGTATCAGGAACTACGAGAGACTTTCGGTCTCACAACACCCAGACCCCGGACACAAATATCTGTCTGTCACACAAACATTTGTGCCGGTGTGGGAATCGAACCCACGGCCTCTCGTTTCACAGCCAGCTACTCACCAACTGCGCCACGGAGGCTGAAATTGAAGGCTTTAGTTATTATGTTACCTGATTGGTGATCTTGTTGAGGCAAGCTTCTAGATGGCACTGCCACTCGATGGCGCGAAGGTATAGCAGATGCCAGCGGCGTTCGAGTCCGCGAGCCGCGTCACCGCCGCCGCAGAGCCGCACCACTGAGCTCACGATCCGACCGTGGCATTCCACGTCGCGTTGTAATACCTGAAGAACACATACGTGTTAGGAATCAACTGAAGAAGAAGAAGAAGATGATGATGATAAAGGCATAGATATATAAATAAAGCATAGAACAAGATGTAAATATCTGTAGAAGGTTGTGGCAACGATAGATATTTTGACTGATTGGTTCGACTAGTCATAGGTTTTATCATTAGCATATCGAATACAGGTCGGTGTTGTGGCTAGAAATTAAAATATTAATACAGGGAAAGTAAAAACACAGGTGAGGAGAATATAAGTAATGGCACGATAAATTATCCTCTTTTGCATACACTATCATAATATGACGCAATGATGTAACTAAATTACAACGAGTCATGGTAAAACAAGCGGCTATTCAACGCAACAGATGCAAACGATAACACTAACGAAACGCATCTCACAAAAGGTGAAGAAAATTTTGAAAGTCATCGAGAATGCGTATCTAGTACCAATAACAAACAAGATCAAATGAATCCGATAAGAGAGCGTGTTCTGTAATAAGGAACGATAGGTAGCCAACTATAAAAGGGACGCCGACCTTACAGCACGACACCAATGAAAAACAAAATTTGATTCTACACAATAGCACGACGGAAGGCTAAAGAATACCAACCAATCAATGTCAACAATGGAGGTTGACACAACAACTCAAACCTTTGTGGATGGTGGAAAAAAAGAAATTTAAAGTGGACACAAAGGGCGGAACGTGCCGTGGTAGTTGCGCACGGGCACTCATCTATGACAGACGATATTACGGTACATTTGAATCAACAATGAAACCTTGCTAAAGTTATATGATAGGGTTTACAATGAAACTTTTCCTCGTGAACCAAAGACCTAAATAAATGCCATTGATGTTGATACTTTGAGTGCCGATATTCTATGCAACTCATTGAGCAACGCGACATCGTGCACTAAATATATTAGTGTGCACCACCGTGACAAAATAAGCACGCTTTAACCAAATTGAAGTAGTTTAGGAGAAAAATTTTGGCGCAACGAGCGAGTAGCTGGCTGTGAAACGAGAGCCCGTGGGTTTCATTCCTGCAGCGAGACAAATGTTTATGTGACAGATAGATATTTGTTTCAAGTCTGGGTTTTGTGGGACCGTAGTCCCTCGTAGTCGATACCTACGATACATGTTTGACCCATTATGGGGTCAGGACCTATGTGTGTGACTGTTGGGTGTATTTATTTTAAAATCAGATGTTCCGTGCTTTCCTGTTAGTAGATTTTTGCGGGACACAAAACGATAAAGCACCTTATTGTTGTGAATTATGTCAAGTTATGACTCTACAACATCTAATGCAGTGAAAATATAATTGTTCTCTTCTAAAATTGCGAAACATACGATGGCATTAAATTTTACAACACACACATGAAAGTTTTATCTTTCAAAACATATTGCAACTTTGCTCAATACTGCTAGTTAGCAACGTATAAATCTTCCCAACTTTGTTAAAATGATTGAATGAAAAGATGCATCCATCATGCATACATGGCTATTAACACTGACATTCTTAGCATCAACCTCTATAGATCAATGGTCATAACACAATGGAATGGTGATGGAAATCTACATAGAATTGGTTCCGTTAAAAAATTAGCATAATTATTAACAATTTAAATATCATGTAATTTTAATAGTACAGGTATTACGTTTGTAAAAATCAATGTCGATATTTGAACTACATCAGTTCTTAAGTATTCTATTTTTATAAACGGACGACGCGAAAAGGGAGCACATTTTGAATTCGCAAATGTTCACAGAGACAACAAAATGTGTTCTTTCCAAATTATAAAAAAAACTCCTCAGAGATGAAATGCGAGACTATGAATACCGTTTTGTGCACAGACTATTTAGGTGATAATTTTAATAAAATTTTATAAATTAAAACTTTGTATAATTTCAAAGTGTCTGGAAACCATAACAGACTAAATTTATCAGGACATCAGGTTTGTTTTTATTTACAAATGAATGTGAGCATAGTCTTTTGTATCCTTGTGGCGAAAAGACAAAAGCGGATGCTGCCTAGAAAAAAATAATCCACATATTAAAAAGTTTAATAAGTAACCGCTGCATGAATACACATGAACTTATTCCCAGAACGGTGACGTCACATTACGGTAAATAAAGAAGTAAGCAACTGGACCCGTTCTGTCGGCCAGTGTCGCCGACTCAAGATTATCTGCAACTTTAGAATAGCACACGCGTTGGTAAGAAATCTGGAATTGGTTCAAGTTCATTCCGTGGATTTCTTTCCAAAATATGTGTCATTCTATCGTTGAAGTCCTTTTACACAGCCATAAAATTAGTTTTTTTTAGTTCCTGGATAGGCAGACGAGCAGACGGGCCACCTGATGGTAAGTAGTCACCGCCGCCCATAGACTTCTGCAATGCCAGAGTACAGCAGAACCACTGCCTACCGTTAATATCTATATATATCAAAATTAATCCCTATTTCCCTTAGTCACGGCATCCATATAACTTTTCTAATATAACCTTAGCGCGTTTGACGTAACTATCAGTCGTTTGACAGTTCGCAAAATATAGAGACATGTAATAGCTTAGGACGCCTCCATGGATTTCGTCCCTTTTCTATAAAAAAAAAACAACCACGCGGGCGGAGCCGCGGCCAAAAGCTAGTTGTCACGTGATAATATATTTAGCATTCGCAACTTTATAACTGTTATCAAGCATCTTCATCGTCAACATGCTCATACGAAACACGTTGTCGAAAGCCGAAGCCGACAATAACATCCGAATACTACATCTAATTTAAATTACTGTCCGACGTACAGATGGACGGGCCGATTACATACCAAATTACGAATTTATCGTACGAGATCGCTGGCAGCCGATTCGTTTTCAATTGCCCGGGAAATCATCAGTCAGTTAGGGGAATTAGAAAGTTCGACTTTTAGTTTTATTGAAGTTTAATTTACGAAATTAGGGAGAAACCGCGCTCGCTGCAGCCGCGTTTCGAAACGCGCCACGCCCGTTTAATTACCAAGTAAACATTAACAATACAATTCCTCTAGTACTAGATTTAGATTTATTAGATTTTGCTATCGAGACTAACTGGGTGAGACATAGGACCGGTAGGCTTATATTGAAAAGAAAATTTTAAGTTGAGCTTCATAGATTACATTTACACTTCTTAGATTTGGTCCACTTACTTTTTCATGTAAATAAATAACTAACACTTAACCGTCACAAATATAGCCCTCTCCTGACAGCAAAATACAATAATTATGTATTATGGAAAAGCGATCTTCGACCTTCGATCTCACAATAACTAAATCTGATCTGAATCAGAAGTATTTTTGCATAACACAAACATTTATCTCTGTGCGGGAACTGCACTTTGGGCCTTTTGTTTCATAGCCGGGTACACGCCCACTGCGCCACAGAGACTGTCTTTTGTATTTATATTTACACACACTGCACTTACCATATGAATATAAATGTATATTATTTATATTATAGTGTGAAGATACACCGACATGATTGTGTTGATTAGCGAGGGATATATTGCCTCTCGCAGGTGCAGTGTGGTCACTTTACCGTTCCAGATTAAAAAAAATATGTAAATATGCATAGTTTTCCGCAGCAAAGAACATATTTGAATGGAAGATAAATTATTCTCTCGGTATAGCAGTCATCATAAAATCTAAAAATATTTTACAATCATTTGATTGCTTTTTGATAGTCCATTAAAATATTATTTGTGAAGAGGCGTTGGCGTGAACACTTATTGGGCAACCACACACTTGACCTTTGCGTGTTTTTATTCACCATGTAAGTTATACTTTTTTCATCTTGTATTATGATTTATGTTGTATATTGAATTTAAGTGTACAACGGTCTGTCGGTTTAAACTTGTTTTTAATTATTAATTATGTACAAGTAGCGATAGCCTAGTTGGTTGCAGTACGGACTGCCAAGACGAAAGTCGTAGGTTCGAAACCCAAGTGGCATACACCTCTGACTTTTCTAAAGTTATGTGTGTATTAAATGATAATTATCGCTTGCTAACGGTGAAGGCAAACATCGTGAGGAAACCTGCATATCTGAGAATTCTTAAACGAATTTCGAAGGTATGTGAAGTTTACCAACCCGCATTAGGGCAGCGTGGTGGACTAAGGCCTAACCCCTCTTACTAGTAGAGGCCCGTGCCCAGCAGTGGGACAATGTTTAATACAGGGCTAGTATTATTATTATTAATTATGTACATGGAGATAGATCTAAAATCCACATCACGTTTTTTTATCCATGCACTGCATAGTGACCACGCTGCATCTGATGGTAAGCGTAGTGTCATCCAGTTAGTGTCGAGTAGCGAGAGACAATCTATCTCTCGCTACTCAACACAATCATGCATAGCTTCTTCACAATACGCCATGGGCAAGAAGGTGAAGAAGGGTTCGAGGGTCTAGTGTCGGAGTACTCAGAAGTCTGCAAAACGGCCAAACCCCAACTCTAGACCCCCGACCAGAACTGGATGTACAGTGGCTGACCTAGGAACGCGACACACTTGCGTGTGCCACTATGGCGGGTTTACACCCTGTTTACGGCGGTCGCTATCCGGGCGGATATGAATATCCTACCACAAGCAAAATATATCATGTATCTATTTCCATCTGTATGAAATTTAGTATGTTCCATTTCGTATCTGCTGCAACGTCAAAAGAGATATTCATTTGTCGAACAAGCTGCATTTCCAAGGCTAATGCGACCATCGTGACATGACAATGATGTTATCATACGCACTTGTATATCTAGGTAATGAAAACCACTTTATTGTGTTAATAAAAATGTGGTATTTTCGATATTCGTGTAGTTTCAATATCCACACGTCGACATTTCGTGGTTTACGATTTAAATTTTCAAGTGTGTTGGTAACTGGTATAGCAGCTAATATTCACAAGCACATTCTAATTTTCGAAAATGAAACAAAAGAGGATGTCCTTAGATCATCGAATGAGTGGCTACTCTCAGTGTTGCTTCAGGATGCATTTGATTATCAAATATTCTTTCGAATTTAAGGTGTTTTTGAGTTTGGTGAGTGATTTGTGACAGGTGTTCCTTCTCTCTCCGTCGGCGATTGGTCCTATACCAGAGTCGGCTCTTGCAGATACTGCGGCTACATAGAGTGTGTACTTAGTGACCTTCGGCATAAGCGAGAGAGCAGAACGCCGCTGAGTTAGGCGATTGGTCTAAGCTGGTGAAACTGACTTACCTTCGAGCTTCTAATAAAGATCCGTAAACAAATTGTTCTCTACGTGCTTTACGATATTCCTAAACGAATGTGGAATTAGACCTAGTATATGAATATGATAGAGTTAGCCTTATAAGTAATACGGGCTGCCGAGTCGATAAACGTAGGTTAGAAACCACCACAAATGGCATACATCTCTGACGTATCGAAGTTTCATGTGTGTTCATTGTTAATTGTCGCTTGCTTTAGTGCTGATGAAAAACGGCATACGTGAGAATTCTCCATGCAGAATTTCAAAAGTATGTAAAATGTACTAAGGCCTAATGCCTAAGCTAACCCCTGTCGTTAGTAAAGAACCGGTGCCCAGAAACAACACAGTGTTCGATACAGGATAAGTATTATGACTATTGGTTGAATTTATATAAAGATTCCGTGTACTATCAATCCTTAGCACCATAACATTTCCTATAGAAATCGACACGTGTTATATCCACATCGAAAACCGTTAATTTGAACTCTCTTACAGTAGTGTCAAGGCTGTACGGAGGATGTCGCGGTGACATTTAGCAAGATCAATATCGTGATATGTCGCACTGTAACGTGATGACGGCCGCCGGCACAGCGAAAGCGATCGGAAACTAAAATCGAGTGAGGCGTTTGGGGAGATTTGAATTTATGGTTGATTGTGTTATGCGATTGCTATTGAGAACGTTTGTTTATGGTCGTAATGGCGAAATTCTCGGCGGTGGTTGGTGTTGATCAATTGTTAGTTGTTAACTTTTTTTTTTATTAAAGTTTATTAAAATAAGTTTGGCCTCGGTGGCGCAGTTGTAATTGCGCATGCGTTACGACTGCTAGGCTGAGGTCTCGTGTTCGATCCCCGGGTAAAGTGATATTGGGTTTTTCTTTTTAGATACTCAGTATCAGATAACAGATGTGAGTGTATGTATAAAGTTTAAATAATAAACAAATACATCCAAAGGTCGCAGACTTAGTCAAGACCCCACACTAGGCCAAAACTGTTTCACAGACCCGAAACATCTGTCTGACACACAAACATTTGTCTCGGCGGGGGAATCGAACTCACGGCCTCTTGTTTCTCGCCCACTGCGCCGGTCTTATAAGATTATTATGTTGATATTTATGTTATCAGCGCTGTGAATGCATTCGCAGCATAATCCTAAATCGTATCACAGTATATAAAATTGCAACGTGCAGAAGGACTACTCTGTAGAGACTCATCAAATAGCAACTTTAACATCAACACAATCTTCAGGCCGAGGGCCGGGGTATGTCTGTATGTTCGGTCGGACGTCTGCTGTCGCCGTCTGCGCTGCATGGAGGACCCCTCCTTCTCCACCCTGTGGGTACACGTCGACCTCGGCTCTCAAAGTCGGGTTTACGTGTGCCTTTACAGGTCACATGACGGGGACGTGGAGACAACTCGGCTATTTGATTACATTAGCCAGGCGACAGACGACGCGCAGGAGCAGTTCCCAACAGCGGAATTGGTTGTTCTGGGGGACTTCAACGCACACCATGAGTTGTGGTTGGGCTCCTCCAAAACTGACCATGCTGGCAGAACTGCTCATGCATTCGCCTTGACTCATGGCTTGACACAGCTGGTGAACCAGCCTACCAGGATCCCAGATGTGGCGAGTCATGCGCCCTCTCTGCTGGACCTTCTGTTGACGAGTCACCCGACCGGGTATACGGTGTCGGTTGGTGCTCCTCTGGGGACCTCCGATCACTGTCTGGTTGGGACGTCAGTACCTCGCGCTTTGCCTCCACGTCCCGTGAAGGTCAAGCGCAGGGTCTGGCACTACTCGTCGGCAGATTGGAATGGTATGCGGGATTATTTCGCATCCATCCCTTGGCAGCAGCGCTGCTTTGAGGGAAAGGATCCTTCTGCGAGTGCCGACGCCGTTGCCTGCGAGATCAGACTAGGAATGGAATATTACATTCCTTCCTCTGAGATCGCGGGCAACGGCCGAGGACGCTCCTGGTTCAATCGTGCATGCGCCGATGCTGTTGGTAAAAAACAGACGGCGTATCGCGCTTGGATCAGGGGTCGCGCTAAGAAGGTACCCAATCTCAAGTTCCTCAAAGCAGCCTACAACCGTGCTGCCAAGGCTTGCAAGAGGGAGTATGTTAGAGCGGAAGCCCAGCGCGTCTCCAAGATTGGATGTGCTTTGGCCGATCACCCGACAAGCAGTCGTGCTTATTGGAGCTTGGCTAAGGCGGTCCAATCTAATTTCTGTCGTCCTTCGCTGCCACCGCTGAGATGTCGTAATGGAACACTGGCCCATAGCTCGCAAGAGAAGGCCGATTTACTGGCAAACCTCTTCGCGGCTAATTCGAGACTCGAGGACTGCAATGCTCATTTACCACCTACGCTGCCCGGTTGCGGTCACACAATGCCTGATATCCGTATCAGGCATTGTGATGTGCGGCGTGAGCTGCAGTCTCTCGACGTACGGAAGGCCAGTGGTCCGGATGGTATCCCAGCGCTTGTTCTCAAAAAGTGTGCAGCGGAGTTGTCTCCTGCACTGACGCGCCTATACCGATCGTCCTACCTCTCAGGTGTTGTGCCTGAATCTTGGAGGGAGGCCAATGTGCAGCCGATCCCCAAAAAGGGTGATCGGTCAGACCCTAACAATTACCGCCCAATCGCCATCACCTCAGTGATCTGTAAAGTCATGGAGCGACTAATTAACAGCCAATTAGTTCGTTTCCTGGAGGATCACTCGTTGATCAGTGACAGACAGTATGGTTTCCGCCATAACCGATCAACGGGTGATCTTCTAGCGTTTGTATTGCATCACTGAGGCGAGGCGATTGACAGGCATGGCGAGGCTCTGGCTGTGAGTCTCGACATAGCCAAGGCGTTTGATAGGGTCTGGCTGGTCTCCAAGCTCCCGGCATACGGTCTGCCCGACAACCTGTGCAAGTGGATTTCCGGCTTTCTGCATGAGCGTAGAATGCGTGTCCTCGTTGATGGACACGCTTCGCAGCTCATGTCAGTAAATGCCGGAGTACCACAAGGTTCTGTGATTTCGCCCACCTTGTTTCTTCTGCATATTAATGATATGATGTCGCTTGGCAACATTCATTGCTATGCAGACGACAGCACGGTTCATGGGCGTTATTGCAGCAAGCCTCCTGGTTGCCGGGCGGATACTGAGAGAAGACGCGAGGATCTTGTCATGGAGCTCAACCAGGCCTTGGATCTCATATCATCATGGGGTACCAGGAATCGGGTTGAGTTTAATGCCAAGAAAACTCAGGTGTGCGCGTTCTCGTGCAAGAAGTCTCCGTTTTCTCCAATCCCCGTTCTTCAGGGTGTTCCACTCGCAATGCGGAATGACCTTAGTGTCCTAGGTATGGATATCCGCTGCGATCTTAATCCAAGGAGTCACATCGAGGGCGTAATATCCGCCACTTCCCGCAGGGTCGGAATCCTGAACAGGGTGCGGCGGTTTTTCACGCCCGGTCAGCTCTACGGCTTATATAAAGCACAGGTGCGACCGGGAATGGAATACTGCTCGCACCTCTGGGACGGTTCCGCAAAATACCTCCTCGATGCCTTGGACGGGTTGCAGCGGCGGGCCATCCGCATTGTGAATGATGCAGACGTGAGTAACAGCCTGGAGCCGCTACAGCTGCGTAGGGATATTTCCTCGCTTAGCGTGTTCTACCGTCTGTATCATGGCGAATGCTCTGAAGAATTGTTTGATCTTATCCCATCCTCTCCCTTCCATACCAGAACCACGCGTACTGGATTGCGGAGCCACAGCTTCGTGGTATCTACTACCCCGGCCCGAACCAAGAGGTTCGCAAACTCGTATTTTTGCCGCACCATCAAGCTGTGGAACAGTTTGCCAGCTACCGTGTTCCCTCCTTCCTATGATCCTGGGTCCTTTAGGCGTAGTATGAAGAAGCTACACAGCAGGCCGGCATGATTGTATTGAGTAGCGAGGGATAGATTATCACTCGCTACTTGATACTATAACTGGACGGCACTGCACTTACCATCAGGTGCAGTGTGGTCACTTTGCCGAGCCACGATAAAAAAAAAAAAAAAAAGTATTATCGGTCGTAAAAAATGACAATTGTCGATTATAGTGATTATAGTGAAAACTCTGTTAAAATATCGGATATGTCATTATAAGCATACTTATATCTTATCTTATATCAAGCAGCGATAGCCTAGTTGGTTGCGGTACGGACTGTCAAGACGAAAGTCGTAGGTTCGAAACCCAAGTGGCACATACCTCTGACTTTTCTAAAGTTATGTGTGTATTAAAATGTTAATTATCGCTTGCTTTTAACGGTGAAGGAAAACATCGTGAGGAAACCTGCATATCTGAGATTTTTTCGAAGGTACGAGAAGTCTGCCAACCCACATTAGGCCAGCGTGGTGGAATAAGGCCTAACCCAGTGGGACAATGTTTAATACAGGGCTATTATTATATCTTACACTGCCCCAGGAAATTCTTACAGTTCTTCAATGGCCAAGCAAAATACTGCTATGTGAAATCTTGTTAAACCGGCGCTGGACTTAAACTGAAACACGCTATCTAGATTTACACGTCAACGTTTCTGATCTATCTACTCGGTCATAAATAAGATATGATAACGAAATACTTTTCGCGTCCGCAATTTCTAAAAACTTGTGGAAATATCCTTGACGCGAAATCTTTATATGAGACCAAAAAAGTTACAGGGAGGGGGCGCTCCCTAAAAAAATTGAGGAGCTCCTCTAAGGAACCCGGTGGCTGCGTTTTACGCACAAGACTTTTAAATTAATTACAAACATATTTAGTCTGTACTATAAAAATACAATTTGTATGGTACATATTATGTATAAAATAACTAAGAATAAGAAATTTAAGTATACAGATTGAAAACAGTTTCAATCACTCAGGGCCTTCCAAAACACACTGTATACATTTGTCACAATTATATTTTGTCTTGCTTTATCTAGATTTAAATAGTACATAAAAGAAGACAAATAACTATAATAATTATTAGTACACAATATTTCTTAAAGACCGTAAGGGCACATATATAAATTGAAACTAATACTAACAAAACCAATAACTATGATTCATAACCATTACTGAGATTTGGTATTTGATACACAATGACATTGGAAATTTGACTCTGCTATGCGCCAATTAGCTAGACATGACATGTGTTTTCTGATAACACACATCTAGAGCATATGGTAGGGTATTGGTATAATACACACATATTTAATACCAACTACACTTATCTATGATACGATACCACGTAGTGATATAATAATTAGTGAAATAACAATGCAATAGCCAAGTTGGGTGTGCAGACTGCGGAGGAAAGTAGCAAGTTCAAAAACCAACACAAATTGCATACATCTCTGATTGATTAAGTTACGACATTTATTGTAATTATTGTTTAATTTGACGATGAAGATAAACATCGTAAGATAACTTGCTTAATTGGAATCTGTATATATAAAAGAAGAAACTGACTGACTGACTGATCGATCAACGCACAGCCTAAACGGCTGGGGTTAGAGACTTGAAATTTTGACAGTAGGTACCTTTTATCACGTAGGCATCCACTAAGGAAGGGTTTTTGCAAATACCACCCCTAAGGGGGTAAAATAGGGGATGAAAGTTTGTATGAAAATCCGTCATTTTTGAAGTTAAATTCATGAAAATTTGTATTTGGCATTTTAGTTAAAAATAAAAAATATATGTTTCAGGATTTTTGGAAATTCCGCCCCTAAGGGGGTAAAATAGGGAATGAAAGTTTGTATGAAAATATTGGTATTTTATATTGTATACTTTTTCTCCCAAACATGACCTCCACGCGGGCGGAGCCGCGAGCAACAGCTATTCTCTATATGAATTTCAAAGGTATGTGAAAACTACCAATCCGTATTAGACCAGCGTGGTGGATTAAGGGCTCACTCCTCTCATTAGCAGAGGCCTGTGCCAATCCCTGGGGCGGTGTATAATATAGGGCTGATATTATTTAGTAACAATAAATATAATGTTAATGTTTTTGCTATACAAATTATTTAGAGTCAAGGCTATTAAGAATCAAGTGCTTTCGGAGCACACATTAGAATAACGTATACTCATTCATATACACAGTCAGGTCATAAGTATTGTCACACAGTAAAAACTTTTATTTTAGAATGCTGGCCACAAAAAACTTTATTGAATTCGAATTTCAAATTGTTCATGAAAATGTATATTTTTTAGAATTTTACTCATTTTTAAATATGGAGTGGACGCTTAAAGAAGACCGTGTTGCAGTAATTGCGTTGCATCGTTGCGGTTACGCGCCAATTCAAATTTTTGACATACTGAAAAATTTGAATATAACCAAAAGATTCGTTTATCGTACCATCAAACGATACAATGAAGACCCTAGTGTAGATGACAGGTCAAGAAGTGGTCGCCCTCGGTCTGTTAGGACTCCAGCAGTGATAAAAGCTGTGAAGGCGCGAATTCAAAGAAATCCCAAACGTAAGCAGAAACTGTTGGCCCTTCAGATGGGGTTAAGCAGAACCACGGTGAAAAGGGTGTTAGGGCTTCGGGCATATCGAAGAAAAACAGGACATCATTTGAATGCTCGTCTAATGGACCTGAGACTGAAGAGATGCCGCGCTTTGTTGAAGCGGTACGCGGGAAAAAAATATCGGGAAATTCTTTTTTCAGATGAAAAAATTTAACCGTAGAAGAGAGATACAACAAACAAAATGATAAGGTGTACGCACACAGTAGTGAAGAAGCGAGCAACCGTATTCCGCGTGTCCAACGAGGTCATTTTCCATCCTCGCTCATGGTATGGTTGGGAGTTTCTTATTGGGGCTTAACAGAGGTACATTTTTGTGAGAAAGGTGTAAAAACGAATGCAGTTGTGTATCAAAATACAGTCCTGACGAACCTTGTGGAACCTGTTTCTCATACCATGTTCACAGGCACTGGGTATTCCAACAAGATTCGGCGCCAGCTCATAGAGCGAAGAGCACACAAGACTGGCTGGCGGCCCGTGAAATCGACTTCATCCGGCACGAAGACTGGCCCTCCTCCAGTCCAGATTTGAATCCGTTAGATTACAAGATATGGCAACAATTGGAGGAAAAGGCGTGCTCAAAGCCTCATCCCAATTTGGAGTCACTCAAGACATCCTTGATTAAGGCAGCCGCCGATATTGACATGGACCTCGTTCGTGCTGCGATAGACAACTGGCCGCGCAGATTGAAGGCCTGTATTCAAAATCACGGAGGTCATTTTGAATAAACTTTAGTGTCATAAGAATCTATGTTTTGTTAAGTTCATTTTGGTATATAAATGGTTACATAATGAATAAACTTGTTTCAATTATTTTATATTAAACATGTGACAGAATTTATGACCTGACTAGGTAGAATGCTAATCTGTTAGGAGCATCGCTTTCCCCACAGCCATCACTACTGCTTAGGGAGAATTTAATCTTTCTCAAAATCCAAGGTTTGCATTTTCTGATAACATAGGTAAATAATATAAAAAAATAAATTGGTAATACATATTCGTATCCGATTAGGCATCAGTTTATTTAAGCGCGGTGCAAATCCCAGCATGATTATGTAATGTTTCATCATGAGTCAGTCGATGAATATCCAGTTCCTTCAGGCGATTATCGAAGGACATTTCTCTCAAGAGTCGATATATCTGGACCAACTCTGTACTCACCATCAGGTGCAATCTAGTTACAATTTACCGCGACAAACAATATTCAATAAAAAATTAACGCTACTATAATAAAATATATTATTCACAGAAATATGCGTATAAAAAGGTTTGATAGACGCTTAACTAAACCGTGTCTGTGCAAGAGATCACGACTTGTTGAATAACATTCAATGATGTATATTACTTATTGCACAATCAAGGCAGTTCAGTGTTTAGGTCACGACTTTTTTGACCACTATAATTTTTTTTATGGAAATAGTTTGCAAATGAGCAGTTACGTAATCCGATGGCCAGTGATCACCACTATATACCAAAATTAATGTCAAATATGTATGGCGACCTGTAAAGTCGATCTTCGCAAATCATATCAAATCATCATCTTAATGATGGTAGGATACTCTTATCCGCCCGGATAGCGACCACCGTACGTACACAGGGTGTAAAACCCACCATAGTGGCACACGCAAGTGTGTCGCGTTCCGGGATCAGCCAGTTAACATCCGGTTTTTGTCGTGGGTCTAGAGTTGAGGTACACAATATTTGGCCGTTTAGCGGCCTTCTGAGTACACTAGACCCTCGACGGCTTCTTCACCTTCTTGCCCATGGCGTAGTGTGAAGAAGTAGGCCGGCAGGATTGTGTGGTCACTTTGCCGTGCCAGGATAACAAAAAAATATTGGTACTAACCCATGTGCTAAAAACAAGTATAAAAAAATCAAGGTGATGTCATCTGTATATATAAAAGAAGAAACTGACTGACTGACTGACTGACTGACTGACTGACTGACTGACTGATCGATCAACGCACAGCCTAAACGGCTGGGGTTAGAGACTTGAAATTTTGACAGTAGGTACCTTTTATCACGTAGGCATCCACTAAGGAAGGGTTTTTGGAAATACCACCCCTAAGGGGGTAAAAAAGGGGATGAAAGTTTGTATGAAAATCCGTCATTTTTGAAGTTAAACTCATGAAAATTAGTATTTGGCATTTAAGTTAAAAATAAAAAATATATGTTTCAGGATTTTTGAAAATTCCGCCCCAAAGGGGGTAAAATAGGGAATGAAAGTTTGTATGAAAATCCGTCATTATTAAGTTAAACGCATGAATATTGGTATTTTGTATTGTATACTTTTCTCCCAAACATGACCTCCGCGCGGGGGGAGCCGCGAGCAACACCTAGTTTGTCATAAACGAGATCATTATTATCAATTTAGATTTTTTGGTTGCGGATCTGATAAAGCGCTCTGATTTGAGACTGATAAATCAATGAGACATCTTTCGAGAGTATGTGACCAGATTTAGATAAAATCTTGAAATGCTTCGGTATGCAGGTCCGGTCGATTAAAACTTAAATGGAAAATAAGTAAAAATTTCCGAGTACATAAACTAAACATATATGAATATAACGATAATAACAAACATATTTAATGTAATGAAGGCAAAATTCATGAGCTCAACCCTTTCACTAATAAAAAGTTATCAGATCATGAACAGTCAAGCACCTCACTGTACAAGCCTTAATTCTTCAAACCCTACAACTTATCCAAAAACTATGGCTCGGCCATTTTATGGAATTATTGGATGACACTACATTAAAAGTCAGTCAGTGACTAAAGACCATGGAATGTATGCGACGGCCAAGAAAAAAAGCTTCAAAACTCTAAAATAAAAGTAAGTTTGTGTGATGTGTGTGAAACATTTTGCAATAGTCACTTAAATCAAAATCAAAAAACTAACTTTACATCTTTATTGTGCATACGAAGTAATAAAAACATTACAAGATATACGGCTTCTACTTGATTGATAAGCGCTTCCACATTCCATACAATAATAAAATCAGTTTGTACCGTTGGTACGTAGTATGGTGTAATAATTCCAGTATCGAATTCGTTTCGTACCTTCGCACCATCACACTAACAACTATAATAGCTGTTATTACCACTAGGGCAATGCCGACCTAATTAATCAACTTCGACAGGGTTGCTAACTTATTCAGGCTTTCTACGAATTCGGAATATTATAGTAAAAATTATGTTATTATCTGTATGATGTACATTATTATATGCTATCTTAAAACCAGTTAAATATTTACTGTCGATAAATTAATTAAACATTTATCAATATCTAAATAAATAAAATAAATAACACCCAACAGTGACACACATAGCCCCGACCCCACACTAAGATACGAGTCTTGTGTTGTGGGTATCAAGGACTACGAGAGACTTTCGGTCTCACAACACCCACATGACACAAAACTTTAAAAATACATTTTTTACATACATTGTTTTTTTCTTGTCAGATGAATACATTATCAACCGATACAAATACGTGTTAACTTAAACGCCATCTCAGATTATTTCAATTCATTCGCTTAGCAACACCCAACCCATGTACCGACAGCATAACAATTGTAATGTCGTAACACCGTGGTTCATAACCAGACGTGTGCTATCTCCTTAATTGACAGGCCGCACTCCCTTTGTTTTAGGTAATAACACCCACGTGCTAATCGCTTGGGACCGGATGATTGGCTTTCGTTGTTTGAAACAACTGCGTGTAGGTTTGTAATTGTGAATGCTTGAGATGAGACAGGTTAGATAGCCGGCTGTTTAGAAGTGTTACATTTATGAAATTTCATTGCAGGAAATCAACGATTAATGCAAGCCGTATTCTTAATGTTGGCAACATTGGAGAATTCGACATTTGAAACTTCCGGACTGATAACCAATGGGATAGGAACAAGGAACGCAATTCACGCAGAGATCGTTTCTTTGTGATTTGCTACCAAGAAACCTATTTAGTAGAACATCATATTTATTAAGATATATATGTGTATACATTAGTAATTTATCTTCTGTTTGTCAACCTATTTCCTTTTGTTTAGTAGCTATTGAAGAGGTTAGTATAACCTAAAAAATTTTTTTTTTAAACCTAGTTTTTTACTCGGAATATTCAGAACAATTCTTACAAAATCACAATATATCAAAAATATATAGTTTCATTAAAGTTACTCGTGGTTACCTTTTCTTAAAGAAAACATGGTAACATATATAATTTGCCGATCTTTTCAAACGCCGCGACACAAAAGCTAACAGCTTCTAATCAATCGATGCCTATTCTTACACAATTCCACATTCAGGAAGTTGCAAGTCATCGTTATTCGCTTTATCTATTTACAATGTAGATACAATTTTGATAACGAGATGAGAATCACGGTAGCGCGAATCGAGCCCAAGGTCCAACATTGGCGCATGCCGCCGGAGTCATCGGCCGTAAGCGACGGATTTAGCCGAACCGCTGACGGAAATAGCCGATTGTCCAGAAAGCATGCGCTTGCCCGCCTTTCTGCTGGTGTTCGAATGAATGTCAATCTGAGATCATTCTCCAACATGAAAGAAAGTTCTTTAAATATCGATAATGATGTCTGAAATTCCAGAAAATTACAAATATGTCCAACCATATTTGACCGTACTTTTTGTGTGATTTTGAACTGCATAGCAGACAAAATACATAAGAGAAATTCGACACCAACATGTGAAATGTATACGATGTTGCGCTACTTACACTTATATAGGTAATTCAAATTAACAACTTCCGTTATTATTAATTTTTACTAACCCAATAATCTACATTTGGAATCCAATATAATAGATAGGAACCTCTACGTTCAAATTCTCTATATGCTATGAAATAATGGCTTGTAGTAATAGAAGTGGGAGATGAAATAAAAACGTGCCTTAATAATGGTATACATATGTGAAATATCTGATAATACCAGGTTTAAAGATTAACAACAGTGCCACTCCGTAACGTACTTCAAATGGTACCAACCTTCACGGCGTCCGCGAATCTAAATGAGTTTTGGACAAAAAACCCCCATTGTGTGTCCGAATGTGCGCCCATCGTGACCAGTCGCGGAGAATCGATTTCAAGGTTTTGTGACCAATTGTAAAATCCTCGTGCTGGTAACTGATAGATTGAAATTCGAGGACGATTAGAAAAGGTCGTGTTGCAATAGACCTATAATCAAGAAGGTTACGTAAGTGAGCTTGTGAGTTATAAATTAATTTCTGTATACGCTAGTCAAAGAGACTATCCCGCCCACACACCCGCTATTATAACTCCTGTTTAGCCAGGATCAACAATGGCACGCATTTTTGACACTGAGCAATGAAACTCAGCGAGTCTATGAAAATGCTTAACTATTCTTTTTCCAGTAATTAAACACATATTATTATTGTCTCACTGGTCAAAAGTAAATAAATCTCGTACTCCAGTCACTCACATACGGCATTATTGTTGTGATGGGTAAACACCTCTTGTTAAACACTGATGTTATAATGACCAGAAGCGTGACTAGATGCCGGGCTACAACCATAAATAAGAAATCGGTACAGAAAACTCTCGTCTAGATTTTATTCGAGAGACCGCTGCAATAAAATTAGTCCAGTTACTACCAAACCAGTTCCTTTCAATTTCGTAAAAATAGCTTCCGAAAGGTGAACTAAATACGAACGCAACGGCTAATCAGTACTGCTTTTGGGACGCATACTAACGAACTTTAATGCAAACTAGTATCATACGGACATGAGTTGTTAGTTGATCTGAACATAACTGCTTAGCCTCATAAATTATTTGTAAATGAAGTAAATTAAATAAGTATTTATTATTTCAGAAGCCAAAGTCTTTTTCTCCAGCAAAAATGTAATTGAAAGCAGATAATATTTACTAGAATAATGAAGATATTACAATAAGTATACAAAACAATGTACTGATAGACGCAGAAACGGATAGTTAAGCAATAATTCTTTAAATTTGGAAACGCACAATTTGGAAAGAACGGAGGCGACGATAGAATTGAAAAATCCGATTACAAAATAACTACTTAAACTGTATAAGTGTTATTGCACGTGAATTGCATCATTGGCTGGATTCGCCATCGAGTTTAATTGAAAGCATTGTGTATTTGCAACTTGCGTGCGGTAACTGAAACGATTGGGATATTTGATTCTATATTCGTTTTTACTTTTTGGTTCCATACCGTCTATAAAACTGTTGTATAATTATTAACAGCTATGTTTAAATCAGAGAAGAATGAATTCAATATGAATTGAAGACTCAATTAAATAATTCGTGTTCCAAAATGCATTGTAGATAATTGACCAAGGTTTAAGTATCATTGTCTGCCAGTTTAATCTCAATATTAGTTAGATAGTTTAGTGGTTATTAGTTAGTTAGTTAGAACGTACTATTGAATCAGGTTTTGGTTAGATCGATCCCCATTTTAGCATCTGACATAGACTGTCATTTCGGTCTTGTTTTAAATTCACTGTAACTCTAGACAAGGGCCTGTTTTCACTAATGAAGAGTAAAAATTTATTTCAGTTCCCTGATCTAATGTGATTCGATAGAAATCGAATTCTCAAATATGCAGGATTCATTACGGTATTTTCGTTCATCGTTAAAGCCGACGATAATTAACAAGGAATCCAAGAAAAAATCTGTGTGCTCTGGTCGCTGGGCTTGAACTCGCTTCATCCGTCTTGTCAGTCCTCTTCTTCTCGTTCTTACAACATAACATCTAAAATTGTTTACAATTCAACAATTTAAAAATATAGCATTCTACAAGACAAACCCCGCCTACTCCAATTTTTACTTTATTTACCATATAGAGCCTAGATTAGTACGTAGTAAAGGTTGATCATGATAAGCACACATGCTCCTTGGAGTAATGGCGTCGACCTCACGACCTATCACGTCGCGAAACCGCGCAACCGCCACACCGTTGGTGTTATTTGTGTTACACACATGTGTCTATTTGGTACGGATAAACAACAAATAGTTACTTTTTCGCTACATTTCCTAGGTTATGGTAGGTATATTCACTTAAAAACTTATTTTTTAACATATTTTCGAGTCGAGAATCTATAACTTCTACAAAGAGACAGTTCCAATAACATAATATCATTAATTATAATTTTGTATATCACTATTTTAATATAGCAAAAATAAAGCTTGTTTAAGAACTAAAAAAACATTTTCAGTTCTATCTATACTAATATTATAAAGAGGAAAGATTTGTATGTATGTTTGTAACGAATTGGCTCAAAAAGTAATGGATTGATTTTAAAATTTCTTTCACCATTTGAATGCTACATTATCACTGATTCA
Source organism: Laothoe populi (assembly GCA_905220505.1). NCBI lineage: Eukaryota > Metazoa > Arthropoda > Insecta > Lepidoptera > Sphingidae > Laothoe > Laothoe populi. The sequence continues at coordinate 10,529,432 of HG992169.1, forward strand.
TATAGGCTATTTTAATTGCAAGAAAAAAATAAGAATAGAATAGCTTAAGATGCCTCCATGGTTTATTTATTTATTTATTTATTTATTTATATAATACGAAAAACATTACAATTAAATTAACAATATAGCATTGGGCTGCGCACTAAGTTTTAAACTTGTGTCGCGCAACCTTACAAGTTATACATCTTAAACAATTGAATTTTAGAACAGACACCAGTTCGGAAAATAACATATATATATAACAAAATCTTCAAATAACAAAATAAAATGAACAATATAGAGACTAATCATTAAACTAAGTAACTAAATGAGATCAGTGCTTAAACAGTTTGCACTTTTTTTTTTCTGCAAAAATATATTAATAAAATATTGTGAAGTGTGCATGTGCATGTGCGTATGTGTGAATGTGTTTGAAGTTATGTATGTTAGCCATCCGTAGTAATGATATCTTCAGTGTCCTGATATGAAAGAGTTAATAGCCATTGTGTAATTTTAAATTTTACCGTACGAGTTGGTAAGTTTTTGATGTCGGGTAAGCGGCGGCAAATTACGTTATAGATGTGTGGCAGCAGAAAGGAAGGAAGTCGTTTAATGAAACTAGTGTGGATTAAGTTAGTTGGAATGCGAAAAATGCGGCGTTGAGATAGACTTTGGAATTCCATACAATTTGTTACTTTTTTGTGTAAAAATACTATAGCCTTTAGAATAAAAATTTGACGCACTCGCAGGACTTTACACTCTGAATACAGTTCATCAGTGGGGAATCTAAACGGCTTCCGCAACATCACCTTAAGTACAGCACGCTGAGCTCTTTCTAACTCTATGAACTTCGTTTTGATCGCTCCACCCCACACCAGTATACAGTAGTTCAGTAATGACTGCGTCATTGCTTTGTATACCATCAGTAATATGTCTCTAGGTATGTGACGTAGAGCTTTAATTATATAAATAGTTCTCCTGATCCTGCTGCATACAAAGGTAATGTGCTTTTTAAAAGATAATTGTTCATCTATTATCACTCCCAGGTATTTGATGCTGTCGGTGTAGCTAATAGTGACACAGTTACATGATAACTTAGTGTTACAGTTTGAGTGCACGGTCAGAGATGGTAACAGCGAGGGTTTAGACGCTCGGGTTTTATAAAATGCAATAGCTTTTGTCTTTTTGATATTTAATGTTAGTAGGTTTTTATTAAACCAATTAAGTAGGGTGGCCATGCCGCACTCAGCAGTCTTGACAACCTTGTCCCAAGAAGTATCATGGAAAATTACTGCTGTATCGTCCGCGTAGCAAATGACGTCACAATCCAGATTATCCAGCTCTAAAATATCATTAATATAGATGATAAAAAGAGTGGGACCAAGAATACTACCTTGTGGAACTCCGACATTAATGTTGTGCTGATTACTTAAGTGGGGACCCACTTTGACGCGTTGAAAGCGATCTGTGAGATAACTACAGAACCAGTCCAAAGCTATTCCCCGTATTCCTTTCTTCTCCAGCTTCCGCAATAATAATGGAATGGATACAGAGTCAAATGCTTTAGCAAGATCAAGAAATACACCCAGACTACAGTTTCCATTGTCTAAGTCCTTCGACACTGCGTTCACCAAAGAAACTACTGCGTCTTCCGTGGACTTCCTGCATCTGAACCCAAATTGCCTATCAGAAAGCAGTTTGAATTTCTCAAGGAAGGAAACGAGCCTTTTGTTAACTATCTTTTCTAGCAATTTGGCAACAATATTTAGCAACGAAATAGGCCTATAATTGCTAGGATCACCTTCATCGCCATCTTTATATATTGGAGTGACAACGGCTAGTTTCCAACAGAGGGGGACAACTCCATTTAAGAGACTCAAATTGAAAATATGTGTTAGTGGCCTAACAATTTCGGCTTTAATAGCTTTAAGTAAAAACGGTGTGAAGCCATCTAGTCCAGGGGCACTATCAATTTTAAGTTTATCAATCAGATTTCCTACCTCATAAAAATCTGTAGGTCTTAGAAAGAAAGAATGAGGGGATGAATTTGATGAACTATATTCAGACGCAAGCGAATTTTCAGATGTATGCATCTCATTTAGAATATTGTTGGTAAGTTGCCTACCCACGCTAGAGAAGTAGTCGTTGCACATGTTTACGGAATCAACAGGACTTTCCTGATTATTGGTAAGTTGTGTGGTGACAGTATGACGGTTAGGAATATTGCAAATATTTTTAAGTGTTTTCCACAATTTTTTGGGGTGGTTTTTATTTTCCAGAATTGAATTGTTTTCGTATTCCGATTTAAGTCTTTGTTGTAAATTGTATAGAAAGTTCCGATATTTTTTATAAATTAATTGACAACTTTCGTTGTTCGGGTTCTTCCGAGCCTCAATGTGAAGTTTGTCTCTATGTTTTTGGCAACGCATTAAGCCAGGTGTAATCCATGACTTTAAGTTACGGTTAGCCTGTTTAATGGGTACATGTTTAGTGTTTAGTAATAGAATAGAGTTTAAGATACCATTAAAGCGTTCCGCTGCCAAGGTAACATCTGTCATCTGTAAAATGTCTGCCCAATTTGTTTTTTGTAAGTCGCTGATGATTCCAGACATGTTAGTTTTAACCTTAAACCTTTTTGGCGCAGGCGAGAGTGCCGAAATCCGTGTGCCCAGAACAAGCATGCATATATCGTGATCTGTTATGCTAGAGCGACAAACAATGCCGAGAGAACCTGAAGTTTCTTTCACAAAGATGTGGTCTAAGCAGGCTGTTCTTCTAGTTGGAATCGAAATAGCTGGAAGTAGTTGATGACTAGCCATCAGGCATAAATAATCCGAACACTGAGCACTTAGGGAAGCGCTACATATGTCTAGATTGATGTCACCAGCTAGAATGATAGAATGTCTGCTATTTATTTTCAGCAAGTTCTCGTCTAGAAAGTTGAGAAAATTGCTAGCGTCTTTAAATGACGGTGAACGGTATATACCTAATATAGTCATTTGGTCATTAATTTGTAACTGTAAACAATTGCAGTCTTCACATAATAATTCATTTACTACAACGGTCCAAGTATTTTTTACGTAAGCAATGACTCCTCCGCACTTATTTATGAATTTATTTGTATGAGAAACAACGTAACCAGGTATTTGCGGTACGTGCGAAATTTCGTTAAGCCAGCATTCTGATAAAATTATCGCGTCGGGTTCTGCTTTTAGTCGTTCTAAAGTTACGAGGAACTCGTTGAAGTTACGTTGAATACTACGTATGTTAAATGATAAAATTTTGAAGTGATTATAATTATTTGAAATCAAATTGTGACACTGATCAGGGCTCTCAATTAAATGACATTTTATGGAAAGGGTTCTATCAATGTCTTCTTGCAAATCGAACATTTTGTGTTAAAATATCGACTCGTCTAGAAGCCGTTATAAAGAAAAATATTAAACATGTAGTCATTTGAGAGCATTTTTTGTAAGGAGGATGGCTTTTTGTGCGGGTTAAAGTGAGTGTTGTATGACTTAGGTTTGTGTAGTGGTGTGATGTAGTTTTGAGTGTAGTGTAATTAAATAGGAATATTATATTAAGAATGTGGTAATTTAAAGTTACATCAAAGACATAGTGTACATTAATAAGTTTGGCGAATAATCTAATTATCAGTGTTATAAGAACTAGGTTCGGTGGCTTTATACTGCTTGAACTTATCTTCCAAGTCTGCGTGTGAACGGATTTGAAATCCCGGTGTGTTTTCAGTTTTCCTGATGAAAATTCCTCCATTACGCACCCAGCAGAAACGAAAACCTTGTTTATGCGCTTCAAGTCTAGCATCACGAAATAAGTTCCGATTAAGTTTGGTGAGGCGTTCATTCATGTACAGCTTTTGAGGTGGTTTGGAGGTGATGTTCTCCGAGGTGAGGTTGCGTCTAACTTTGGCTGCTTTAGTTAGTTCATCTCTTTTCTGTCGTCGCAGCAATTTCACAATGATCGGCCGGGGTTTGTTCTCGCCAGTTAATAAAGCTGAGTTCTTTGGTCGCTTAGGTCCGATGCGGAATACTTCGTCGATATCACCTTCTTTCAGTTCAACGCCTACTTTTTGGGCAGTCATTAAGGTTATATGGGTAAGATTCTCATTTTCCGCTTCCGGCATACCTATTAATTCTAGCTCATTTCTTATAGAACGTTGTTCATTTTCAGCTAATGTTTGCTGTAATTGTACTACAGTCGATTTCAGTGAGACGATTTCGACGTTTTTGGCCTCAAATATTTTCGAGTACTCAGCAAGCCTGTCATCCAGGGACTTAGAAAAGGCTAATGTTTGCTCTTTTATTTCCTGTTTCACTTCGTTAACTTCAAGTCTCAAATTTTGGATTTCGGCCAGTAGTAAAGAGATGTCTATATCCGTCCGTGGTGGGGTAATAATGGGTTTTGCCTTCTGTTTACTTGCTCTCGTGGTAACAGTACTAAGGTTCTTCGTATGAGTTTCATTCACGGGAGCAAGACTTCTTATAGGTGTAGTTGTATTATCTCTTTTTGGCTTTGAACATAGGCAGGTGGGGCATACCCATTTCTTTTTATCGTCTTGTGACAGTGAGATAAAATGTTTTTCAGAAATATTTACACAATGCAGATCGTAAGTATCATGACACTGTGAACATTCCATATAACTAACATTCTCATTTATGATGTTCTTACAACCACTACACGAGGTCGCCATAATTTCGTTGCAGAATTACTCTAAAATATGTGCAAAAATTGTAGAATAACGCACCTGTTGCTGAGGTAGAAAGTATGACTCACCGACTCGGGCGCGCTGCGAGTTGTCGTAGGTCAGTGTCAACACGGCGGTTAGAACAAAATTTGAAATATTTTCTTTTATATCTTGAGTGTTATTTTATATTTCAAAAAACGGATTTCACCACTATAAAGCTCGTTTGATTCTCTATAAGATGGCACTAAGCTCGATCAACAAAAGCAAGAAAAATACCGTGATTTTCAATTAAATGTGCGGAGAAAGTATAACAGGTGTGCTTCGAACTGGGTCTGTCTTAATAAAATACCTTTTCTTCCAAAAATTACCTACACGCGGGTGGAGCCGCGAGCAACATCTAGTAATCTTTAATCTTAAATCATTGACTCTAATAAAATTAAATCCAACAAGATCAACAACTCCTATTCACAATTCCGCGTAGTACATGCTTCCTGCAGCGATTCCACTTTTACATATGCCATAATGGTACACTGGACATATTGAGTTATGTATAATTGTGTCCAATTACAGTCTAACCGTGCGTACGGTATTGATCTTGTGTGAGGCGCCGCGGTTAGATAAATCACTGATCAGAGAAATCAATCCAGCAAGCACCGTTATAATATAGGTTATGTCACCGCAAAAGGAAGGACGGACGTGCGAACGGCCTGCGCTGCGTAGGGCTGTCGCGCCTATGTCTTCATAGCCTTTGCCCGCAACTTCATCCGCGTTGAAAGAGCTTGTCGCTATCTTCTTACTTTGAAAATGACAGACTTCCACACAACCGTTCATACCTTATTTTACCCCTTCAAGGGTGATATTTTCCAAAATCAGTTCTTAGTGACCGTCTACATCGCGAAATGTGTTACTATGCTAAAGACAGGTTTTTAAATTGTAATAAGTTAAACTTTAGTAAACATAAACGTTATAATACTTAAGAATAATACAGTGAGGCAAAATAATTTAAGATACCATGCGAAGGAGCCCGAGGAGAATAAAATTACATTAATAGAACATAATTAAATAAAACCATACTACGTTATTTTACTGGTGAATTATTCTAATGAACTTACTTATTATTTCAACCTTTTAAAAGTAAAAGTTCAGCTCTAACAACATTTCTCACCCCACATTTGTTTACTTCATCTTGCCGATCCTGTGGAATAATTCGAGAAAAAAGGATCTATGCTGTAAAAGTAAAGGAAGCTAAAGGTTTGGTTTATTTAGGACTAATTTAATGAAGATGACTACATATAAGACCAAATATAAAAAAAAACATGAAGCAGATGTGACAGCTGAAAACACTGTTTGAGGTAAATAAACAAAGGAGACTCGAAGTCATTTTGGCCGACGTGTCGATGACAAATTGTCGAAAAATAGAAGGAGAAGAATTTACAAACGGAAACTTTACGTGGCAGGTATCTCGCCTAGAACCAAAATAATAATATGTTAATAGTTTTTTCAATAATGTAAATAAGGTAAAATATTAAGACAATATTTTATTTGTATTTAAAACATAATGTTGCTATTTTTGTGTATGTCGACTGTCATCATTTCTAATTAAATATATTATCAGATTATAATAATAAATTATCCATTTACCGGCTTGATTAACTCCCTCCTAGTCTTTGTCTTTTTACACTCTATTTGAAGAAAATCATAACTGCTTACAGTAACTATTCATATTATAAACACTTGAAGTAAATTACTGTTTACTACAGTTACTACCCAGATACTGTATGTAAGTTTTTTTTTTATCCTGGCACGGCAAAGTGACCGCACTGCACCTGATGGTAAGCGCAGTGCGGTCCAAGTAGAGTATCGAGTAGTGAGAGACGATCTATCCCCCGCTCCTCAACACAATCATGCCGGCCTGCTTCTTCACGCTACGCCATGGGCAAGAAGGTGAAGAAGCGGTCGAGGGTCTATTGTCAGAGTACTCAGAAGGCCGCAAAGTGGCCAAACATTGTGGCCAGTATTAATAATAGTCGTTTTTTTTTTTTAGGAGTTACCTATTTTACTTAGATATTCTACCACTCAGATAAATCTTATCAGACACAAGAAGTTATCAAAATCAGTCGACATTTGACGGTGGTATCGCTTGCACATAATTCCCATCCACTAGAGAAACTCCGTTCTTGATCCAGTTTTTTTTTTCTAACATGGTTTACTAAATTGTCAACCCTGAACGTTACGCGATTTTCCCATCGTATTATCATCAAATATTCACATACTGTTAATCTGTTATGACAAGACCATATTCGTAGTTGAAGAGCAATAAACATGGCAAATGGTTGTGCCTTTAGCAGTTCATCACAATTCAGACCCAGATGATTCAACTTGGTAGGAATACTCGAATTAATTAGACCATCTTGGCAGAATAGCTTTCTCAGGTAAGTCCCAGATGGTTATAACGAATTGCTCGGGTACTCTGTATCAGCTCCAACTAGCTGTTGATCATGGCGTCACCCACTTGATAGGCATTTGCTCTGTTGGTCGTATCGTGATGACTATACAATTCTTCAATAAATATACTAAGAAATGCATTTTTTTAAATATTACAGTGCCACAGATTCAAAGAAACAATCTCTTCATCTTTGTAATATTAAGACATTTATTTACTTTGGTCTAATGTCATCACGCTTAGGCTGACATTCCAGTGACATCCAGTACCGAATAGGGCAACAAATAGTTGAGTTTAACCTTTCATAAAAACACATGAGTTACAGTATTACACAGTTTACAGAGCACATACAGGATTGGACTTGTATGGATGGATGCATCACAATTGCCATGTTTCTAACACATAGCAGACGGCTTTATTTCGATATATCTACGACAGCGAAAATAGTGTCATTTCAATTAACACTTAAGCTTAAGGTCTAGTCCAACTAACTAGCTAGTACAACCAAATAAATGAGATTTAGTTTAGTGTGTTAGTAAACAACACAAAGCCTTTAGTTGATGAGATGTCTTATAGAACCACAAGATACAAGCTGCAAGATATGTTTGGCATACATAATATAGACGGATTAAATCGGTGTCGCGAGAACAGATGGTGTAGGTCAGTAGGAGTCGTGAACCTCTGTACCGTATAAGGAACCCAGGTGCATCGCACTTTCTAACATTTCGACTGTATTAGTATTGCAAAAATACTATAAACTATAATTTTATATACCAAACCCATATTTATAGTCTCGGGAGTGGGTGACCAACTCTGTATTTATACACTGTCCCAGTACTGGGCGCGGGAATCTCTAATAATGATAGTGGTAACGCCTTACCACCACCTCGCTGGCTTATTCGGGTTTATTAGACTTCACACACCTTAGAAAATCCTATTTGAAATTCTCAGGCATGCAGCTTTCTGGACCAAAGGAGTGGTGTATGCCATTTGAGCTGATTTCGAACTTGCGATTTTCGTCTCAACAATACAAATCCTAACGCGGTTGCTACTTTTTTTATTTCTATCAAGTATAACACATTTATATATATATATATATATACATATATATATATATTTTAAACAAATTGGCTGATTACTTCTTACTACATACATACATATACACTCACGCCCGTAATCCCCGAAGGGGTAGGCAGAGGTGTAACCAGTACACCCACTTTTCGCCAAATTTCGGTCCCATAATGTGATAGGGGGCGAGCCTATAGCCATACCGGGCACAGGTTCCAGACTCCGGGCTAATACTGAGAATTTCTAGATAGAAAAACCCATTATCACTTTACCCGACCCGGGGATCGAACCCGAGACCTCAGCAAAGCAGCAGTCGTAACGCATGCGCAATTACAACTGCGCCACCGAGGCAGTCTTACGAGGTAGTACTTCTTACTAATTAATCTAAATTAGACGCTCTAAGTTGAGACATAAAAAAGGTTCACGCTTGTACCCCAGAAGGGGTAAATATCCAATGAACCAACGCGACCACGGTTCGATAAGTTTATTTTCGTCCTATAATAATTATAGGCGCCAAATCTATCGGGAAAGAATTGCAGTCCAAGGCATGCTATTTGGATTTTTCGAATCGATAAATGCAAACATATGTCATAAATGAAATTAAATCCCACCTAAGAGCTCTCTTTAAATGATTGCTTTAACTTACATTTAATGCTTTACACTTTTATATTAAGTAATTATTAGAAGTAATTGATATCAGGGTTCAGGGGATGATGGATATACTATACTATTATATAAAGAATATATTGACAGTAGAACACTATCAAAAAAGTTTTTTTACAAACTCCGATCCCTTATTATTCTAAATCATGACAAAATTAAAATCCATACAATAAACCTTACAAATACCGTTGTACCTTTAATCTGCCTTTAGTTCGAAACTATCGGACCATAGTACATTTAACTGTTTAATATACCGGCAGAACAAATTATTGTAACCCCCATTCCTGATTCCCACAGCGGTAACATACATAGCGCGGGTAATAGGTACAAATTAACTTAGATACACTTAATGCCGCTGTATTGGAATTGTACATATGCAATTAAATTCAATAATTGAAGTTCGCTATTTGTGCTGCATCGATTCACGTGTCGATGGAAAATGAGCTATTATGGAAAGGCTTTTATTAAATGAAGTAGATTTTTAATCTTCAAATTCTATGGGACTTTATCGAAGTAATTTGGACGCTATTTTTTTAGAGCCTGTCAAAATGTCACAGTTAGTCCTGGTAATAAAACAACAAAAATTACCTAATGAATAAAAAAATTGCCGTTAATTAATTAGTAAACAGTAGCCTTAAAAAGCTGAAATGTGTATACTGATGATGCATTTAATAATATTCACTGGTAGCCGAAGACGTAAGAAAAGACTAAACATTTTAAGGGTATTATGAGGCCACTACGGCCTTCCAAAAATTGCCAACGCGGACGGTATTTCACGTCCACACGGCGGGGTATTGGTAAAGTTTTCAACTAGCAATAATCGCACCTCGGATTAACCTCATTGGTTACGATATTGCCTCTGCGCAAAGTTAAATTTACCTAGAGACGGACAGTAGTTACAGTTCCGAACTACACCAAACCATAGCGCGATGTAATTCGATTGTGCTGCCATCTATTGGGAGTTATGAACTACAGCTTTGGTACACTCGACGTTCCTTCGTGAGTTTACAGGCGCTAGTGTAGGCAACGCGAACAGCTTTTATGATTCATAAACAAGACTACCCAAAGTAGTCCATGACAAATTCAAAACTATTTCACGGACAATCAAAATATAAAATGAATGCGGACAAAGCTAATGATGGGAAAGAGTGTGTATGTGACCAGAATCTATTTAATTCTACGTTGAATAGTTTTATGAGACTGTCTGTAATGGCTAGTTTTGGTAGTGATCAGGCTATCAAACAATTCAATTACTGTAACTGATTGGAAGATCATTATTATAATTTAGAAAGTGAGAGATACAACATTTATGACCGATTCCCTCAGTTAGACACAAAATTTAAATGACATAAAAATATTACACGTGTATCAAATAAGCTCTCGGCGTATTAGTCAAAACTATTTAATTCATTGCACACAATTTGTATGGTTTTATTTTAAAAAAAGAAGAACTTTTAACCTGGGAAAGTAAACTCACAAATGAATATGATCTACTTCCTGAACAGCCGCCTGCAGCATCGGCATTGCATAATTGCGAAGTAGAAAACACACTCATGCAAGTTGACAGACAGGCGAATCGAATTGTAGAACGGCTCAGGGCGGATCGCCATGGCGAATCAATGAAATGGACACCACTATAAACTGTAGTAGTGTTGTTTGCAACTGAAATGCGGATAGCGGAGCTTACCGCGACTTTACTATTTTTTATTTATTTTTGGTTAGATCCATGGCTTCCAGCTCTTTTAAAAGTAGGTCTTACTGGGGTAAATTATGACTAAATGTATTCTTTAATCAAGTGTTTATTTTAAACAAAATATTATATCTTAAAACATACAGTTACTAGCATAAGAATTTCGTTTCGAGATATTTTAATTACTGCAGGATGTGTATTGGTATTAGTATAGTGATCAAGATTATATAAATTATTATGTTTATGTTCAGTCGTACCGACATAAACACACATTGATTTATTACACCTGCCCGCTAATAGATAAAGTATTGCGCCTAATTAGACCACCTCAGTGATAAATCAGTGTGGTTCTTCAGGAAAATGCGGATTAACTGCATTGAATTATGGATATCCGCATCAACCCTAATCAGTGGGTCGTAACTTGACGTAATGTTATTCACGAGTACTTGCGCTAGGTAAACGAAATGAGCCGTGAACGAATAGTGCCATGAAATTGCCGATGATGGTGAAGCCTGATGTAATGCCCGCCCATTGTTCGCCGCCAATGGTCACCGTAGTGTTGCACCTGCCTTACCTAATTTGGGAAATTAGGCACCGAGACCGTAAGTGCATGGCGGTGAAAATGGAATTACTTTTTTTCATGTTCGGAGTTTAATCGAAAGCTCATTTATACGGAAAATTGAATTTTTAATATACATGTGTTTGTGAACATATCATATTTTATATAATTGGACACTAGCAAAACCAAGTGGAGAGTAGTGAAACAAAAAGGTTTCTACAATGACTCTTATTTATATGTTTATAGTTAGAATTCAGTACAAAAATAAATGTTTACACAATAGGAATGCAAAACGTATAGTGTTCCTTGCAAAGAATGCGTTGCGATAATAAGATTAAGGGCGATTAAAATAGCTACACGTCGAGTTAATTCCAGACCTATTACCTCTCCAGTTACTTGAACTACAATAACCTTTATTTGTATTTCTCATATGCATTGCTTGCAAATAATTATATTTATTTTAATAATAAAATATTCAAAAGTATGGGCTGATAGTCTCCGTAGCGCAGCTGGCGAGTAGCCGGCTGTGAAGCGTAAGGCTGTGGGTTCGATTCCCGCACCGAGACAATTGTTTGTGTGACAGACGGATATTTGTTACGGATTTGGGTCTTGTGGGGCCGTAATCCCTTACAGTTCTTAATACCGACGATACAGGTTATTCCCAGTGTGTGGTAGTGTGTACATTTAAATTAATATTATAATTATTTTAACTACTACTTTCATAATAATTTACATTTCCATAGAGTAATAGACATTTACGACCAATTGTCCACGTGGATACGTAAAGTTAATTTTTTTTGTATAAGACAGATTTCCAGTCTGGCGCAGTTGGCGAGTAGTTAGTTGGTTGTGAAACAATATGCTGAGGGTTCGATCCCTGTACCGAGACAAATGTTTATGTGATCTACAAATTTGTTTCGCGTCTGGGTTTTTAGAGACCGAAAATCGTTCGTCCTTCCCGACAGGATATAGTCGTATCTTAATGTGGTGCAGGACTATGTGTGGATATGACTGAATTCACGGGAGTCCCGGACCTTTGGAAGGCGTTAGACAATTTTAATTTAATGTTGTGATGTGACACCAGCCGAAGGTTATCCCTGTATGCACTACACACGACCGAATTTATTTTTACTATTAAAAGAACCAAGGGTTGGAGTCAGAGTATAAGTAAATTACTCATAAATCACAGGTTGCGTAGCTTGCTGAATGTGACTCATCACAATCCAGAGATGATTGCAAAATATGTCCTTGTGTGCAACGTATTGAATTTACTATCTAATTTGTAATGATTTGTACAAAGAGTAATGATATAGTGCGAAGGAAGGCGTAAATAAATTCAAATTAAAAATAATTACAGTTAATACTGGCTGTTGATGACTGTAAAAAAACATGTGTGTTGTAAATACTAAACTATCTACTAAAGGATTTCGAAAAAAAAACTTTATTATTTTTTGAACCCGGACAAAATATATGTATTGCCCTGTTGGCAGATAGACAAACTATCTGTGTGACAATATATATTTTTTTATTTTGGGCCTGTCCAGAAGCCGCTAGATTGAAGTTATTTGAGAAGACATCGGTATGTCATGCTAGCGATAGCGAGCACACTGACGCTCATATTCAAGAACTATACTTAAAAGAGCTGTAGGTCTACTGTTGAAATCAATTCCAATCTGGAACTCGATATAGTTTCAATTCCAATCTATAGGATATTGGAACTCTAACTCACTCGACTAAATGAAATGAATTTAGAACTAGCGATGGTAAATACTCTATTTTATTTAGTTTCTTAAAATTCCGCCGTATTCAGTAAAAATCGTGCGCTGGCATTGCGTTCAAGAGTGCCGATTGTACAGTTTTCGAACCCAATCCCATTTCTAAATTGGAATCGAGTGTCAAGAGTAACTATCCTGATTATTGGTCGCTTGTAATTATGTTACAATTTTTCTTCAAATTAGGAATACTAATGATTATTATTTGCCGCTATACATACTGAGTATACCATATTGCGTATCCAAAGTATAAATATTAAATTTATGCGTAGGGGCTCATTAAATTCAAGTGTATGCAAATTAGTGTCGATGATTCATTGTCATAGCAACGTGAATGAACGCATCTTACAGGTCCTTTTGTGGACGCGTATGGCTGACTGCATTGTAAATAAATACACTGAACGGTCTAACCACAAACTATTTCATGTAACGTGTTGTTAAGACCTTAACGGAAGCCAATTCCTAAATAAATTTCAGGATTTGTTGCAAAAAATAACATCATAGAAAATAAGTTGTACGTATTTCTTTTAGATACCTGCTATTTAAAAACCATTAAATTTCTTTATGAGGTTCTAAAATCATCAAGTTGGCCAGGGTTAATTCCCTACAAACAATTCAATATTACATAGTTCCATCTTGTTTAATTTCGAAGGAGACGATTAAAACAATATACACGGGTTAGGGGATCTCACACCTTACGTCGCCTGAAATACATATGACTTAGATGGTTTATTATATACAAAATATAAAAAAAATATCGACTGGAAAATAAATAAAAAAATACAATAGATTTAATAATTCGAATCAGGTAAAAGAATCTTGGAACCCAAATGAAATTATTGCAAAAAATTATAATACTTTAAACTTTATCAAATAAAACAATTGCTTTGTGAAAAGCAAATTATTATGCCTGACCTGCAATATAAGCTATAACATAGTGTATAACTAGCTAAACCCTTCGTAGGGCGCCATTGCACAATACACAGCTGCGCCGGGCCGATGTATCACGAGCGCACGTGTTTCACAACGCCAAGGCGAGAGGGGTGCCGACTGCCGAGACAATTCATAAAGATCATCGCACGTTAAAGACAAGATACAAACGAAATTATAGGGACAACAATCAATAGGTGTACTAAATGTCTTAGCGACCGGCAGGACTATTACTGAATGTGAATAAAACTTTATGACGAGGGGATAATGGGTCCAGACCGTGATAAGGAAAAATTGAATCTAAGTACGCGCGAGTTAATTTGTCCTTTAACTTGGTAAGTAATTTTAGACTCAAAATCCATTGCTGCAGCAGAGCTGACTATTGTGTCACGAAACGGAATCAACTCGGAATCTTATTACGGTGTTCAGCAATAAGTCACAGATGTTGCAATAACACACACAAGCCAACAAACAATCATTAAACAAGCGTTTTAAGTCATCGAAAAATCAACCGCTCACAAGTCGACAGTGTGCGTTAGGCCTTAGATTTACGTTTATTGGCCCTGCCAATTATACCCACGCGCCTTAGATAAGTTCAATAGCTTAAAGTTTGTAAACTTTGAACTTTATTTTGAACAGTCAAGTTAAACTTTGACAGATTATTAACTGACGTTGATGGTTGTTTGTTACTAATGCCTGATTAGTTGTAAGATTTAGTTGTGGTATAATTATTTAATTATTGTGTCTATTTAATTATTTCAAGTCTTAATTTGTTCTTGTTATGTGCGTTTGAGAAAGTATAGCAACTAAAGCAAATTAAAAGCAAGTTGTTAACAATTTTTAGTAAGGCAACTACAGCGTATTCTACTATAATTGTAAAATAATATTAGGAGTGCATTAATACAATAATATATTCGGCAGTTTCTACAATAAATTAAGTCCTATTGGAACGTTATATGTTTAATTGAATTTATTGAGTTTATAAAGTAATAGTGCTAGAGACATAAATTGACAAAGTGAACAGTTGCGTGAAATAGTGAAGGTCTAAACGTAACAGTATTAAATAATGTTTTTAATTGAGTAATTATATGCAAGACTGAGCTCACCATAAACCACATGGGTATACTGTAGTTATAGCTTATAGACCAGGACAAATTGATCTAATTTAAACTTTAGAGCAATCAACGAAATTTGAAACGCAGATGTACTTCTATATAGAGACAAAGATCAAGGAGAATATATGTACATAGAACATAGTTAAACAACGTTAAGCGTATGTGTTGGAAAAAGAAGTGGACTTTAAGTTTATTAAATAAGTTTATTAATAAAGCAGCGATAGCCTAATTGGTTGCGGTATGGACTGTGAAGATGCAAATCGTATGTTCAAAACCCAAGTGGCACACACCTCTGACTTTTTTAAAGTTACGTGTGTATTAAATGTTAATTATCGCTTGCTTTAACGGTGAAGGTAAAAATCATGAGGAAACCTGCATACCTAAGAATTTCGAAGGTATGTGAAGTCTACCAACCCGCATTAGGCCAGCGTGGTGGACTAGGGCCTAACCCCTCTCATTAGTAGAGGAGGCCCGTGCCCAGCAGTGGGACAATGTTTAATACAGGGCTAGTATTATTATTATTATTATACATAAATACCACTAGCCCTTTATTATCTAAACAAACACCCTGCTACTGATGGGCACGAGGATCCTCTACTGATGAAATGGTAGACCTGAATTTAAATTGTCATTGCCGCTAAATCTCCCATTTCGAAAAAAACATACAATACAGTAACAAAACTCATATTAAAATTTCAAGGAAATAAAATACCTAATCATAAGCGTATAATTTACCAGATAATCAATTATCAAGAACGAGAAGTCGACGATAGGACGGAATTCTCACGGAATTGCATCAACATTTGAATGCATCCGAGTAACCAATTACCACTGGTGCACGGTGCAACGCACTATGCTAATCTGATAACGTTTATAGCTTAACGGACTACGTTGATAAGGAATTATTGTGGGATCATTGCATGTTCGTGTTTGTGTGTCACGTATATGTTAATAGAGGTAAGAACGACATAGTGCTAGCAATTCAACATTGTTTGGTGGATGTATCGTTGATTGGTTGGTGAGAAACATGTTCTGGAGGCTGGACAGATGTCCAATAACAATGGAAACTGGTTAGGACTAAAATTAAAGTCTACATGTAAAAGTATGTTCTTGTATGTCCAATGATTCCAACATAAAGCTATCAATATAACTAAGTTATCCAACGTTGAAACAAACAACGCAATAAATAAACAATCGAAAGTACATCCAGATAACATAGAAGATGGAGTCGAAAATAAGCTTATCAAAGATAAGTAAAACACTGCGATAAGTTTTTGTCGCAAACTCGGCGACAGTCACGATCCACAAGGAAACAATAGGGTGCATAACACAACCCAAGATTTAACGCTTGAACGCTCGTTATTTATATTTAACAACCTTATTCATACCTTGTTTACACCTAACCCACGTACAGCGAATTAGCGAGGTCATTTACCTGAAACAAGAGACGTTAAACATGATTAAAATGTCAACATTTAAAAGTTATATTGTGAATTACCACTTGACCTTAGAAAGTTCAAACCCTTAACAGTGAAATCTGAAGTACATAATTGAAACAGTAGTACAACACTTATTGTTTGACTTCGGCATTACACATTTCTATTCAAAATGAAATGCACGGAACACATTGTTTTACTTTCGTATTGCACAAGAACATTTGGAAAAGGAATTTTTTGTTCAAACAATATTGTAATAATAGAAAACTGTGTAGTGTTACGAACAATGTTTCTGTGTTACTCAATTTACAGTGACGACGGTATTGGCTGTAACGCGTGAATTGTTAAATGATTTAAAAATACAGCAAGCTCTCTAGACTTTATAGTCTGGTATTCTTACATTAGAGTTAGAAAACGAACTTGCTAACTTCTATCGTACGATATGTTATTCAACAGTAAGTACCACCCCGAATATAACAATAAGAAAAACTAATTCTAGACAAAAATAAAATTTAAAATAGGAAACCGTATTCTTGTATCCTTAACCCGATAGATCATTACTTAAATTAACACAAAATTTGCTTCAAGAAAATTAAACGAAAGTACGACAAATAGCCGTCATCGAAATAACAGTGATCATCATTGACTGTTGAAATACAAAACACGGTGATCTAACACCGTTAGACGCCATTACACAATTGGCAATTATGTGTATTGCGGTTGGCAACGTCGGTAAATTGCAAAATTGATGGGTGAAAAATTGCCGAGGCGTATTACTGACGAAGAATATCTGCAGAAAATCTAACAAGAACCAGGCAAATATATGCAAAGAGGGCTCTAAATCAGAATACCATTAATGTCTACGGTAAGTCATTATTGCAACAAAGCTAAACAACTAATCGCTTTTGTGAAGTATTTGTAAGATATAAAGTAGAATGGTTTAAAGGTAACGTAAGTTATTATACTAACTTATGTTTACTACTAAGTAAGTACCAATAATATGAAAAGGACGTAGCTTTCACAATTTATTTTAGATAGTTTAAAATAATTATTCATTCAAACGAGGTTTATTTAAAGCATTTTCTAACTACAAAATAAACATCATATGCATATTACATCGCATTAAGATTATATGCGACAAAAATGGTGTAATGTAAACTATATTACAATGATATGAATATGAAAATAAGCTGTTAAAAATTCTAGTTATTCGCAAATTGCACGAATTAGTAAACAAGCTTTGTAACGAAAAAGGAAATAGCAATTTAAAACGTTGCAAACAGTCCCAAGGAACTATCAACTAAATTATTCTCAGTAAAGTGTTGTACTCAACAGACAGAAACTACATTTTAACAAGCAATTGGCGTAAACAAGGCCTTGAGAACTACACGAAAAACATTTGATTTGCGTTGGGATATTGCAAAATTGACACCGATCTGTGAAACACTTTGGTAAAGGCCATTTTTTGACCAGAATACTCAAATAGTGATATTTGAAAACATCAGAATATTATTTGTAATAATAGTATGTCTGAAAAAGTTCTGAATGTTGTTATAATAAAATCAAGATGTTTATAAGATACTGCAGAAAACAAATCACTTAAAAACATACCTGTCTAAATAGATGCTCAATTTAATGCCAAGTTTGTACAAATATTTATGTAGTCCAGTTCTGAATACGCATATATTCGGGTCGAATATTATGATCGTTTATATGTCAACAACATAATATTAATATTATCTGTTGTAATATTTTTAAATACATAAATCATATGTTGTGACTTTTATACCGTATACGATAATGCTAGCATTTGGACTCTTATAGATAGCAACCATTATGCCAGGCGAAATAAGATTTTAATTAGCGTATGCTAGATATAGCCTCCGTGGCGCAGTAGGCCAGTAGCCGGCTGTGAAACGAGAGGCCGTGGGTTCGATTCCCGCACCGGGACAAATGTTTGTGTAACAGACAGATATTTGTGTCCGGGGTCTGGGTGTTGTGAGACCGAAAGTCTCTCGTAGTCCCTGATACCCACAACACAAGACTAGTATCTTAGTGTGGGATCGGGGCTATGTGTGTGACTGTTGGGTGTTATTTATTTAATATTTATTTATAGCTTATGCCGAAAACAGGTTTAAAGGACGGTGGAGATGACTTACGATCAGATGGCCAGATCCTTGCCGGCTACTATTACTCTTGAAAAAGTAACTAGTTACTAGCGTAGCAGCCTTCGGGTTTATTTTTAGTTGCAAAGAACTTCTTATTGATGCTATCATAAAAAATAAAAATGTAACAATTTTATTACTTCAGTTTAGTTAATAATAATATGAGCACTGTTTTTAGCTAATATAGTGTTGTTTCATACATCATATCATACATCTTAAACAAGTAGGAGGTAAACACTACTAACCCGTTTCCTTATGAGCCAAGTTTGATGAAACACAACTTGCAATCGGCTTACGATGGCTTAGCAACGACTGCTCCATATAATACTGGCACATTGCACAAAATGCAATGAAACACAATACACAGGGATAATGCTAAAGTGTGTCATGAATAAATAACCTTAATACGGGTATATGGAAATATGTAAACAACTATTGTGCTGTGTCTATTAGTAGATGCAGATCATATAAAGGTAGTTGTAAAACTTCAGAAAGATGCAATCAATATGAATTTGATGGAAATAGTGGCGGCATTCCTCAAATATTTTTGACATTTATAACAAAAATCAATGAGCTAATAACAGAAAGACTATATAACAGATTTACAAGCCGATGATTAAAGCTAGAATTGTTCATTTAAGTACATTTCATTTCGAAACACCAGAAAGATTTCAAGCATAAATACTAAGTCCATTCAAAATAAATCACGGTGGATAATAGGCCTGAAGTATAATGTAAAAAGTAGGTCAAAGGAAAGCGCACTCATACGACGAGACAATACCAGCCCACGATATTCTGGCAATTTAAAATTAAGATGATCACACAGAGTCGGGTTATTCACCTCGCATGTAAACAAAATTAGATTCAATCACCTACCCACATTAAATTACTAATGCGTTTACAATTCCAACAAACGAACGTAGTAGGTAACACCCACGCGAGACTCCCTTCATTGATCGTCGAGTATTGATGAAGATTTAATGACATGCTGGAAATCATACCTGATATGAATTTTAAATATGAATGGTGATTTTTATGCGGGGTCATGGAAAGTTGAGATTGGGTTGCGAAGATACGAAAGCATAATGTTTATGAGTGATATGAAAAATGTTGTGTACGATATGATCGATGGTTTGTCATTACTATATCATCTATCGCTACAGCAAGCGATACCTTGTTGGTTGTGGTACGGACTGGCAAGACGAAAGTCGTATGTTCGAAAACCAAATGCCATACACCTCTGACTTTTCTAATGTTACGTGTGTATTAAATATTAATTATCATTTGTTCACGGTGAAGGAAAACATTGTGAGGAAACCTACGTATCTAAGACTTCTCATAAGAATTTCGAAGGTACGGGAAGTCTACCAACCTGCATTAGGCCATAGTGGTGAGACAAATGAGACAGTGTATAGTACTGGCTGGTATATTATAGATGATATAATAATACTAGCCCTGTATTGAACTTTGTCGAACTGCTGGGCACGGGTCTCCCCTACTAATGAAGGGGGTTAGTCTTTAGTCCACCACGTTGGCCAAATCATTTACTTCTATGTGGTGCAAGAAATAAGTAATATTCAACAGTAACACACATAGTCTCACCTCACACTCAGATATGAGGCTTGCCTCGTGGGTATCAAGAAATACGTGAGACTTTGGTCTCACAACATTCAGACCCGAGACAAATATTTGCTGATCACACAAACATTTGTCTTGGTGCGGGTATCGAATCCACGGCCTCTCGTTTACTCACCCACAGTGCCGCGGAGGCTGTGCTGCAATATAAACTATACTATCATCTGCTTGACCTTTATTCTGCGAGAGGTCGTAGTAATCTCGTTACTAAAAAATTTTAGTTCGCTCATAAAATGACAACTATTGGGAAATTAGTTAAAATTTTGACATCTGTTTAAAGAAGAAAAAATCTTTTCTAATCACCATTTAAGTGTTCCACCCCTCAGCAAATTATATAAATGACTATGATTACTAAATGAAGCATAAAGTCTACTGAATCTTGGTAAGTAATACCATGACCTACATTACATGTTAGAACAGCGAATCCCAATTTGGAACAGAACTTTAAGCCTCATTAATGGACGTGATGCAATATTCATGATTCGTGGTAGAAGCTAATAGATATTGCAGTACCGTATAATTGAATATGTCTGTTGTGATTGGTTAATTATGGCTTTTTGCATAGGTATATTATATGGGACCAGCCAGAATAGAAAGGGTTACCTGATTATTCTGGCTGGACCATTTTTTTAAAAATTCAATGCATGCTGTGTCTCCATAACTGAGGAAGAGGTTATTGTCATCAGTTGTAATCATACTAGTTCATAAGGAATTTTAACAACTAGGATGTCTATCAGCGTTCTTACCTAATCACATTACAAACTTTTCCAATCCTTATAAGGCCGGTAAACTGAATTTCATATATTATAACTTTGGCTTATTGATCCATTGGCTGGTGGCCACAGTTGTAGTCGTAATTTGAGATTAAAGTTAAAAATATAATTGTCGCATCTCGAGTCTATTTTTAACAATAATACCTTGGTTAAATTTGTAATATTAACCTTGTATTTTGTCATTGATGATTTAATAAGTGAACAAAGCATGCTATTAGGCGTACAAGAATGGCCGAAGCAGTCTCGCCAACGACTTAATCATACGTTAAACCGGGTCCGGTTGGACTCGTTACACGGTGATTTTCGCCATCGTTGACGATTCGAGGTGCCGGCATAGCGAACATCGCATTGAAAGTGAGAACGATGTGTCACGTCTCATTTGCATCACAAATGGGGCTTGCATTCGAACTTGTTTCTCTGTATTCACATGATTTGTTGAGAATTACTACTGAAGTTACGTCTGATTCTTTGTATCCCTGTGCTAATATACTGTCTATATTTTACTATTGTAATTTTCTTTAATTATAAAAAAAATAATAAACTATTGTATTTATGGACCAGCTAAATAATCTTGTCTGGGCAGATCCTATCATTCCTTGTTTCATCCAGTTTTATTACCAAAAGTTCGCAACGTTTCAAACTTTTTTCATCAAATTAGTGCCATCTTTTAATATTAATCCATTTTTTCTTATTTCAATAAGCTATTTAAAAACAATTGATTGTTTTTGTTACTGTAATAAATAATCAACAATTTCTTAGTTCTAATCATGATATCGGATACTATCGAACAAAAATAGTAAAAATTGAGAATCCTATTAAAACTGCATAAAATTCTATAATCGACAATACAAAACGTTAATACTACATTTCATATGCATAAAACCTCGTATGATTCGATATAATACCATTAATCAAATCAAAAGCAACGTCAATATTTTTAATGACTATTAATGGAGTTTCAGCGTCTGCCGGCGATTAAGAGAACTCTTTGTTTGCAATCCAATTACAAGTTTAACAAACGGTGATCCGTTATTAACAGTAAAATGTGAGAGGTCCGCGAGTCAGCTTGCAGCTACTGACAACTTAAGAACTCGTGTAGCTATAACATAAGGTACTATTCGGAACAAGACCGCAGCGGGATTAGGTACCTGAAGATTACACCCGTAACCAGAGCCCATGGGAGGAATGGCAGAAGACAAAAGTCGATAATAGTTAAAAAAAATCATAGCCTTTACGATATAAGCCGGCTACGACAGGCTTCATAGTCGGTAGTGATTGAAAATTCTAGTAGTTTATTCGGAATCGCCCCTTTATTATATCTTGGATTCATAAACTATTTAAAGTTATGGGTAAAGTTTGGTTCTATCATATTTAAATACTTAGATATCATATCTTCTGTCACACTCACAGTGAGATATGAAATCTAGATGAACTCTGTGTTTAACATACAATATTATCTTAATATTTTTAAACTAGATCAGCGATACGAAAAACGTTCAAGGTTCGTTAGCACTAAATTCAGATAAATCCTCAACTTCCTAACCTATATTCACAAGGAAACATCATTCAGCCATTCCGCTATTAGCCCCGAGTACAGTCTAAATCTAATTCAGGTCTCATTGTAGCCATTCTAGAGTTTTAGCGGCTTCCTACGCGCGTGGGTTGTGTGTTCTTAAATCATAAAACCACTTAGCTGTGAGAGATTGAGCGGTTTCGTCTGTCCCAATTCTGTACACCTGATCCATTAAGCAAAATAACTTAGCAGTCCTCAAAGATCACTCAACTATACTTTGTTTGCAAACTATATACCCGTACAAAATTACGGGAAGAAACTTGTAGTTCATTGAACCCGATAGTTAGTTGCGGTTTGTTGTGTAAATTAAAAAAAAGCAAAAATTTGCTAGTCCTTACCTAGTGACTATGAAATATTTGTTTGTCGGATCAAAAACCTTTAAATTATTGAAATTTATATTCAACGCGGTAAAGTCAATATCGAACTCAGTTCAACAGTTTTTATGTTATGCGCGATCAAATTATCAGATCAACAGCTGAGATTACCGTTTTGTTATATGTATAGACAAAGATGATATCTGCATTGGCCTTCCACCACATTCCTTCTTGCAATGACCCTGTACATTTGAATTGGAAAAAAAGGAAGTAACCTCCAATACTTTTGTGTAATAATAGAAACATAATAACCTCGGATCAAATCGGTTGTAATGCCGCGTCAAAACATAATTTGATTCATTCAGGAAATTACATTCGACCTTGACAAAAGTTTAGACATCAGCGATGATTAGCGCACATGTGAGATCATCTCAATGATGAAAAGATTTTTTTTTGGTGTTTATTGCAAGAGCTAAAATTAGCTAATAGCTCTTCCTTGTGCATTGTGTCATACATGTAGAATAATATGAGGTTGTATCTACAGATGAATGAAACTGGGTCAGTAATTGAAATAATACTTTCTTTGACTATATAGCAAACTAGCATATGCCAGTTTTAAATCTAAAAGTTGAGTCCCGTAAGATTGACAAGCTGGGTAATAGAATTTGGTCCTTGTGTCGTATGCAAAGAGTTTTTCTGCCTTGACGTGTTGATACCCAATGCAATTCTGATTTCTTTCCTTGTAAATTTTATCGTGATCTTCGTTGCTTGTACTATGGAATATTACGATAAATATTATAAACTAAAAGAAGCTATAATCAAACAGAGACTGGTAGGGACCGCCTTGGTAGAGGACTTGTACTTGTGAATTCATTATTGATTAAAGCAAGTCTTAAGGATGAGGGAAGATATAGTGAGGAATACCGCATTATAAATCTCTATAAGAATTCCATAGATATGTTGACCAATCTGAATAATTTAAACGTTATGGAAAAATCTTAACTCCTTTCATTAACAGAGAAGAAGTGCCTAGCAAGGGGACAAGTATAGGGTTGATGCTATTATTATCATAAAAAATCTAAACTGATAAAATCATAACTAAAAAATCGGACAAAAAGCCAGCGATCAGCAAAAGTGTTACAAAACTATATCGATTAAACTTTTTATATGAAATAAGAATAATAAAAACTAACCAGTAATAAATATAACATAGTCATGACTAGGAAGTGTTTTGTTATATGTGTGAGAGGCAGAAAATATGAACCGACAGTCTAGTATGATATCACCGACGTGTGAGTCACGTAATCTATTAATTTACTCGGAGACACTGAGCGTTTCTGGTCCACTCATGCCATTGACCTATATACAATAGTAATTCACTTTTAGCAATCAATTTGAATTTTTAAAGTTTGGAAGTTTTGTATTGTTGGAAGTATAAAAACTGATTTAGAATTAATTTTATTTACATTCCAAACGACACTTATGTAAGGCCAAGACATATAAGACATGCAGATGATTAAATAAGATGCAAGAAAAGGATTAATATTTTATTAACAAATAGCCTGGCCTTCATTTTTGAAAGCGATTCTTTTTTTAACGTGTAATAATGGCATCAGATATGAAGCGTTCTTGACTATAAAACCTAAAAGATTGTAAATTTAATTACGCTTCGCGTGATCATTCAAATCTTCTGCGGTAAATTTTTATCACAGAAAGTTTAAAATTGTTAAGTCTTCAAACCCTTGTTATGTAACATGAAATTAATCGGACAATTATCTCAACGATCAACTTAATTTACGAGTAAATCACTACAATAAATTTGTTTATAACGTTAATTGGAGAAAGGATAATTTTGTTCCGGGAATCTGAGCAGAAAATCGATCGCTAAACAGAGTGCTTTTTTAATGTAATGTAATCTCGGAACACATGTCCGTAAATTTATACGACTCGTACTGTAATGGTTACCACAAAGGGATTAATAAAAATGGCATTACGTTTCGATATATTCATTTTGAATACGAAAGTTGTTTTCGTAATTCATGCGTTACATAATTAATTTAATAATTTCCATACACCACTCCAACTGACATGGATCTACATCAATTGGATACACATAATATAAAACTATATCAATAAGTAAATTACATATGAAATCGTGACCAAATTATGAGCTATTTTTATTGCTACAGATCTGATATTATTTCTATTAAAGTGCGAACGGGACTGCGAGCAATTGCTATTTTATCAACATTAACCCATATTCCACGCAGTTTATATTAATGTTATACAGTGAACTGGAGAGACGTATGAGCGTGTCGACAACGACAGAAATAACGGTACCGCCGCGTGATCCCGATTGAGAGAATATTGCATCCGCGAACAATATCGACTGAGCGATACCATTTAAATGCCATAGCATACTTTTTTGAATGATAAATAATATAATATGCTATATTTGTACCACATGGCGAATGCAATTGTGGTAAAACAACTAATAGCATAAATGCAACAAGCGAGACTGATATTCAAGAACAAAGTTATCAGTTAAAATAATTCGAATGTGCAACAAAGATTATTAGCAAACAAAATAACACTAATAAACAAAAAAGTAATATAAGTAACGAAATTAAAACGTGGTGGAAAGTGGACACATGTCTGCCAGTTAAATGAAACGTTGGCCGGTTAATTGATGTAGCATATGCAATTAAACGCGTGTTTGTTGACGTGACCCATATTCAAATGTAAAAAGAATAGAAGCAATTTTAATTTGGCACCAAAGAATTGCAACTAGAATAACTGCTAACTATAAAGAGACCGGAAGACTCGCAAACGCGAATGTGAAATTAGTTACCAATAAGTACATATATAGGTATGAATGCATTATTTATTGAGATATATTTATTGATGATCCAAGAGTTTGTATAATTACTCTCAAATATAAATCAAAATGACATCACAAATGCCCAAAGCATGCTTTTTATCCTATCCCCAGTCCAATTATTTTGTGGTTTGTTATGATAACTAACAATTTGCAACGCTCGTACAATGAAACTGTGACTAATCTTAAAGTTGGATAATTTGTGGGCCGCATAGTTGCATTAATCAGAAACAATTGCCAATTTAAAACAATATACAATAATATGACATGATATCATACAGATACTATATTAGATTCATTAGTTTAAAGTGTAAATTGGAAGTGTTGTAATGTTTTAATGAAAGCACGATCAGGGCTAAATTGTATGAAAAGCTTATTGGAATTAAAGAATACCAGATAATCGTAAAATAATAAAAAATTGAAAGCAAATTAGCACAAAGCAATCCGTGCCTGGAAATTACAAGTTGATGCAAAATCGGAAGGCAAACTGAAAACCGTAGCAATGAAAGCCAAATATAGCAACTCTAAAACAGGAAACAGCGAGCACGATGCTAAAAACCATTCACCGACAAATGAAGATTTAGTGGTAGCAGCTAATACAGTTCGAAAAGGTTCGGTATATCATTCGATTATCATTACTTTTGAAAGTCGACGATAATCCGACGTGATAATGCCGTACCAGAAACGGCAGATAAAACATTGACTAGTCCATAAAACTTTGTTATGAAATAGGACCGCCGTTGGAGAGATATCTGGAGCAAGTGAATTAAGGGCGTGATAGGCTATGTATGATCAATTTTAACTTAAAGTAAACTTACGTACGAAGACTATGCTCCCGACTATATAGCTATAGGCGAATATACTAAGAACTCGTGTATCAATGTGACTTTATATGGAGTTACCATTTTTCTGTGCCACATTAGTCAGTTATTGTTATAGCTATGATGATGAATATCTAAGACTTCATCTTATTGATGAATGTGTGTTTTCAATATTTATATGGGATATAATATATGGGAAAAGATTTAGTGGACTAAAAGTACTCACGTAATAGTTTATTATTTGAGGTTATCAGCATAAACAATAGATACAAAATATGCTAAAAATCCCATTGTATTTGTTTAATAGATAACATGTATTATGTTGTGTAGACCACGGCAACCTTTTATCGCAATATTTATAGAAGTGACTTTACAGGTTTTAATAATACATGATAAGCAATAAAAATCCGAATAAGAATATCTAACAAAAATTCGATTTCATATCAAAATATAGAAGTAAGCTATAATGCTGTAGTAGCTTATTTCGCTTTTATTAATATGTATGAATCCTAAATAAACCAAACACGCCGACAATTTATTAGACAAGTTCACCTCACAGAAGATATGCATATACACTTTCATCTGGTTGATTTCCACTTAAGACCGCGATAACGCGATTGGTAATCCGATCCAAAGCTATTAGTCCATTGCCACGTCATATTTATTACGATAATGTTATATATAAAAGCTACTCATGTTGCTAAGGCTGCATGAGATTTAAGTCATAAGTTTCAACCTATTATTATGCTTTGCAGAATTTGCTTCGAGTACCACATTTACTTACTGTGGTTTAATTTCATCATTCCCTACTGTCTTTACTTAACAAACAGTTTATTAAGATGAAAGCAATAACTTCATTGGCTGCAAGTTTACAAGCTATCCTCGCTACAACTCGAAACACTTGGATCTCATTGTCATCTATGTCTATATTGACTTATCTACAGCCCTGATTTACACGTCCTTTCATATTAGCTTCCTACAGAGTTATTAGTTAACGACCATTTCCGCGGTGTTCAGGCTATAGATGTTGCATTATCAACACTTTCACATTGTTCGCTCTCTATACATCAAGTAATGACACGAGCGCTGCCGTTATGAACCAATGTTCCGGCACTTGACCCTTTGATTGTGCCGTCTAACCTAAAAGTAGTATAGGTCGTTTTAATAGCTGGTGCCAGATTATCTGACTAATATTTACCCGTCTGAAAAACCACCCTACAAATGGTAAAAAACCACCCTACAAATGGTGAAAAAACCACTTCAATGCAAAGTTTCGGCGAATTGCATCCCACAGTCAACCAGATATAAACAAAAAATTTAAGATATAAACCTTCTTTCGACGCTCGACATAACTCAGTTTTTCTCATTATTATTTAATTAGGAAAATTTTGGCAACCGCAGACTTTTTCTTGTGAATCATATCTAAATACACCACATGCTGGCTGATATTGTATGATTTTTAACTCACTCAGAAATATAAACTGTCGCGAAGTGAATGAATTCAACCAGACTTGGATTTCAGCCAGAAAAAATATACAGTACTATATTTCATTGAAAATAAGTACAAAAGAGGTAATAAATTACAAAATATTTTAAAATTTAGAAACATAAATCAGACAGAAAACAGAATCGTTTATTATGAATTTCCAAACATTAGATCCGATTATTAGATTTCGAATTCCGGAAGGGCAGCATACCAAATACAGTAAACACAATAATTGGTGGAAGATTCGTACTCGTAAACTTAATGTTGTTTTGAAGTAACAACAAGCACCCACACTAGTATACAAAATACAATTTTAAATTGAGGTTACTGGTCAAATGTAAATGGAATATTATGTTCACGACACGAACTAATTCATTACGATCGTATATAGCATGTATGTTCCAAATACTTAAAGGTTGTTAAGTTACTTTTTAATTCAGCGTTCGAAAAGTTAACCGAGTCGTTAATTAGTCACTACTTACTTAATAAAGTCTCAACCAACTAAAGTTATTTAAATATAGATAAATATGTAGCCATTCATTCTGATATCATTGGCACTATAATAAAGTATGTGTATAAATTCAAAAGTTATTTAACTACAAAATATTACTTTGTAACATATCAAATGCTATCCATAATCATCACACATAATATTTAACGGCCAATAAAATCGAAAAGAGAAAATTATTCATAACCGCACAGAAATAAAATGGATATAAATCGTAAAACCAATAAAAAAATATTCACTTCGTTCCCGAACGATCACTTTCATCTACATAAAAACGGAGTTCCTGTAAAATAATATATAGAATACCGAGAGTTAGCCGGAAATTGCATGGCCATTCCAAACCAAACTATTACTATGAATAACTTGATGTAAATAATGCAAAGCGTTAACTTGATTGACATTGTATTGCAGACTATCAATTACTTCGGCGCTTACTCTTGTACGCTTGTAAAAGAGAAAGCCTGGATTTATGAGGGCATTGCAGAACTTGCTGTAACGCAAGACAATTGGCATACCTTACGCCAAGTTTGGAATGTTTGTCAATATTTAGTGTCTAAAGGAAAATTAAGCCAGTATGTTCAACAACTTCATTATACTTAAGAACCATCTCTAAAGAACAGTTGTTTTTTTTCAGTTTTTTTTTATTCTGTCGCGGCAATGTGACCACACTGCACCTGATGGTAAGCGCAGTGCCGTCCAGATAGAGTATCAAGTAGCGAGAGACAGTCTATCCCCCGCTACTCAACACAATCATGCCGGCCTGCTGTTTAGCTTCTTCACATTACGCCTAAAGGACCGAGGATCATAGGAGGGAGGGAACACGGTAGCTGGTCAGATTTCTAGTTTATGAATATACAATTTAAGGCTTCAGCTATACTACGGCGGAATTGTAGTTTACCATAGCCGGTCTTCCATTTTAAATTTATGTTAAGAATAATTAAAAAAAAAGTCTAAGTTCTCATTGTCGATGTTTGATCCGTAGTAAAGCGTTTTGACGTAGTATTGCAATACCTTCATCTTACTGTTACCAATCTCCACATTATTACACTACTCATTTCAAAATACTATAATGACTACTGTCAATGGTAATCAAGTAATTCAAATAAATCAAAATATTAATTCACAAAGAGTCGACGACGGTGCATTTAACACAAAGGTAGAATATATCGATACAAAACACAATGTAACAATAGATTTTATTGTCAGAGAACAGATAAGCCCTGTACTGGTTATTCGAACTGTTGTAATCCACACTGAAATAAATTTATACGGATAGAGGCGGATAGCCTGTCAGGAAACAATTATGCACAGGGATCTATCTGAGAATGTGACAGTGATGCTATCTGTACTGGCAAATTGCTAGAGCTTCTCGATGTGATCACGTTTATATTGATTGGAACATGTTCGGCGTGTGGTTAATTGGATATAGTAAAATGTGTAATGATGATACTAAATTGTAATGGCGGATATTTAAACCAAACGCTCACCTAATAAGTAAAGCTAGAAAATCATTAAAAATATATACGGTATCGGTAACGGTAAAACAAAGATCTGGATTGATTACGTTCAGATAAGAAGAATATTTATTTTATTACATTTATTTATAAAGATATCTTTTATTCTGCTTTAATCAAATGCTGTCTGTATTTTAATAAAACAAAATCCTTTTTGAAATGGATTTAAAATAATTCAGGAGTGATAAACATTATTTTCCAGATGTTGTACCTGATTACATATTTATTTTTTATAATTGGCAATAATTGCTATTTTATCGCGACTTTCAAGACTCTCACCGGAAATCGATTTAAAATTCTGTAGAGTATCATTCAACAAATGCTTTAATAACATATTTTTAACTCAACAACATATTTAGGAATGGATTCCACGAAGGATTATCAGAAAAAACTATTTGAAGACAAACAGAAAGTAAAATATACAGTCGGGTCGACGAATGACAACAATGATTTACTACTAGCTTCCGAGACAAACACTGCAATCGTTAGCTTTGTCAATTTAGCGTCTCGCTCATCTCCTCGTGATAGGTACTTGACGTGTCAACGAAAACACGCAAAGGAATTTGAGGGGTTACCAAATTAGCTTATATTTTTTTGGTTGACTCTGGGCATAGTTTGATGCAAAAACAATACTTTTAGGATGATGTTGAAATGTTATAATAGATATATTCTTGTTAAAATAATGATAACTTGTAACAAGAAACTATAGGTTTACCATGGATTAAATTATTCTACCTATAAGTCTATGTAGCACATGCACATAATATTTATTATAGTAATCGATGACGAGAAACTCGAGATGACAATCTCATAGTAGCATTCGCAACCGTTCTATGTAACAGAACATGCACTACCTGATCACGAAACACGAATCAAAGGCACGAGGTACTATGACGAATTGCAACCATCTGCATAGATCTCAAATACTTTATCTCTAACATCAACAAATGGAATTTAAACGTACATGCGGTATTTAACACTCTAATGAATTTAACGATTAATAATTGATTTGAAACGAATGTACTAGATTTATTAAATTATTATTTTTTTATTATTATTATTATATAACGGAATCGATTTTCAATATGCAACTTGCCTACTCATCGATAATTTGACATTATCACTATTAAAGTCTACATCAACTCTGATATCAGCCTCATCCTGTGTGGGCATTTTATGTTATGATAACGTTGCAAAATGAGAAGACCGAACTCTTTAATACCTGTCCAACCGGATTTGGTGATAATAAGTTTGACATCCTTATAAATTAAGCCACCGCTGATGCAAGAGTGTGAGATTTAGATCGGATTTATTAATCTTGATGGTTTCTTGAGCTGTGCATATTATATAATTATGGACCACCGTTTACGGCACCGTCAACGCAATTAAAAGATAAAAGGGATCTTATTACATGGTATGATGTGATAACAGGTCATATATAATTTTTGTGGTATTTTTGCTACTAAAGGAGTTTATCTAATTTAATGTGTATTTATGTCAAAAATGTTTGACCACTATATTATGTGACCATATTGTTAGCATTTCGAACTAGACTATTAACCGTGTAACACTGATAATTTAAAGCTAATTTAGATCTTTTCAATATGAATTATTCGAAAAGTTCAAAACTTGAATATTAACCCATTTGTTTTATATACTGAATAACTTGTTACGAATCACTTTATATCTAACTTTATTGCTCTTAGTATTCACTTATTATAATAATTTATCCTCTACAGAGCCGAGTTATGTTGCCGCAGTCGCTCACTGTTATAAAAGTACGATTCCGAACATTAATAACATAGTCTTTTTTAAGTTATTTATAATTGTTACAAAATCAAACTTCGTAACAGTTCGTCAGTATGATTAGTAGTTGTTTTTATAATTTATAAATAAGTAAATCCTACAATCACATACATAGTTCTGACCCCATACGAGGTGAAACCTTTGTCGTGGGTATCAAGAACTATGAGAAACTACGGGCCCACAACCCGAAACAAATATCTGCCAGTCACATAAACATTTGATTCGGTTCGGGAATCGAACGCACGGCCTATCGTTTCACAACCGGCTACTTTGCCCACTGCGTGAAGGAGGCTGTCAAACATTGTCATTAACCGACTTCAAAAAAGGAGGAGGTTAACAATTCGTCGGAATCTTTTTTTTTTATGTATGTTACCCGATTACTCGAAGACGCCTGGACCGATTCGAGAAATTCTTTTTTTGTTTAAAAGGGTATACTTCCCAGGTGGTCCCATTGGCACCAAGTCAGGATCTGACGATGGGATCTCAGAAAAATCGAGGGAAACCTTCAAATTTTATACAGACGCATAATTTCTGAAAAGAAATTCATCGAAGTCGGTGTACTTTTTATGAATTAAAAAAACTTTTTTAACAATTAAGGTATTTCTTTTAACAAAGGAAAATTTAATACATGACTCATACATACATCGAGTTCGCTCTTGAATACAATGAAGGAGACAAGTTTTTAGGTGTTTTTAAATTTTTTAATTCTAAAGCAAGACAAAGGGTGGATACGTTTGGATATGACGTCGAGTCGTAAGCGGAAGACTAGTTACGTTTATAAGTAGAAGTTTTTTAATTCATAAAAAGTACACCGACTTCAATAACAAACAAATTATGCGCCACTATAAAATTTGGACTTGGGACCAATTGGCCAATGGGACCACCTGGGATAAAAACCATTTTAAACAAAAAAATAATTTCTCAAGTCGGTCCAGGCGTCTTCGAGTAATCGGGGAACATACATAAAAAAGATTCCGACGAATTGTTAACCTCCTCCTTTTTTTTGAAGTTGGTTAAAAATCATAATAATAGAGGAAGTCGCCTGAACTTGATAATTACATTCTGCCGCTGCATGTTCGGAACCGTACCTTAAATAATCCGCCGACGTGCTGTCTATTCGATCTTCTGTCGGTCACGACCGTTTCGTGCGTTTTGTGTAGGAAGCGGAAACAGAGGTCAAGCATAAGGTCACTTGCTAAGTACGCGTTGAGTAATTAAAAAAACTACCTTCAATTACCAGTTACGTTAGGGTAAAATAAACAAAGTACGAATGGCGTTCGCTTTTTATTAAGAATATTGCATAATACGTAACTTATCTTAATCGCAAATATGTCGCTTACTGTTACTTGTTGATCAGACCACTTTTAGTGTTGTTATATAGGGCGTAATCTGCATGAAGGGTCAAACTACCGTAAATCCGGCGCGATATCAAGAACAAAAATGAACAAGACAGAAGTGAAAACTTAAAACTTTGGAATTATTGTTCTTTTTTGAAACAGTAACAGTTAACCAGTTCGTAACTTTTTGTGTATGATTGCTTACCAATAATTATAGAACTTCATGGGCGTGCTTATGTCATAAGTAAAATAATATGACGCGAGTTCAGTGCTTTTTCCCCATCCCAAAAGTGCCTAAATAGGTTTTCACTTCAAAAATCACTTCAATTTAGCTTAGACTGAAATTTTCATCGGCAGTGGTGAAATACTTGCACCTTACCATATATGGGGTGGAAACATGCTTACTGAACTGTGGATGCACTACTTGTATTTCTTATTCCTTCGTAGATGGTGCATGTTATGTCATAATTTTCGTGCAGTAACAAAGTTTATTATCATTTTACCCAACCGTATCAGTTCAAGTCATCAAATAATAAAAACCATCGAAATTAGAATCGAATTGATGACAGCGATGACAGCCTCCGTGGCGCAGTTGGCGAGTAGCGGGCTGTGAAACGAGAGGCTTTGGGTTCGATTTCCACATCGGGACAAATGTTTGTGTGACAGACAGATATTTGTGTCCGGGGTCTGGACGTTGTGAGACCGAAAGTCTCTCGTAGTCCCTGATACCCACAACACAAGACTCGTATCTTAGTGTGGGGTCGGGGCTATGTGTGTGACTGTTGGGTGTGTGGGTGTGTTGTTAGAATTTTATTGGCACGTAAACCTTGACCAGCTTACTCTGTAGCCAGTTGTGTAAGTCAGTGTTGATAGATTTCCTATCATTAGTATGGTAATGATCCTAATTTGCATGGTTATGTTAGAAATTATTTAATCGCTCGAGTTGGGGCGAGGTAAAACAGAAAGTTTATGAATTAGATAGGTGCTTATTTCAGCTTTTTTAATTTATTATTGTAATTAAAGTGAGCGCGAGTAGCATTATAATCTTTGTAAATGAATGTTATAACTAAGCAACAATATTTTGTGGTGCAGATAGGCTTTTAACATTTCTACGACACGTTGGGATTTTCCTATTATAAATATTTAAAAAGTATATTTTCAACACACCGATTCAGTTCAATCATATTATTTAAGTAGGTCAAAAGAATTGAGCATAGAAAATAATTCCAAGATTTTTGCGCTTTCTATATAAACAAACAACTATGACGTCAAGCAATATCGAGATTTTCTTCTAAATCAAAGTATGTAAGTAAGTATGAAGAGTAAGTTGTGGGTCTGGAGGCGGCACTACCTTGGACTGAGTCATCAATAGCCAATCAAAAAGCTTTTATTACTGTTATACAACTTTATCACAATCATTACACAAGAGCCTGTTATACTTTGTTAACCTACATCCATTGAGTTTAAACAGCTTCTGACGATGCCTTAAACATGTAATATATATCAAATTTACTTAATACACCATCTTCAATCATGTTAAATGTGTCTTGTATAGAAGTTAATCTTTAAAGCGCAAAATGCCTAGGATTTGCTTTGAGGACGGTTTTAATCATGATTCTATCACATTAGTCATTACTGCCCTCCAACATACAGACAGTTAATGATCGCACCTTACATCTGTAAACATAAAATGGTTTAGTGATGTGAGTAGCTTGATTACTCGTATTATGTTTATAATCGATTATTACTCAAAATTATCACCAAATCGAAAAACCGGCTTATGTCACTTCAATAAATATTTAAAGCTGTGCTATATAGAACTTACAGTGTTCGATAATTATCAATAATCTTTAGCTGCATAGAATTTTATGAGCTGGTTAGTGCTATACTATGTATACGTCATATTTCATCCTCTCATAAACATTTACAATATTTTATAACTATCAGTGATGACAGTCGTATATCGTCGAAGTAACTCGTAATAAAATATAATAAACTAGATGTTGCTCGCGGCTCCGCCCGCGTGGAGGTTATTTTCGTAAGGAAAGGTATACAATCAATCAATATTATGCATGTATAATACTTTGTTTTATACTTTGAAGTGATACACTTAACTGACATAGTAATACTGTATTTCTTTAGCTTCAAATATCGATTTCACTACTGATAACTAAGAAATTAATGTGACACAATGTTTTTTTTTTGTGCCTGGATAGGCAGACGAGCAGACGGGCCACCCGATGGTAAGTAGTCACCGTCGCCCATAGACTTCTGCAATGCCAGGGCACAGCAGAGCCTACTGTGAGCAGTAATGAATTCAATTTAACAAATTACGACAGCCTCCGTGGCGCAGCGGGCGAGTTGCCGGCTGTGAAACAAGAGTTGAGGTTCGGTTCCTGGACCGAGACAATTTATGTAACAGACAGACATTTGTTTTTTGTTTGGGCGTTGTGAGGCCGTAGTCCTTCGTAGTTCTTGATACCCATGATACATGTTTTACCTAGTGTGGGTTCAGAACTATATGTGTGACTGTTGGGTGTATAATGCTAATCTTAACAATATTATACTTATTAAAGATGTGACACCAATATCACTGCTAACGCTTAAATCATTCGAATACTTATCGATCCGCGCCCTGAGTGAATTCATTACCCATCCCTATTCATCCGTGTTATTATAGTATACAGTAAAACATATGTGCGAACCACTTCATTATAAACACTGCGAAAGAGAAAGGCAGTAATAAGTTTAACTTATGAAAGTAGAACTAATGAGCATACATTTTATGTCAAAATTTGCTTACACTATATTGAACATACTTCACACTATATATACTGATAAAGTATATTATAATTAAGCTTGCATATATTTATTTAAGCAAGCGATAGCCTAGTTGGTTGTGGTACGGACGAAAGTCGTATGTTCGAAACCCAAATGGCATACACCTCTGACTTTTCTAAAGTTACGTGTGTATTAAATGTTAATTATCACTTGCTGTAACGGTGCTGGAAAACATCGTGAGGAAACTTGCATACCGGAGAATTCTCATAAGAATTTTGAAGGTATATGAAGTCTACCGCCCCGCATTAGGCTAGCGTGGTGGACTAACGCCTGACCGCTCTGATCAGTAGAGCAGGCCCGTGCCCAACAGTGGGTCAATTTTTTATACAAAGCTAGTATTATACTTATTTATTTTAATAACATCGCCTACTGGAAAGCGAAAATCTTGATATCAATTCAATGTTACTCGTATTTGCTCATTTTAATACAAGAGCGAACAAAACAAGAATCACTTGTAACTGATCATTGTTGCCAATGAACAGGTATAGGAATATTTTGTGTGTTGCCAACATTATGGTCTAATTATAAATCGTTGACTAACTTTAAACTAGATTTAATATTCTATATCAAGTGATTGGTAACACATTATAATTTCTTCATAGAAACCTGGTTGAAATTAGTATACGTTTTATAATAAGGCCGTTATGTTTATTGAATTACTAGATGTTGCTCGCGGCTCCGCCCGCGTATATGTAATTTTTGGAATGAAAATAGCCTATATTAATCAGTGATAATGTACCATTCAAATAGTGAAAGAATTTTTAAAATCGGTCCAGTACTTTTTGAGCCAATTCGTTACAAACATACATACATACAAATCTTTCCTCTTTATAATATTAGTATAGATTTGTCTCTGATTGCTTTCGCAGCTTCAATATATTGTGAACATCGGCGTTAGTTGTATGAACATTGACATACATACTTACATTAAACTAAGTTTAAAATGTGAAAAACTACATCAATTAAAAAGTCGCCGAGAGCGATAAGACCGCCAATTGTACTTTTAATTTTATTTTTGTGTGTTTTATTATTATTAATATCATATACTAGATGTTGCTCGCGGCTCCGCCCGCGTGGAGGTCATGTTTGGGAGAAAAAGTATACAATACAAAATACCAATATTCATGTGTTTAACTTAAAATTGACGGATTTTCATACAAACTTTCATTCCTTATTTTACTCCCTTAGGGGCGGAATTTCCAAAAATCCTGAAACATATATTTTTTATTTTTAACTAAAATGCCAAATCCTAATTTTCATGAATTTATCTTCAAAAATGACGGATTTTCATACAAACTTTCATCCCCTATTTTACCCCCTTAGGGGTGGTATTTCCAAAAAACCCTTCCTTAGTGGATGCCTACGTGATAAAAGGTACCTACTGTCAAAATTTCAAGTCTCTAACCCCAGCCGTTTAGGCTGTGCGTTGATCGATCAGTCAGTCAGTCAGTTTCTTCTTTTATATATACAGATTCCAGTGTACAATAAAGAGTATAAATAAATAAATCAACCTGGCCTAAAAAACCATTACCCCACATACCCCTAACTAAACGACAACAACACCACCCTCGAATTGATTGTTTACACGACCCGCCTGAGTTACCCGCACGGTTGCCGGCTACTTACATAGTTAAGAAATACGATACTTGCTCTGATCACAGAGTAGTTTATGGCAGAGGCAATTTCAATAATGTGATTTCATTATATTTTATTATCGCTGGATGCAGGTCGCTTCTGACAGTTTGGTCTGGATATATTTAAGGGCTATGTCCAGTAGTGGAAGTCCAAAGGCTGAAGAAGTAGGTTTTATTTTATTATATATCATAGTTGAATTTAACATCAAAGTAATAGTATAGACAACATGACATGAACGTTAATATAACCACAGTAATCAATAACAAAAACACATATTTAATGACAGAAAATTATTTAACCCAGCTAATCCATCAGTGTTTAAATAAAAAGAAAGCTTATAAATTTATAAGCGTTGGTCTATGTATTTAAGAGCTATTAATTGCGGGCAACAGCTTTATATTCAAACAACCTTTTTACGCAGATTTAAAAAATAAAGCAGAGATGTAGATTGACGGTTTAGAAAACTATATGTAAAGTTTTATAATATATTTTATTTAAAACTTTACACAAAATGTATAAAGTCGGACTTAATGCCAGGACCATTCTATCAGTCTACCTACGGGTGATGCAGAGACAAGACAATATGGGTGTACATACAGTAGGAAAGAATATATTCACAATGAATGTTAGAGACAAGATACTAAAAATAAATCAACCTAATAAAATAAAAGAATATATGCATACATAAATACGAAGTATATAGAACAGCATATATTAAATATAGTATATATAAATATACTAACTTGTCAACGTAAGGAATTACATGAAATAGACAAGTACCCGCGTACAACTACCAGCATAGCTAACACACTAATGTTATTTGAAAGCCGCAGTGAATGCTACAATGAAGTGCGAATAGCATAACGCGAGGTTTATAGCTTATTGGTGATTGTTCTGAAAATAGAAGTTGTCCAGGTGAAACATAATAATACAATAACTATTCAATAACATAACATTTTAATAGACCATGGAATTACAAAAGTAATATAAAAAAATGCCTTGAAAGATTCCGTTATATACAAACATACATAGATACAGGTGAAGCTAATATAGAGCGTGTAAAATATTAGGAGCAAGAGTGAGGTACTAGTTTGGTTGTTTGCCTACACACTGCAAAAAATCCGAAACTGTGTTGAATTCTCAGTAAGAATCCTCTAATTTCAATCATTAATCATACAAAATTTATATCAAACAAATTATAAAGTGAAGAGAATTTATTGAAACAAATTAGTAGAAAAATACAATCAATTTTATAGTATACCACAATGATTCATCTAAAATTCTTAATGATTCAACATTTAACACTACTAAAATAAATCATACAGCAGACAAACATCTGCTACTATTAATTAAACTTAAAAAAACCTCGTACAATCGAACTACCCTATAGAAAATTCAATCATCGTCAGATAATGCGGTGATGAGAGATCAACATCCGCCCCTACACACCCCATCCTTAATGAACGCGTAGTCGTCAATATGTACGTGTTTTTGTAGTTCATTGATACACACGTGATGAATATTGAATTTAAAAAATCTAATTTCGATTATAATAACAAAGAAATGGAAAAAAATAATTTCTCGGGGATCTCTATAATTAGGATTAATATTCGGATCAGGTATGACAGTAAACATCTATGTAATAATAGGTGGAGGAGCTACGCTGTAGACAGTTCTGTCTACAGGACGTATGGGCTAATTCAATCGAGCTAATATCACTGTCTCACATAAAAGTGACGTTAATTGAGAGCTTGCTGTAACAGTTTCGTACTGTGAATAGCAGCGATAGCCTAGTTGGTTGCGGTACGGACTGTCAAGACGATAGTCGTAGGTTCGAAACCCAAGTGGCATACACCTCTGACTTTTCTATAGTTATGTGTGTATTAAAATGTTAATTATCGCTTGCTTTAACGGTGAAGGAAAACATCGTGAGGAAACCTGCATATCTGAGAGTTTTTCGAAGGTATTAAGGTACCCGCATTAGGCCAGCGTGGTGGACTAAGGCCTAACCCCCCTCATTAGTAGAGGAGGCCCGTGCCCAGCAGTGGGACAATGTTTAATACAGGGCTAGTATTATTACTTTTCTATAAGTTCTGTAATGCACTCTTCCTACGTCTGATAATGTGTACCACACATCACTTATTATCGGTTGTTTTTGCTGGACTCTGCTAAAAAAATCTGCTGCTGCTTACAATAGTGGACATAGATAGACAAACTTTTACATATCTCCCTTAACAGTTACTAGTATGAATATTTCTAAACCATTTAATAACTAGAAACTATGCTGTCACATATCAGTTGCAGCGTACAAGCGAACGTCAGTAACGACTAGTAACAATTACATTTTTATCAGACAGACCGATAACGCCGACCTGATTTGCAAACAATGCACTACAAGATGAACGTAATGAATCTCTAATATCAAAATTCAAACTAGAGCTGTAATCTTAAAAGGATCGATAACTGAATAATTATGTAAAATCGATGAATTGTTATATAATTTATAATGTCTATCAATTGATTGAGTAATTAAACTTAAAAATAAAAACAATAGCAACCATGACGGGGAACCAGACAGCGGTTAGATTGATTCAATAGCAAATACTCGTGTTCTCAATTTGAATACTTTTTTTTATTTTTTATAGTATAGTCCGACAAACGAGCCAGTGGGTCACCTGATGTTAAGTGATCTCCACCGCCCATGAACATCCACAATACCGAAAGTATCATGTATGCGTTGTCGGCCTCAAAGGACAGGAATAGGGATAAGGGAAGGGAAGGGGGAATCTGGGCCTCCGGTTATTTCACTTACCATACGAAACGCGACAGTAAACTGTCACTTTACGTTGGTTTTCTGTGAGACAGTGGTACTACCCCGGTCGAGCCGGCCCATTCATGCTGTAGACAAATATGTCTACAGCGTGGCTCTACCACTTCCAAAAATCCACTTATTCGAATATTGTTCATGCTTCCATGCCTTGATATAAACTACACTACTTCTCATCTACAATGACCGAAGAATTCCAGGCGCTTTGCAGGCTTGCAAGGAAAATAATAGAAGATGTTTGGGTTTCCGGCAATCTCACTAATTGTACGTCGCAAAAGTACAGGTAACTACCATATCTGTCACTTGTATCTCAAACAATAGTGTCACTCCACGTCATGGCTTTTTTGTCTCTACCACTTAAGTCGTGTACGTCAAGTTTACCTAATTACAAATGCTTATATGTGTATATGATTGCCAATTCAATTGATCACAGGTTCACGAGAATACATCTCTGATGGCGATATGACCGCAATTTGTACTTTCTCTTTTATAATACTTGTTAATGATAGATTTTAGTCTAGTAGTCATAACATTAATTTAGGAATATTTATTAATGATATGTAATCGTTTTAATACTAAACGTAATTTATATGCAATCAGAATATATACGAATCAGACTTTAATTAGGCACCTCATGTAATATTGAATATAATGAATTGTTTTTTAATTTAGCCGCTAGCAATTAACTAAACATCAATTTAATTTGAATAATCTTGCACAGATTATAATACATAATGCCAGGATGCTAGGAACGACAATGGCGTTAGCAATAAAGTCGAAAATATTTTACAGCTGAGTATAAATTAGTTTGTATATCTTTTATAACATTATCAATTGGTTTAAATCTAATACGAAAATTTATGAAATCTTTTTCAATGACGCGTTACATACTAACCGCTTTTTAATTAACTTATGCCTAATTATAATTAATCCACAACAACTACTCTCTCATTTATTCATATAATTATTCAACTATTTAAATCCACACGAAAGGTAATTCCCAGGGGATTATTTAAATTTAACTTCATGTACTTGTAAGTAACGATCATAGTACGATATAATCTAATAAATAGTATTCACGAGAGTCTCTAACAAAAAGGTCAAAAACGTATAATTTAGCTAATAAATATGTTGAACCAACACAGCTATTGAAACTGCATCTGTCAAATTGCATGCTGGTAATGGCCCTGAGCAGATGGACGAACAATAATGTGCTATGGACGGAAGGGCTCCCGTAAAATGACCTTCATGAACCAACAGAAGCGTTTCGAGATCAAAATTAAATACAGCAGATATTAAGTGAGAGAAAGGGCTTTATTAAGTCATTAGAGGAATAGAAGCAAACAATATAACCGTATGAAATTATTTAATCTCAGGTAATTACACTCGTAACGGACATTATGGAAGTGTGGAATTACTGGGCTGAGTGAAATGAACGTAGGATGAAGTTAGATATTAAGGGACTTTACTAATGAAATTAAATGAGTCAATACACATAAGCACAGAAAAATAGACTCTTTGTTATGAATGTTGAATATACATGTATATTCAATAAATAAAAAGATTTCTTAAGTTTTCTTTGAGCTCATTTAGTCTCTGTTATTATCATAAATCAGAATATGTATTTTTC
Source organism: Laothoe populi (assembly GCA_905220505.1). Classification (NCBI taxonomy): domain Eukaryota; kingdom Metazoa; phylum Arthropoda; class Insecta; order Lepidoptera; family Sphingidae; genus Laothoe; species Laothoe populi. Next base: position 10,571,535 of record HG992169.1, read on the forward strand.
TGTTCTACAAAACACAAATTAAACAAGACCTAAATATGTTAGGTAATATATAATTCTTAATAAAGAACAGCATATAAAGTATGGCTGCAAAAAGTCATCAACCACGTACTAATTACGAAATATTATCTACAAATGCAAACAGACGATCCAAAAAACCAACTGACAAAACAAAACACCTTCCGATAGTGAAAGCATAAACTACCAAATCGATTAGCAATTAGTAGTAAAAGTTAATCGTCAAGGAACGTTCGAATCGGGTCGTTTTATAGACGACTACAAGAAACGGAGCGTAACGCCTCCAAAGCTATTGACGAATCTAGAAAATCGTTTATCGAAAGTTAGCACAAATGCTCGTAAATCTAGATTATGTAAAATCTTGCGACGTTTAATGTCGAATGGTTGATTTAGTGTCGCAAATAATGTTTGAATGTGAATAGAATCTAAATTCAGAATGGCTCTAGGAATATGAGTTCTGGTTGATATAATATTTCCGATGTAGATACTGAATGTTGTCATGCAAACAGAACGGAACTTGACGTAGAAGACTATTTGTGAGCTTGAATCAATAACGGTAAATTCAGTTTCGCTACTGAATGAATATGTCAATGTACGGACCAAAAAAACATAAGGTGAACAATTTTATTCATCAATGTCACTTATAAATAACTACAAATTAAAAATATGATTTCCCAATCAATGAAATATTTTTTTAATCACTAATGGTTATTCAAGTAACATGTCAAAAGAATAAACCGGGAATGCAGTCGCGAAATATTTCATTTAGCGTATGCAGTACTCGGTAGTGCAGCTGTACAAATGCAAGTCAAGGTTGAACGGTTCGTGACACTGGCCACAGCTCGCGTGTCCTTTACGATAAAAAAATCTTTTGTGACATTCATACGAAATTGATTATCGCCCGTATTCAATATTGTTTAGGACCAATAACCAACCTATCACGTATACAGAAATCAATGCAAAGAGCTTTCTTTCATATTTGAATATGAATGATAAGATGATGATTGTCATATTTAATTAAATATACCATTTTGTAATAAAATTTAATGTTATTGACTTCGGATCTACAATTCAGAGTAATGAGCCAACAATTATTGCTCCCGAATATGTATAGGAAATTAAAAGTAGATAATGCAGTTAAGAATGCATCCACACTTCATTCAGTATATACCCATATAACTCCTTTCGAAAACAAACTATTATTATCACCAGCTGTAGCAATGTTGATTAAGTATACGTCTAAAGAACGGTGAATGTGTTTTCAAACAAATAATATAAGGACCTAGCACTATTGCATAAATTCATTGTAAATAAGTGAACGGCTTCCACTTTATATCTTAGAATTAATTTACGTTGTTCATAACCACTAAATATAGGATAATAAAGGAGTTAGTGACAGGCAAGTTTTTATTCCTGATGATGGATATATAGAGGAAACCTTGATAAACTGTTAACATAAAACAAAAGAAAACGTATATTCCAAATTCAAAATAAAATCACCGTTAAAACTGGCAATCAATAAACTTTCAATAAATTAGGGGAAGCAGAGATGTAATTAATCATCACTCACCCCATATCATTTCAATATGAACGACTAATGATTCGCAACCTCTTATGTTATAAATTGGTTCCGTCATTGGTAAATAGTGTTTTGGCATTAGGGTAATAAAAACGAAGCATCGGTTAAAATGTACAGAGAAACAACGGTACTGAAATGATTTTAGAATAAACAAAAGAAATACGCATCATAATATACATTTAAATGGTTTCAGTTTTGCAATCTGAAAAATCATATTACGTCATAGATTTTGATCTAAGCTATTTTCAAAATAGGAATTATAGATGTCTTTGAAGCCATTAAAGTAATGCAATAATTCCGAAATCTTCAAATTACCTTTAATTATTTTGCAACTGGAATTAACTACTGGTAACATACCTGTAACGAAACAAAGGATATTGTTAATATTTAATGATTTATAAAATACAAATCACAGTTCAAAAAATGGTAATGATTTTAAAATGGCATTGATTTCTTACACCATCAATATTGTAGAGGTATATTTAGAATCGGTGCATTATTTCGGTGTATGTCTGCTTTACTGTTTTTCATGTAAGTTTTTTTAAAATTTCTAGTGTAGCTACTACCTTCTTACTAAGCATATGGCACCTGATGTCTCAGGTTGGCGAGTAAAGAGCAATCGTACACAATATAATGTAAATATAAATGAAATAAATATATTGAAACTGTTTTGAATTCGGTATTTCACGAATTTTAGGATACGATTTTATTAATTAATTAAATAAAAATTACATTACCTAAAACCTATTATCAAAAGAATTTTATAAATTCGAATAAAAATAAGTAAATCAGACTCAGGTAATTGTCGAATGACAGTAAAAGGATGCATGATATAAGCCGTGACGTCACCTTTCAGAATGGCCATTACTATGCAGTTGTGCGAGGGAGCTAGTCAGATATTAACTGATGTGATGATTTGACGTAAGTGCGTGGCGGGAACATTACGCACCAATTTTTGCTCATACCAATATTTAAAATAAATACTGTGACCTCATTTTCAAGCAATTTTGAATCTGTTTTCGCAAAAGCGGTTCTTTTGCGTAATATAATCGGCTGCATATCGAATGAAGTATAAAATAAAACACAGATATAGCATGTCGATTTCAATACAATAATCCAATCGTGACATCCGTCCTTTTACTCGTTGTTTTTATTTATTTACTGTGTCATATATAAACCCAATCTGTTAAATAAAAGAAAAAGTCGGCGGGTATGTTCAAATACATTAAAAAATACGTTTCATATCCTTTTTGAAATGGATTGGTTAAAAATTTCAAACTTGAACTTGCCTGACTCATAAATATTCAATGTTGTCAAATGTTTAGGTTGTTACAATAAACATGGCGATGTTTCTTACGTTCTCACATGAGAAATAAACAAGTTTTAAAATGTTATGTTTCCGGACCTAACTTTCTCACCCACAATGAATCATACCTAGTCAGGTCATAAATTCTGTCACATGTTTAATATAAAATAATTGAAACAAGTTTATTCATTATGTAACCATTTATATACCAAAATGAACTTAACAAAACATAGATTCTTATGACACTAAAGTTTATTCAAAATGACCTCCGTGATATTGAATACAGGCCTTCAATCTGCGCGGCCAGTTGTCTATCGCAGCACGAACGAGGTCCATGTCAATATCGGCGGCTGCCTTAATCAAGGATGTCTTGAGTGACTCCAAATTGGGATGAGGCTTTGAGCACGCCTTTTCCTCCAAGTGTTGCCATATCTTGTAATCTAAAGGATTCAAATCTGGACTGGAGGAGGGCCAGTCTTCGTGCCGGATGAAGTCGATTTCACGCGCCGCCAGCCAGTCTTGTGTGCTCTTCGCTCTATGAGCTGGCGCCGAATCTTGTTGGAATACCCAGTGCCTGTTATTGAACATGGTATGAGAAACAGGTTCCACAAGGTTCGTCAGGACTGTATTTTGATACACAACTGCATTCGTTTTTACACCTTTCTCACAAAAATGTACCTCTGTTAAGCCCCAATAAGAAACTCCCAACCATACCATGAGCGAGGATGAAAAATGACCTCGTTGGACACGCGGAATACGGTTGCTCGCTTCTTCACTACTCTGTGCGTACACCTTATCATTTTGTTTGTTGTAGCTCTCTTCTACGGTAAAAATTTTTTCATCTGAAAAAAGAATTTCCCGATATTTTTTTCCCGCGTACCGCTTCAACAAAGCGCGGCATCTCTTCAGTCTCAGGTCCATTAGACGAGCATTCAAACGATGTCCTGTTTTTCTTCGATATGCCCGAAGCCCTAAGTCTTCATTTAACACCCTTTTCACCGTGGTTCTGCTTAACCCCATCTGAAGGGCCAACAGTTTCTGCTTACGTTTGGGATTTCTTTGAATTCGCGCCTTCACAGCTTTTATCACTGCTGGAGTCCTAACAGACCGAGGGCGACCACTTCTTGACCTGTCATCTACACTAGAGTCTTCATTGTATCGTTTGATGGTACGATAAACGAATCTTTTGGTTATATTCAAATTTTTCAGTATGTCAAAAATTTGAATTGGCGCGTAACCGCAACGATGCAACGCAATTACTGCAACACGGTCTTCTTTAAGCGTCCACTCCATATTTAAAAATGAGTAAAATGCTAAAAAGTATACATTTTTATTTTCATGAACAATTTGAAATTCGTATTCAATAAACTTTTTTGTGGCCAGCATTCTAAAATAAAAGTTTTTACTGTGTGACAATACTTATGACCTGACTGTGTATATATTATTTGTGATTATTGGTAAAAAAAAACCTACAACTACATTCTTTGTAAGTAGGGTCATAGTTTAAACCAAACAATACAGACATGATGTTTATCTTTCGAATATAACTTCTAAGTATACACTCCTAACTTGGTCGTAAAGAATAAAGATGCTTTATCACAAATTCAAACAGAATTGAGTCTTATTTGTAGTAGCATAAAGTCCTTTTTTGCGTAAATCACGTCGTGGATTGAAAAAAGCGCGTACGAAGCAATCAAAAGCAAATTTCGCTCGTTCAAACCTGGTTAGCGCAGTCATTGTTCTAAGAACGGGCAAAAAATGCGATATTAATATAGTTTATAGTTTGGCCGGTGTAATCACAGCTACATATTATTTTAATTGATAAAATATGGCTATCTTAGATCAAGTTATTTATATTATTAATAGTCATGATTATAATTTATTTACAAAAAGGCATGTCCGTTATGTTTCAGTATCGAATTTCACTACATTTTTTCTTCATAATTTGTAGTCATTTTTTGTTCGCAATGTGATCATTTTCCTCATAGATTTGCGGTTTGTTTTATCAGAGTTGAATTATTTAGTAATGTGTAATGTTAGGTCAGTTTTATGCACTACCTTGAGGACTGCGGTGCGTACACGTAACGTTCACATATGTGATAAACATCCTATATCTATTGATAATATAGTTTTTGTAGTTAACAGTCTTTTAATCTATCTGTATATATGTATACAAAAATTGTTTCTACCTATGTCCGTTATAGACTTTGAAACCACACAACCGATTTCAATGAAATTTTGTGTATGTGTGGTTGGGTCCAACGTAAAAGATAGATAGTTATTTTAGTTATTTTTTCAACGAAAATTCGGATCACTGAACGCGGTTTATGCCAAGACAAAGTTTGCCCGGGACCAGTATACTAAATTAAAAACCACTTATTCAAATTTTAAATTTGAATCTTTATGAGATTAATACACAATAGCTACTAATTACAGTCCAGACAATTGTGGGTTTTTAATATAAATCCGTACCAAACTTAACAAATGTTCCACATACAAAAACCGACACGCGATCGGAACCTACCACAGTTTAACATTACAAGGATAATCTATTCAACTGATCGGCACAGATTAATAATTCGCTTAAGCACATTTGAAATGGAGCAAAAACCTTGGCACACCTGCGTCGTCGGTGCCTCTATACAGATTTATTGTTCTCATTAATAAAAGACCATTTTTTGCCACTGGCAACACCCGAGGTTATTGACTTGGCCTTGGCAGTGTTGCAACTGAGAAAAAAACAGCCAGAATACGCGATGGTCTTGTAGTTTTGAGTTTTTTTTTAACTAAAGGTGGTCGTTAAGTAAATAGTGTTTGCAGCATTCGTTCGTCAACGAAATTTGACTGTTTCAATTCATCATAATATATACGCAAAAAAGTCATTGGCGTTTAATAAGTAAGTAAGTAAGTAATTCAAGTATATATATTTACAATATTTGCTAGTAGCACCTAAATTAAGCTGCACTTGTATCTTGGGCTGCCATAATACGTATTATAATAATAAGGCTAAAAAGATACAAAAAAAAAAACTAAAAATATAATAAAATAATATCAATCATGATTATCCCAGCACTATAGCTTCGTACCCAGATATTAACCCTTCTGTCTCGGTAATCCGGCATGAGTAAAAATATTTCAAACATCTTGTAGGAAGTTGAAGAATTAAATAAATTGATTTATATAGATTGCATAGTATTAGTGGTCTTGTCACCGGAATTCACACATCATACAAAACATAAAAACTAAATGAAAGTAGAGAGCTTCAAATTGCAGTCACTTCCATCGTTATATTATTTATCATATGATCGAATGTTTCTTAAAAACAACAGTAGTTTGATAAAATGTGAAAATGTCACCAATCTTATTTGATGGAATAGTATTAACTAAATTTACCTTCACATTCAATACCAAAATAATGTAAAATTGATTTGTTATCCAAACAATAGTTAATCCTGAATCAAGTTTGATTATTACTTTACAAATACAGATACTGGAAGGGTCAAAAGAGGGCGCCCGAGGAGAACTTATGTCGATCAAATAAATGATCTTCGAAAAGGACAAATAATGAGTACAATGAACGATCGAAAATGTGAGAGTAGAATGAGAAGATGTATGAATGTGTAAGAGGTGAAAGGATTGTGTCAGGATCGTATTGTGTATCAGTATGTAAAGAAAGAGTTTATTTAGTTTTTCACTAAAACAAAAATAAAAAATACACACACACACTCACGCCTGTAATCCCCGAAGGCAGAGGTGTAACGAGTACACCCACTTTTCGCCGAATTTCGGTACCATAATGTGATAGGGGGCGAGCCTATCGTCATACCGGGCACAAATTACAGACTCCGGGCTAATACTGAGGAATTTCTAGATAGAAAAACCCAATATCACTTTACCCGACCCGGGGATCGAACCCGAGACCTCAGCACAGCAGTCGTAACGCATGCGCAATTACAACTGCGCCACCGAGGCAGGCAAACATAAAAAATTAAGATAAAAAATCACTTAAAAACGAAAAACCAAAAAGCATCAAACTCAGCTTACTGCTGCAGCATATGCTACAGCGCTCTAGTATGTTCTATACAGATACACATAACACTAATCTGTTGATCCTAGCCAGACTGCACTAAAGATCTTATGAAGCCGACCTTCTTTAGAAAAATATCTAATAGAAACCTGCCAACGATTAACCTTTTTTGTATATATTAAAATGATCTTGAAGGAACCATAATGTATAGAGTTACAAGACCTCAAACAAGTGTGAACTCAAACCTCGATATTCAATATTAGGTTACTCATAAAGTCTTTTTTTTTCATTGAGTAAACCAGTTTATACGTGCAGTTGTGCACTTTCACGGAAAATATATTAAGATTTACATACTAGTTATCAAAAATTAAAATATAATAAAGAAATTCGCACACATTTTTAAAAATAACTTAATTTCAATACAATTCATGCCGTAAAATTACATTTACCTCCTTTTACGTAAAAATCTTAACAGTATACTTAAATTAGCTTATTAATTAAGCCGCGTAAAGGTAGCTGGAATGCGATTTTCCTCTTTAAACGAAATAATGTAATTAAAAATATACAGTATGAAGTGTGTTTACAAAGTACAGTTGACAATCATCGTGGCGCAGTGGTCGAGAAGCCGGCTGTGAAATAAAAGGCTATGGGTTTGATCCCACACCGAGAAAAATGTTTGTGTGACAGACATATATTTGTTTCGAGTCTAAGTTTTGTGGGAAAGTAAACGGTAGGCAGCGTCTCTGTTGTTCTCTGGCATTACAGAAGTCTATGGGCGGCGGTGACTACTTACCATCATGTGGCCCGTCTGCTCGTCTGCCTATCCAGGCACTAAAGAAAAAGTAGTCCCTCGTAGTTCTTGAACTGAATTTAAATACAAACTTTCCTTACCTAGTGTGGTGTTCGAACTATGTATGTGACAGTTGGGTGTATTAATTTTTTAAAGTCCGTTACAAATACATGTCACACGTATCCGAAGGTGACACCGTCTCATCTTGTACACCCAATAACTTTCTCCGTAAACGCAAGTAAAAACGATCGATCGATTATAAAAACGAGTCTGACGCTATTAACGCATTTTTCATTAATAAGTGTGCCAACGGCCAGTATTTTAAATAATATTTAAAGTTTCAAGTGTTCCATAACTTCATAATGCAATTAAAACCACACATAGATATGATTTTGTAAATATTATTTAAAATTTTAGACAGTTGAAGTAGATAAAAATAAATTTTAATAATTTAATATAAATTTAATAATTTGGTAATTAGTAATTTGTACGAGGATTATCTATATATATTTTTTATATATCATAGTCCGACAAACGAGCCAGTGGGTCACCTGATGTTAAATGATCTCCACCGCCCATGAACATCCACAATACCGAAAGTATCACGTATGCGCTGTGGGCCTTAAAGGACAGGAATGGGGATTAGGGAAGGTAAGGAGGAATCTGGGCCTCCGGATATCTCACTTACCATACGAAACGCGACAGTGAACTGCCACTTTACGTTGGTTTTCTGTGAGACAGTGGTACTACCCCGGTCGAGCCCGCCCATTCATGCTGTAGACAAATATGTCTACAGCGTGGCTCTACCACTTTAAACATTTATTTTATTTTATATATTATATCGATTTAATCCAATAAAAGAAGCATTATGCATGCGTGTGCATTATGTATCATTATGTAACAAAATATATTGCAGTATCACTGCGATTAAATGTTATATAACAGTAATTGTCAATTAATTATATCTTAACGTTTCAAACGTTATATTTTAAACTGTCCATCTCAGACCGGTATAACGAAAAAGAAAATATACACTTTTGCAAGTCATGTCATTATTTTGATAGTATTAATAATTACTATCATAATATAACTTAAGCTTATGTATGTATCTCCGAAGGGGTAAACAAAGCTGCAAATCATGTCCAAAAAAGGTAGAAATTATTTCCGTCCCATGATGTCATGGATGGCGCACTCATCATCATATCCGGCACAAATTTCCAACCGGGTAACTTTTGTGTGCATTTTCGAATTAACAACTCAAATACAATTTGTGACTGCACGACCCAGGACTTCATAGTTTTTTCAGTTTAGATTCACTGTCACTAGAGCAATGATATGATCAATCATTTTAATTCATTTTTAAACTTTACGTCCGGTTCCCACATTAATGTCAAATGCGACAGTAACAATTTTTAGCACTTTCACAGACTACAAACTTTTTTTTATCCTGGCACGGCAAAGTGACAATACTGCACGTGATGGTAAGCGCAGTGCCGTCCAAATAGTGTATAGAGTAGCGAGAGACAATCTATCCCCCGCTACTCTACACAATCATGCCGGCCTGCTTCTTCACACTACGCCATGGGTAAGAAGGTGAAGAAGCGGTCGAGGGTCTAGTGTCAGAGTACTCAGAAAGCCGCAAAACGGTTAAACATCGTACCATAACTCTAGACCCCCGACAAAAACCGGATGTACATGGTACCGGATGTACGGCTGATCCCGGAACGTGACACACTTGCGTGTGCCAGTATGGCGGATTTTTCACCCTGTGTACGGTGGTCGCTATGCGGGCGGATAGAATATCCTACCACCGCCAAACTAAACCCATAGTCGTTAAATATATAGAGACTTATATCCACGAGAAAGGTGCTTCGTGCAGGCGTCATCACCTCATTAGTAACTGTCTGAAATCCATTTAAAATAATTGTTATTGTTTGCCGTTTGGCAATTTTTATTTCCAATTAGTGAGACGGACACGGCGCGCTGTCATTTTAACCGAATCGCTTACGATTCACGCCTGCAAATTACATATTGTGCAATAGAGAAAAAAATATCGACAAATCAGCACAACCGCAAGTGTGAAAAATTTACGTAACCGCTTCCGGACCAGTTGATGACCGAATTGTCTCGGAACATTCGGAAATTCGGACGTTGGTAAAATAATAGAATGAATAAAATAATTCATTTCGATTTAAATTTGTTTAATACTGGCAATATATGAAACTAGACAAAATATTGTCAAACATCCCAAAGATTTTGAAGACTAGCCGGGCTATTGTAACGACAAAACACTATTAATGAATCACCACGAATGTAAACAAAATAAATAATGTCAAATTACGAATATTCTATTTTTTTATTCATTCTCTCTTTTATATATAAAAGAGAAGGCAAAGGTTCTCCATCATGCAGCCTTGTCTGACATTATTTTTTCCAAATCTGGGCTACAATTTAAAGTCTTCTTCTTCTCTGGTTTTAACTTATACAAAAGGCCAAAGCCATGTCTGTAGTTTTTATCCATTTAAAAGGGGGAAACCATGTCCGAGTTTTCCATTCTAAACGCCGAAGCCATGTCTGAAATAGTCACAATTTAAAAGGACAAAGCCATGTCTGAAATAGTTACAATTCAAAAGGCCAAAGCCATGTCTGAAATAGTCACAATTTAAAATGCCAAAGCCATGTGTGAAATAATTAATTCTATTAATATTCTCAAATAAAACGTCACATCACATTCCCGTCATTTTCAGCTTCCTTCGAACATCCTCTTTTTTTGATCCGTTCAAAACTTATGATGATAAGTGACTCGTTGCAAATATCCTTCATATATTTAAGTAAATTCTCCATTAGCTTCCGTACTAATTACATCATAATAAACCAGCCTCGACATAAACCGCGATCAAAACTTTAGCACACAGACGCTTGGACCAGTTGCCACTGGTGTCATATTGGATAACTAGAACATGACCATCGAAGCGCACACGATGTGAACAGCATGACAGTTTCACACCGATCATTATAGATAATGACTAGTTCTTGAATAGACTAGACATTACGTTGAAATGATACGCAAGTGTCCCGCTATGCTAACACAGTAGTAGTACATAAGTGTATCAGGTCTCACTGCTCTATCATTTTAACCGATTTCAAAAAAAAGGAGGAGGTTATCAGTTCGTCAGAATCTTTTTTTATGTATGTTCCCCGATTACTCGAAGACGCCTGGACCGATTCGAGAAATTCTTTTTTTTGTTTAAAAGGGTATACTTCCCAGGTGGTTCAATTGGCACCAAGTCAAGATCAGATGATGGTATCTCAGAAAAATCGAGGGCAACCCAGCAAGTTTTATAGGGACGCATAATTTGTGTTTTATTGAAGTACTTTTTATGAAATAAAAAACTTTTTTATAAAATGTTTGTAACAAAATATTTGAAATAAAATGTAAATGAAATTCGTTCCTTTATAAGATGGGCTTTATCTTTTAGTTTTGAATTATGTGTATACATATTTGCAGGCAGAATATAGGCAGTGGTGGTCCAAGATAGAGACGCATGGATAGGAAAGGCTTTTTCACAGATTATACAAAACATTGCGACATTATATGTAATTGTATACTAAAACTGTTTTTGCGACCAATTTGACTTTTGCAGATGAAAAACTGCCTTATTTTATGTTCAATATGTTTAGTTGTTTCATAATAGGATATTCATTCATCGCCATCAAACAAAGAAGAAGAAGGATATTCATTAATTCGGCCTACAAATTGCGTTATTACTTAAGGTAAAACTAAACATACAACCAAACTTAAAATAAATAATGCGCCATTTCTAATTACCTCGCCTGTCACGGCGCTTCAATTACAAAGTGAGTTATTAGTTTAATATTATAATGAAACGTTACTATGGGCACTATTATTATGAATGCCGCGTCTGTACCATAATTAGTCTCTTGACTTGCTTTCTCGGACGTGGTTGTCAAAATTCGGCTGAACGACTTACCACCCTCGGGGCAACTATTTGTTAGCAAATTAGTTGCTAATTGCAGTTGCGTTTTGTTATGAACTTGGATAATGAGATGTTTGCTTAGGTAAAGATATGAAGTATTAATCACCACGGATGCGGATTTATGAACAATTGGTTAAAAAAACACGTTAACAAGCTATTTTTAAATTCTATCCTCTAATATATATCCTACTAATATTATAAATGCGAAAATTTGGATGGATGGATGTTTGTTACTCAATCACGCTACAACGGCTGGACGGATCTGGTTAAAATTTGGCACAGAGATAGATTATAGTCTGGAATAGCACATAGGCTACTTTTTATCCCGGAAAAATTTGCATCCTATGGGATAGCAAAATAAAGAAAGGTGTAATAGTTTAAGATGCCTCCATGGATTTTATACCTTTCCTTTCAAAAATAACCTCCACGCGGGCGGAGCCGCAAGCAACATCTAGTCTCTCTATAATTCTAACCTCTCATTATTGAAGACCCGTGCCCAGCAGTGGAGCAATTTTTAATACAGAGCTAGTATTATTATTACATTCTATAATCGCGAAACTTTAATAAGAATAGCATATCATCTTCAGATGCTTAGAATTTCAATTTGAGTGCTACTGACACGAGAGTAGCACATAATAGTTAAAAAATATCTTTTGATCCTAATCATTTCATTTTTATCTAGCCACAGTAGCAGCAATCCTGATCAATCAGATAACTCAATTATGAACAAATGAACACTCTCTTAAATTTGACGGTTATGAGCTTTGATTTGCTGATATAATGTTTGCTTAAGTGTTACATTTGAAAAGAAAGCGCGAAAGTTAGCACACAATCAAAAAATAACGATTATTTTAACTGTTACGAAACGTCTAATATTATATAATAATATAACAGTAATGAGTGTTTTATTTGACCATGGCAATTAGTGGAGACGGTATTGAACTGTTCATTTCTTTGACACTTTCTGTTTGTGGTAAGAAATATTGGATTTTTTATTTAATTATATTCCATTAAACGAAAAAAGCAAAGTGCTCACTCCTGAGAACTGTATAACTAATGACAAAGAAGTCATTAATGCTAGATAGACTATAAAACATTGCCAATCTTCTGTGGCAGGAATAAAGAGACAAGTAGATTTGAAACGAGAAGTATTTTAAAACACTTCTTGATCAAGGCATGAACGGGAATCGTGTTCCTGTTGAAAGTGATCTAATTATTTAAGAAGGTAGACTATCTTTCCCACTCATTATAATAATTATCAATGTAGATTGATAATATTTTCTCTACTTATTCCCATCGTAAATCTGCCTGTCTGAACGGAATAAACTCAAAAACTACTGAATGGTTTTTCATACGGTTTTCACCCAAATGGAGTGTTCTAATGAATACTATCGTATAGTTTAGGTATATAATTCATTAAAGTTTGCTGGCTGAAATATGACGACAATTGCTGAAGATGTTGAAAAAAAACATGTCCACTGGAAGTTTAAGAGTGCCAAGGCGACGAAGCACCGCATAAAAATGTTGACGTCTATGCTCTGCTACCCGTACGAAGCCGGGGCGGGTCACTAGTATTTATATAAACTGAGGAGTCTTTTGTTTTCATATAAATATCGATCACAAAAAACGGAGCACTTTGAACACCTGAGCATACGTATCACAAGAAAAATCCAACGGTAACCCAACACCTGTCTCGTGGACAGAATTTCGAGTTAATTCGATCAACGAGGCTAAATGAACAAGAATGCATGTCGACATGAAACCTGCGCTAATAAGATTAATAGCACGAATTTACAATATGATTAGAATGATAGAATGAATAGATTTTGAATAGAGGCATTGGAATTCAATTTGATGAATGATCTGACGTTACTTTATATAGAAATTCAGAATGGTTAACTTATAAAATCGTTTTAGACCAACATTACCATATGTCTGTTTGTCCTTCTAATTTCAAATTAAATTAGTTGTTTTAGTTTACATCAACGATCTGTTCATTCTCAAGCGGCTGCACTTATATAGTTATTTATTTTAAAATATTTTGTAATTTGTTCTTTGTCATATAATTAAGCATTAAAATATGTTCTCCTGTTAAGAGTTTTAAAAAGTGATAGTTAAACATTACCAAGTACTCAAACCTAGTAAAGAAAAAGCCGAATACCACACAAAGAATAACAAGGTATCAAATCAAATCTCGAAGTCAGAACATCTGCTTAGGAACCAAGCGATCCTTTGCGCTGTTTTTTGTTCCCTTAAAACTTGTGTTGCATACGCAAGGTGCGTTCACACCTGCATAAACGGATGTCCACTTACCGTTACGGACATGTTTTTTTCTTTTAGTTAAAAAAGCATCGCTTGTTGGAACCTTTGTGTCTTGTTGAAAATTAATCTTTGTACATTGCGGTTATTTTAATTGGAAAATATTGGACGTTGAATAAAGTTCAAAATATAGTTGTGCTTAAATATTATGCTATTGCTTTAAGTATTTGCTTTAAAATTCTCGTATTGTACAACCTCCTATGGATCATTACAAAAGAAGAAGCTATTATGAAATCGGCTGGTAGAGAGTTATTTCTGTATTTTAAGAAAATAATTTTCGCTATTTCGTCTGGCCTTATTTCGGCTTGGAGCCAAAGTTTGAGTTCTAGCTCAATCTCTTCTAATGCATCCAGTCTTCTACATTGTCTCAAGTGATCATTCCATTCATATCTTCCTCGAAGGTCGAACCAGTGCTTTTTGGGCCCTATGTGAGATCGTCTGCCCGGTACGAAGTGGCACAAGCAAATGTTACCAACGTATTCCTGTGTTTTCTTACATCGATCGTGACCAGCTCAAGCTATATAATCCTAACTTATCTACCACGACGCAGATTCTCTCTGGCAATTAATATTAAGCAATAACCTTCATAAAACACTGAGCTTTCATAAGTTTTATTGGTGCATAATGGGTAAGTACAAAGGCATAATCGTGACTTTTCGCTGAACAAATCAAGTAGGCGAAGTCGGAAAGTAATTACTTCAACGTCGCCTGCAGTTAGTTGCATGACCGCTGCAAGTTGTGTTTCAATTTAGTACACTATCGGGCTGGGAAAAGAAGTCATTCTGTTATCTTGACATTCATTACGATAGTATTCATTTATGTAAACTATACATAAGGACACGACTTAAGATGAGTTTTGTGCGATTCAAAGTATATGATCCGTATATGATGTATAGTTTTTGCTGTCCTTTAGGTGTAATTGTACGACAGTTCGAAATCAGCCAATTTTGAACTATGAATATGGCCAGTAGAGGATAAATATTATTAGCATTATTCGGAATTGTCACTGATATCGCAATATTCTTTGTTAAATATATCAGTAACGGATGCCAACATCATAAACTGACATTGTTGCTCAACAATGTTTTCCTAATGTTTTCGCTAGCATCTATTATTTCTCCAAATTAGCGAATTTCATGCGGTATAGACAAAGCGTGGGAGCCTTAAATTCTATCTCTGGTGACACACCCGCATTGTGAAAGTGTTTTTTGAGAAAATGCACTTTTAACACCATATTGTTCTTTAAGTTATAGATTGATATCACTAAGCGAGCTTCCTACGGCCTTTCTAATCTTAGACAAAAGATTACGGAATGGAATAAAAACTTTTAGTGTTAAAGGTTATGCGTTGACTTTTGTTTTTATTTTTCGCCAAGAGGTTATAATGAAGTTATTATATCAAATTAAAGCGGAGTGGTTTGTGTCAGTGGCACAGTTGTAATTGCGTACGCGGTAAGAAGCTGTGCTGAGGTGATGGGTTCGATCGCTGGATCGGGTAACGGTTATATTGGGTATTTTTTATCACGATATGCTGATAGCTTGGAGCCTGGTATTGTGCCCGGTATTGCTATACGCTCGCCCCCTCATCACATCATGGAACGGTAATAAGATCGCCAAAATGTGGCTGTACTGGTTATCTACTACCTACCGCTTCGAGGATTACAGGTGTGGGTGAGAATGTAAGTGTATCAAATTAATAAGACCAGAACTATTTCATATCAGGAACTTTTATATACAGGCGTCATGAAGACCAAAATAATTTTAGCCTCGTTCAGAGAATATTGTGACAACTGAATCAACACTAATGTAATTTCCGTATGACGGTCTCCGTGGCTCGGCGGAAGAGTAGCCGGCTGTGAAACGAAAGGCTGTGGGTTTGCTACCAGCAACGAAACGAATGTTAGTGCCATCAACAAATATATGTTTCGTTTTAGGTGTTTTAGAATCGTAATCCCTTGTAGTTGTTGATACCCACGATACAGGTGTTACCTAGTGTGGGGTCAGAACTATGTGACTGTGTGACTTGAGGGTGGGTGTATTTATTTATTGTAATTGACAAATAATAATAATACTAGTCTTGTATTAAAAATTGTCCCACTGCTGGGCATGGGCCTCCTCTACTAATGAGAGGGGTTAGGCCTTAGTCCACCACGCTGGCCTAATGCGGGTTGGCAGACTTCACATACCTTAGAAATTCGTCTAAAAATTCTCAGATATGCTGGTTTCCTCACGATATTTTCCTTCACGGTTAAAGCAAGCGATAATTAACATTTGATACACAAATATGGAATTGACAAATATGGAACATTATGGACTCATTGTACTTTTCGAGGGCCGGTCACAGCTAATCACAAACAGGTTTAACTTATTTACGCTTAGTAATTGAATATAAATATTCTATTGTGTTTTATCATGTAAAAAACGGCCATGATTAGGACCGACTTTTTGTCATAATTGAATACTTTTTTTTTAATGTTACCCTAATTTAGTTATTGTGAGAACCGAGGTCATCTAAAGCGCTTCAGCATCGGATAGGTAATTATTCTTTATTATGAATTGTTTTATTTGTTCAGTTATTTCTACTACGTAACACGCAATGTATTCACTTAATGAGACTGCACTTTAGGCGGGAGCCACTATTTCTAATCAATTTTTTAATATTTGTATTTCAGACCATTGAAAGTATCTTCCTATATATCTTTAACCTTAAGATACTATTTTTAGGATTGTGTAGGGTTCCCGATATCTTGCATTAAAAAGCGGAGCCTTTATAAAATTACTCATGTGTCTGTCTGTCTATCACAGATATTTTCTTCGCGTCTTTTGGAAGCCTAAAGTGAATATTCGGTTATGTGGACTAACCATACTAAAATAATTGAACAAATTTTAATTTCGTAGGTTTTAAGTGGTTTTTGAGAATTTCTTGATGAGAAATGCAATATATGTTTTTATTAAGATTACTTTGTTTAAAAAATATACGAAAACCGAGCATTCCTCCACTCTCATCTGCGAAAGTACTAAGCGACTATTCATTACTAACAATGGTACGGAACCGTTTCCAAGTGAGTATAACTCGCACTTGACCGGTTGTTCACTTCAGTGACAACGGCTTTCTTTGGCCAGTATAAAAAGTCATCACAAATTAAATCTCGTAGATAGAGGATCTTAATTCGTGGAAAAAATCACAGCCTTCGACATTTAATTCACAGGACTCGATTTTATATAACACCCTAAAGGTCAGCCCAATGAAAGTGATTTCATATGTAATGTATGACTTTTGGAAATATGCTCTTATGTAACAAATATGGTTGTAATTTGATACATAGCGTCAATTTAAATTGTACATATATTATGGTATTTTGAAGTGTTGTATGTTTTGTGTATGTCAACAAAAACATTTAAAGCCTTTTTACCATAATTTAACATCAAAAAGATTCGTGTGATAGCTTCCGTGGGTTCGATTTCCACACCGAGATAAGTGTTTTTGCGACAGACAGATATTTGTTTCGGGTCTTGGTGTTGTGGGACCATAGTCCCTTGTAGTTCTTGATACCCACGATACAGGTTTGACCTTTGAGGTCAGGACTATGTGTGTGTTACTGTTAAGTGTATTATTATTACTAGTTAGATGGGGAGAGTTAGAAGTGTTACTGTGAAATAAAAACTTTCACAACGTATGTTTATTTTTACCACATTTATATCAATTGAAATATAATGCCTCGGTGGCGCAGTTGTAATTGCGCATGCGTTACGACTGCTGTGCTGAGGTCTCGGGTTCGATCCCCGGGTCGGGTAAAGTGATATTGGGTTTTTCTATCTAGAAATTCCTCAGTATTAGCCCGGAGTCTGGAATTTGTGCCCGGTATGGCGATAGGCTCGCCCCCTATCACATTATGGGACCGAAATTCGGCGAAAAGTGGGTGTACTGGTTACACCTCTGCCTACCCCTTCGGGGATTACAGGCGTGAGTGTATATGTATGTTGAAATATAATATTGATTTTAACGAAAGTTAAAATATCGTTGCACTACAGTATTAAGTGTGTGAGTTATATGATGATGTATGTTAAAGAGCCTTACATAAACATATTTTCGCCGCTTAAATATGCTTAGAATTCACTTGTAACGTTTTATGTAACTGTCATGCCACACACATTTATTCTGTAAATATCAAACTCTGTAAACACGCCAATCAATCAATATTAACTAACATGTAAACGAACGAATATATTATGGCAGTATACATTACTGAAATTGACTGTCTCGTTGGAGTAGTTGTAATTGCGCATGCGTTACGGCTGCTGTGCTGAGGTCTCGGGTTCGATCCCTGGGTCGGGTAAAGTGATATTGGGTTTTTCTATCCAGAAATTCTCAGTATTAGCCCGGAGTCTGGAATTTGTGCCCGGTATGGCGATAGGCTCGCCCCCTATCACATTATGGGACCATAATAAATTCGGCAAAAAGTGGGCGTACTGGTTACACCTCTTCGAATATTATGTACATTGTTGAAAATGCACGCATTAATTGCATCCATCAAAATAAGCTTATATTACAACACAAGATAGTCAATCGGGTATTTTTTAGTTTAAGCATAGTATAAAACTATGAGTGCAAGTCATGTTCATTGGTGTATAACTTTAGTATGCTCCACCTACTCGTTTAAAATGTGGTATTTTTCATACAATACTTCGCTTTCCTTTCCTTAAAACTCCGAAACGAAAAAATTATCCTCTTCTACATATTTTGCAATTAAATTGCAGTCCATTACTACGTCCATCGTTGAGAGACATTGGGTCCCTCAAATGTCACCGAAATAATGCCTGTCTGGTTACTAGGTAACTAGCTGAATTCGGAACGAGACTCATCAGTCTACATTTCGTTGTCCCCATATGTCTAATGGTCATATCCAATCGGGTATCCACGGATATTTGTCAATCTCCATTTATGGCCAATTTCAATAAGCAATCACATCTGCATTGTCGGATCGAACCAGAAAATAAGCCAATCAAACTATGTAATTTGTAGGCGTGGCATTCAAACTTAATTCTTACTGGCTCATTTTTCGGAACGATCTGTAGTTTCGGATTAAGATCGTTTATTGAAATTGATCGTTACAAGACGTCTACCGAAGAAGTTTTCATCGAGACGTGGCATCAAACGCACAAAAGGGCGGCCTACATCACGGAACAGTTAATAAGACAGCTTTATGATATTTTAATACGTGGGTTAAGGTTCAATTGTTCTATTGTTTGTGCATAATCGTATGGTGCATCTTATCTTATTCCTTATATCGCAATTGTGTTTCGCTAAATACTAACTTAGCGTGCATCTTCGTATATGCAGATCGGAAATCAACGAAAATAATTAATTACCTTTATTTCTTTGTACAAAAGATTTAACATTGTTCATTTTCAATCACGATTGCATCTCAGTTTTTAATTTTTGCCTGCGTTCTTCCCATCTTCATTTTGAATAAAAGAAGAAAGATTATAATGAAATATAATATTAAGTATTAATATAAATATTTGGTTTAAAGATGAGGCATAAGAATATTTTTACGATTTAAACATGATTGAATAATAAAATTACGATAACATTATAATTTTATGAACAATTTCCTGCCATATACAATTGATAAACGGCATTTACATTTTTTCATATAAAGGTCTGTTGCAAAAAAAAAATTGGCACCGGTGACGACGGAAACGACTGACAAAGGAAACGAAACGTCGGAGTGTAAAAATCCCACAAGAAATATTATATCGAACGTCTTTGTGAAGGTTAATGTTCATTTAAATTTAAGCAATAACGAGATTTCGTATTTAAATAAAATGCGACTTCTTTTACTTCAAAAGCAGTGATAGTCTTGTGAATATTAGAACAAAGATGTTGCAGGGCAATCTCAGTCCAAGAGCTTATTATTGCTAAGCATTTTCAGAATCATCGGTCGCTCAAAAAGATAAAGAAAAAAATCGTTAGGTATTCGAGATATTAGTAGAAGAAGTAAAAGTCCTAGTCCCTTATTAGTAAATCAGGCCCCTGCCCAATAACGGGACAATTTCATTAAGTTACTTCAGATCTGTAAATAAAAAAGAATTCAAAACACAGCGTCGTAACAATATCTTCATCATGTATAAAATAAAAAAAATGTATGAGAAGATGTATGACTGTGGAAGAGGCGAAAGAAGTGTGTCAGGATCGTATCTTGTGGCAGTCAATAGTCTCTGCCTACCCCCATGGGATACGGGCGTGAGTGTATATGTATGTATGTATAAAATAAAGTTATAAAACCACACATCAGTCAACAATTTATATTTCTTCAATACAAACAATAAAAATTGCATTCGTATCAACAACAGCCACTTTGTTTTCACCTTCATCGTCATTGGGTGAAAAAAACTGACTGATTATCGTCATGTGCACTCATCGTATCGATAGATACGTCAACTGATTCGTGATTATCAAGTGCATGCCGGCATGCACAAAATACTGGCAACACTCGCCGTTCTGACATGCTATTTTCAACTTTAATGTTATGGAAATAAAATTGATTTTGGCTTCTATTTACTCCGTGCTATCTTACCTTTTTAATATTCTTTTGATACGCGAGTGGTGATAAATACGTCAACTGATTCGTGATTATGATATATCACATGTCGTGTACATGTCGATCTGTCAGTCAAATAGCTTACATATGTGGATAAGTATTGAGTCCAGTACGATTCACACAATACCGTTTGTATGAAGTCTTATATTCCCTGCATTGCTGCATAAAGTTTGGCGCACGAAGCGTTTTGCTTGTATATTTATCATGCGCACCGCTAGAGAGTGGAACTCTTTGCTAGTGTAATATTATAACCTGGGTATCTTTAAGTCAAGAGTCAATAGGTAACTTCCATGAAAGCGCGATCCACCTCATTAGATGATCAGGCGAGATAGTGGTCAACCGCAAGCCTATTTATGGTAAAAATAAAACGGTCAGTTTTGGTTCAAATATTGTTTACCATCTTAAAAATATCTCAAGAATAGATATTTTCTATTCATAAAGAAACCATACACGTATTCGCTAATCATATTGCATCAATTAACTAAACTTACAATACCCATAAAAAATATTTTTAACCAACTCTTTTCAATTTATAATTCAGAACTCAGTGACATTTATTTGCTCAGGATTGCTGAAGATCTTAAAGATAGCAAACCGAGATCTATCATCATCAACAGGCTTTTGTGCTTACTTGAACAGTGTGGGGTCAGCAGCGATGACACTGGAGAAATCGCTTCAAAATGATGTATGGACGTGAAGGTACATACAAATAGAATGTTTAAACACGTGTTCGATGCCATATTTACAAATTGTTTTTAGATGTCGGTTTCGATGATGATGTATTAGACGACATAACTTTCAATATTACGATCGTAAAAGCAATGAATCAATTTGTATTAGTAGTTATGTAATTAGGCATTTCACATTTGTGTTTACTCCGTATAATTGAATTGTATGAACTATGAATTATTTAGTATTATCGAAATGATCTATTCAAACTTTATAAATAGAATAATTAACACTATTTGGCTTATTGGTTTCACAGGCCGCCTGGCTGATGTAAATTTTCCTTGGAGTACTTACTCTTTGTAAGGTAGTTGAAAGATTGATATACATCCGCATATGCATATTATAGCAGAATGACTAGCTGTATCTTTAGAATTACATTCAGATTGTTCATTGCCCCCTTTTTCCATAAAATAAAAATTACGTTATATATTCCGAAAAGAATTTAACAAAAATTTACCAGTTCACAAAATGTCCTACATAAATGTAAGCTCACGTAATTGACACCAATGTAACAATAATGGCGCTATCAAATTCGAATAACACCTCGTTCGGAGTTCACGTTACTGTATTATCATAATGCACCATGGAATCGTGGGTAATTTGTGGGCCCACTTTCTCCTACGCACGGGCACACAAGAAAACGCCACCGTACGGAACGGCTTTCCAACGTGGAGGGTGATAAAGGAAACGTTGGAGTACGGCTCTTGCACACATTAGACTAGGAGATTTTTTAAACATGCGTGGCACCTGTTGGTGTTGCTAGATAAGTAAGTTTCACATATAAGAGACTCTATCTGGGTAGATACCATTGTTTTGTATATTTCTACCACCAAGTAGCAGCATGGAAATAATGTTCTGCTTCAGTTTGAAAATAATCCAGTCTTGGTTTCATGGGTATCAGGAACTACGAGAATCTTTCCGTCTCACAACACCCAGACCCAAAATAAATATTGTTGATCACAAAAACGTTTGTATACTTGCAGGCTGAGTCATAGTGGTTTTCAATAAATTAAGAAACACGTCCTCTATTTTATTATACGTATAGAGTACTATTAGCCAAAACCAAACATCCAAAAGTTTTTTTTCTCGTAGCCGCGTGATCTATATTTATCTGGAACGTGACAAATGGCTGACCTATTGTCATGATAGAGTTAGCTCGAGTATTTCAATACATACAACAATTGCTTTTGGGTGTAACTGTAAAACACGTGGGCTTATACAATTTTGAGGGGCAAAGGCCATTGAAGTTTACAAGTACTTTCACGGCGTTCACGAGCAGGTTTCCTATTCTAAACACAATAGTTTTCTTGTAGAGTCTGCTGCTACGCAAGAGTATTCAAAATTCTGGATCTATTTAAATTTTGGAAACTCCAACAAAACGACAATTCTCACTTACAAAGAATGGAAGGATGAACCCAAATTAAAATATAATTTTTATTAACATCCAAAGCCGTAAAACGAATAAGAACTCGTTCAATTTCCACAATCTCGAATGACGTAATTAAATAAAACCCTTTAAACCAACCAATAACAAATGTCTAGTAGCACGTCATAGAAACAAAAAAAGAATCTGGACCACTTCCACCGACCTTGGTCTCATTAGTAATAAAGAATACTTTATCCCACGCGCGGTTTGTATATTATGGACTGACCTAGATTTCTTAGAGTAACGCATGGCTTTAGTGTATCTGTTAGAGCTAATTTGGACATGGCATAATTTGATCTAGTTGGATTTGGTATCGCCTAGAAGTAAGTCGTGTTCCGGAACAAGCAAATATTATCTAGTCCCTTTGTAGGTGACCATTGCGTTTGTTACTGATGAAAGGCATCTTTAGATCTACATTTTTTTAACGATGCTAAAGCTACATGCGTAATTGTAGTTTTATAACCAAGTAAATTTAATGTTCTTCTTTTATAGATAGGTTACGAATATATCTATGAAATCAATATCAACATCAACAAAATTTCCAAATACAAAGATATCCATAGAGATCGATGAAATCAATAATGGCAACAATTCCATTGTTATGTCACACAGTACGTGGCTTTTGTGTGTAACACGTTTCGTTTGAAAGATGCAACGCTCGTTGGGAAATTTATATCATTACTTGTAATTGTCTTTCTATTTTGTAATGTTTGGTAACTGCCTTATGTCCTATTAAAATTGCAAGACAGACTATTCGTTTTTTGTAATCGCGTTTAAACGGCCAAATAATGTTTGTACACATTGTTTTTTATCATCTCGGACAGATTTCGTTAGACACCGCTATGCCCATATTGAATAATAATACCTAACCGTCGCACTTCGAATCATCAATGGACCACTAACTCATCCCTTGTTAAAGATTTAATAATTGCAATACTCACAGTGATAAGTGTCAGTAATTAAATTTTGAGAATTTTACAGTAATGTTCGCTTTCACTGGGTTCTTTGAGGAAGCCGAAGCACATAACTAGTTACGTTAGTTTTGTCTCTGAGTTACTTATTAGGCTTAATGGCGACCAGCTAATTGATACTTATGGCGACTTTAAGGAAGCTCTCTGAATGCGGCAGAAAGAGTTGATATAAATAGTTTTCAAATAATACGTGGGCAGGACGACATTTACTATACCAGCAAACATAAAAACCTAACCCTATGCGCATATCTAGTGCAGTTGAAACTACGAGACTTATGAATCGAACTCATCGAAGTATAACTTATTTCGTATGCAATTCAAATCATTAAGATGATTAGTCATTCCGATACCTAAGTAAACGCTTTCATCAATAAATATGGTCTAAGACATAGGTCATCGTGCATAGGCACGAGCAAACAAAATCATCACAAATCACAAATTATCATGAAATAGAAATTCACGAACCGGAAATGACTTTGTCAACTGATACAAGAGCCAATCAACGTGTTATTCAATAAGGTCAAATACTTTCTAAAATCGCGTGATCTATTGTTGTAAACAAATCGATTGATATTTTTATGTGTATTTGTTATCGAATACCATTATTGGATTTTTATGAATACAGGAATCTAGTTATTGATGATGCTAGCGATGCCATGTTCATGGAGTGTTTGTAGTTTAGTACTCTATGGAGTTTCGAGTAATTGAAATTAAGCCGACTCTAAAACACCTTCAACTATCGTTTCATATTATTTTTTAAGTAAAATTGCAGGTTTAATTACATTGCTATATTTTGTTATTTTACTAATACACAGGTATTGTCCGTAAATCAATACAATAATCCAATCGCAAAGTGTAACCTGTCATTCGTTGCAGGGCATCATTTTTCATTTTAAACTCTGTTATCAAATGTCAACAAATTAATATGGGGACCAAATATAAATAATTACGTAAAAAGGCAAAAAAAATAACTGACACCCAACAGTCAAACACTTAGTTCCAACTGCACAATAAGATACAATTATTTTGTGTCGCGGCTGTGGGTCTCCGGAGCTAGTATTTGCGGACCGCACACACATACAATTGTAACAGTGCAGGAATCGAACCCTCTGCGCCACTGTAAAATGTTAGTTGATTTGATGAATTTGACCAAATCTTCAGAAAAGAAGGATCTCACAGAAATTATATTTATTTTATAATAATTATCGTTATTCACTTGCAAACTCACACAAACGATCAATTCAAACATCGACCACTTGGTATTAACGTTTTCAATATTTTCACAATCTCCCACATGTGTTTGCAAAAATCAGGTCAAATCGTCGTCTGTGTGAGAGTACTGACGAATCGCTTTAAACTTACTTCAAACAAGACCACACACGTGGGTAGACAAATCTTTAGGATGCACGCACACGAGATTGATCGAAATACTTGCAGACAAACTAACTATTATCCGTGTTTAATTATAGTACTATAACTAGACACAACCTTATTATTAAAAATTAAGAAGCTAACCACGGAATCAATAACATTGAAAGAAAACATTGCATTGCAAAAATATTAAGATGCTTAATTTCCATGCTATTAGTACATACATACATATACCCTCACGCCTGTAATCCCCGAAAGGGTAGGCAGAGGTATAACCAGTACACCCACTTTTCGCCGAATTTCGGTCCCATAATGCGATAGGGGGCGAGCCTATCGCCATACCGGGTACAATTCCAGACTCCGGGCTGATACTGAGTATTTCTAAATAGAAAAACCCAATATCACTTTACCCGACCCGGGGATCGAACCCGAGACCTCAGCACAGTAGTCGTAACGCATGCGCAATTACAACTACGTCACCGAGGCAGTCAGTGCAATTAGTAATAGAACTTTAATGCTCATATACATACATTTCAAGACACAATTGAAGTTAAGTTTAAGTCCAAAAAAAATTACGCAAATAATTGTCTCCAGAATCCAGAATTACGCAATTTTAAATAAACAGATGTATACAATGGCAGGCAGTGATACTGCTCCTTAGCCCCCCATGGAGATTGGGCCCGTACAGGGCACCGCGCAGGGGCGATTCCGGCTGCAATTCTAGCGCTCCTTAGAATACCCCGGGATCGCTCCGTAAGCGCCGAAGAAGGCCACCGCAGGGTTTTAGCTGGTAGTATCGGGTGGGGTGTACAAAGGGGGTAGGGACTCGGCCCAGCGGCTGCCCGGACAGCCATCGTCCGGGCGAGGGGGATGCTGGGTCGTAAGCCCAGCTAGTCCAGCATACCTCCTTTATTCTTATTCCGCTTCCCCCCGGAGCGGGCGGCAGTGATAAAACGCTTTCCCCGCGACAACAAAAAAATGGCAGTGATACTGCACCCATGTGGCATTTGATTATATTTTTTACTTACTATAAACAATATTTAACAATGCGTACTGTTAACAAATTCTAATTTAGATGAAACAAGCATGTAAGGTATCAACGATGTACCTGTCAATCATAAGCGTATTATCATGTATATACAGTACGGCATTTAGATTTTAAAAATGTATCTTACATACCAGCAGTACATAGATGAACTCGTGTCTGTATTTTTAAACAAGACATTGTTAACATCACGATATTGTTACAATATTTTTCTGAATCGGTTACTATACCTTTTAACCGACTTCAAAAATGGAGCAGGTTCTCAATTCGTCGGAACAATAAATTTAATTGTTCCCTGATTACTCGAAGACGAAGAAGGACCGATTCGAGAAATTATTTTTTTTGTTTAAAAGGATGTTTACTATACCTATCGCCTATGACTACGAACTATACATACATAGATTTTGAGAAAATTAGCAAGTAAGGATAGAGAAAATTAAAACATTCATGGCTTAAATTTGTCTGTTGATTCAACAACAAATATATACTTATACTTTATTTCAAAATATCTCGTTGCGGTTCATACTTTTTTGGACATTGGAAAATTACGCAAAAGTCCATCGTGTGCACTCTTCCTTAGCACTTTGTTTACAAACTTAACACTATGCCCATCTTTTCAAACGCCACACTTTGTTTCGTTCATTAAAAGCGGTAATTGTTCAAGCTTTCGACTGTACTTTGTGATAAAAACAAAAGATTTGAATACTGTTTGAATCACAAACGGTTTTAAAGCAGTTGGGATATTTTTTACAGCCTATACCAAACGTGTAAGTGGTTCACCTGATGGTAAGCGATCTCCAAGACATGCACACCTAGAATACCAGGATTATCAGTCGACTGGCCCATTTGTGGAGAAGAAAAAGTGACTGTAGAGAGTCAACATCTAGCCTACTTCTTAAAACAAATAGCACTTGGGAAAAAGGCACAATTTATAAAAAAAATGCGAATAATTTGTGAATATTATTGTATACATAATTTTCTCAACACTATTAACAAGATAACTTTTAATGAATACATAAAATTTAATCTTATGCTTAAATATGAACAAAAAATTACCAAGTCCCGGAACTTACATTAAATAGAAAGTTGAAACGCAGTATCTATTAAAAATTACTTCTAATAATAAAACGTAGGCGCCGTGTTCTATCAAGTGTTATCACGACCGTTATCACCCGATGAT
Organism: Laothoe populi; assembly: GCA_905220505.1. Taxonomy (NCBI): domain Eukaryota; kingdom Metazoa; phylum Arthropoda; class Insecta; order Lepidoptera; family Sphingidae; genus Laothoe; species Laothoe populi. The sequence goes on from HG992169.1 coordinate 10,598,895, forward strand.
AAAAATAATTAAAAGGTTCAATGTCCGTATCACAATAACATAGTCATTGTTGCCTATAATATAAAGTGGGATATGAATACATGATGACTGAAAATTTGTTACAGGCAAAGTATAAATAAAATAAATAAATAACACCCAACAGTCACACACATAATTAGGGTGTATCACCGGCTATAAACAGCGAAAGACGCTATCAAGCAAGTGGGTGGTAACATCGTGGAGAGCGATTTTAAGCATGGGATCCCATCCTAAACAAACCAAAAAAATAACTGTCAACAAATTAACAGTAATTGACTGAACCAGTACACTTAAATAAATAAATAAAACCCAACAGTCACACTCATAGCCCCGATCCCACACTAAGATACGAGTCTTGTGTTGTGGGTACCAGGGACTACGAGAGTCTTTCGGTCTCACAACACCCAGACCCCGGACACAAATGTCTGTCTGTCACACAAACATTTGTCCCGGTGTGGGAATCGAACCCACGGCCTCTCGTTTCACAGCCGGCTACTCGCCTGCGCCACGGAAACTGGATGTATAAGGATTTATGATGTTTCAAAGGTGGTGAAAAGAGTTTTGACCTTCGACAATCCCACTGTTCAACAGCTAGGTCAGGTCGGTTTCTGTGAGAAAGTCATCATCCTCGTCGAACCCAATGACTATAGAGAAAATAGGCTTTAATATCGCTCTATCGCTCGTAAAAATCTTTTTATGATCAATCATAGCGATAAGATTTTCCATATTGTATAAATTTCCCTTCCACGATACTTCAAAACAATGACCATCATTGTAGCCATTACCCGCCGACAAATAGCTTATGTAAACTTCGCGAACCCGTTAACAGTTAACGAGAGAAATTCTTTTACAGCTCAATAATTGTCGGTTATTAAAATATTAATATACAACGGGAAGTGGCAACTATTGAACAAGTAATTATCGGGCATTATCATCGCGTTTATCACGGATCACCTTTTGCATTCGACGTTAGGAAGTGACTTGATAACAGCACAGATTAAGAAAGTCTCTAAGGCTAGGCTCGTAGACCAGACACTAACGTCATTATAATAACCGTACACACCCCATTCTTCAATCTCCGCATGCACTCTTTTCCATAAAACGTTACTTAATAACGTAGTTAAAAAAAACTAATATTACAAATTGACACCAGAAAGAAACCCATACTATCACTTGAATTGAATTTTACCTCAATTGTTTTTAATGCCAAGTTGCTTAAGGGTGCGTTTGCAGAAAGCAGATTTTTTACTAGCGTAAAGTTTAATTTAAAAGTGGATTTTAGGAATTCCGATACGGATATATCTTAGGTATATGAGTCTACAATGAAATCTGCATACAAACGCAATTCAGCCCAAATTCCAATTCGCTTAGCGTAAATTCCTGAAAACGAAATTATAATTTTCACAATATATTTAACTGGAGACAAGTGCTATATAAGCGAGTCGTCTGTAAGATTCTTTCACAGAAATATCGAACTATCACTAACACAGAACCATCTAACACAGAACTAACTACTGTATACCACTTTGATTATATTATCCATTCGTAAAAAATCAGCTTGCCACCACAAAACATGTGGTCACAGAGTTTAAAAGTCTCTTCAACACCAACCAAGTAACAAAGTGATTTATAATGACAGCAGGATTAACGGCATAAGCGGAAGGGCGACCTTGAGCCACTTACTTCCCCCTTTTATTATCTGCGGAGGAGACTTAAGTACTTGTGCACAACGAGTCTATTTAAGGCCTCTTAATTCATGACTAACGTTTATTTAAAACAATGATCCCATCAAGAATATAACTATAAAAAGTGCCATAAATCGGAATTAAAAGCCAGCGTATAAATAAAAATAGGCGTGACGCAACCATTGGAAATGCACTTTAAGGTTTGTGAGGTGTCGATTATACTAATCACACTCAATCCAATAACTCAAGCCACTTGTCATAAACATATAAGTCATACTGAATATTTATGGTCAAACCCAGTTTCACGTGAAAGAAAAAGATTAACTATGGACAAGTGTGACTATTTATATGAGCATAATATTATGGTTTATAACTTTCGCCTACGCGTTTAGAAAAATAATGTTCTTCTCTTTATGCCTGCTTTAGTATACTTTAGATTTCGAATAAATTTCTAAAATAAGCACTTGTAAATTAAGTCGCATAACAACTTAATGTTGTATCGAAACCTGATATAAGTCAGAGAGGCGTTGAAGACAAGCTTGAATCAATCGTAAATGTCCGTGTCAATCAATCTATGTCTATCTACCTGAAGAAATAAAGTTGTTTTGAAATTAGCAAACATCAATAAAGACTTTGTAAGTTGTTTATAAAAACTATCCACTATGTTGAAGCATCCAAGCAATTTGCATTACGTAACGACCGTTCATCCATTTCAAAATATATTACTTATAAAAAGAGGAATCTAAGTACATAAAAAACCATTCGAATATTGCTTCGCACTCAACGCTGGCTGTTATCAGTAAAATCATCTGCAAATGTAACAATACTGGCTGTTCGCGTAGCCCAGTAAGTGCTAGATGACCCTTTAGATTACACACATTTCTTCCGTTCTCATTTACATCGATTAGATCGCGCTAGAGAGTTTCAATTAGATAATAATAATCTGAGTTGATGTTGCTTTTAGTTGTAAGTATGACGATGCTTACTTGATCGTTAAGTATAATATTAAGAATTGATGTGAAAAAATCAACCACTATTTGATCTGATTTCTATAGTCTGGATTTAAAACAAATAAAACCAATTCAAAGAGTTTGTTTAAATCCATTTAAAAATGTTATATGACTCATTTGAAACTTTATCTCCCTGTATGAATATGAAACCCAGAACTAAACAATAAATGAATTATATAACACTAGTTCCTTGCATATATCTGCTATTTAGTACAATGAACGCTCTGTTATGCCTGATTCATCATTATACAGTGTAAACTCCATGTAACGTCACTCTATTTAACGACAAACTCTCTTAAGCGTCGAAATCAATTGGCTTTGGTTGGTTTAGCTTGTTTTTCATACAATGTTTCACTCTATATAGCATTACACCCACTCTCAATAACGACAACAATTAAGTTGCTAAAACTAGTAAAAACTGCGCAGCTGTGTACGATCTATTGTCGCTTTATTATCCTAGCCCGCAATAAACTCGACTGTCGGCATCATGCATACCGAACTTTCTAAGAAATTCATTCTTTTGTTTACAAATTGGGATTGCTTGCACGTGTAGACTGTTATTGACCATGATTCATAACTAGGAGTCATGGATTATCTATACCTTATCATATTCTTAGTTGCTCACAAACTTGCAAACTGTAAACATGGCTACTAAAAGAAAATCACTGTGTATTGACGAAAAAGTTTTACTGATACGCGCAATAGAAACGGGAGAGAAGATAAGTGATGTTGGCAAACGCTTTGGATTTAGTCGCTCTACCGTGTCCACAATATGGAAAAATAAAGAAAAAATCCTCCACGCTGCGGGCGAGGGAAAATCTTCCAAAAAATTAAAGAAACCTATATACGAAGATTTGGATAAAGCTGTACTATCATGGTTTCATCGACAGCGCCAGAATAATATGCCTATCTCGGGGCCGCTCGTGAAAGCTAAGGCGGAGAATTTTGCTGCTGAACTTGGTTTAACTTCTTTCAAAGCATCAGAAGGATGGCTCGGAAAATTCAAGCAGCGTCATCATATCAACTATGGTAAAATAAGTGGGGAAGCACGAAGTGTTGATACAAATGTGACTCATGATTGGATTAACAGAGTGTGGTCAAAATTCATAGAAAAATACGCCCCAAGTGACATTTTCAATGCTGATGAAGCAGGAATTTTCTATAAGTTGACTCCAGATAAAACTCTGAAATTTAAAGGGGAAAAGTGTGTGGGAGGAAAGCTTTCCAAGGAACGTATTACGGTGCTTGTGGCTGCTAATATGGATGGCACAGAGAAAAAAAAGCTACTAATAATAGGCAAATCGAAAAATCCGCGCTGTTTTAAGAACATCAAAAAATTGCCAGTGACGTATAAAGCTAATAAATCAGCTTGGATGACCAGTCAACTCTTTGAAGAAGAAGTGCGAAAGTGGGATGCAGAATTAAAGGGACGAAAAATTTTACTTCTTGTTGACAACTGCCCTGCCCACCTTTTTATATCAAACCTTCAAAACATAGAGTTGGCATTTCTTCCTCCAAATACGACTAGTGTCTTACAGCCAATGGACCAGAGTGTGATTAAAAGCCTCAAGGGTCACTACAGAAGGAAATTATTGATGGAGCTAGTCGAATCTGAGGGTAAAACTTCTGTTAATATGCTGCATGCAGTAAATTTTTTATCTAAAGCCTGGGAAGAAGTGACACCCACAACTATACAGCACTCTTTTCGACATGCTGGACTTTGTACCAATTCTACGAGTGATGAGGTGGAAACAGAATCTGAGTTTGAAAGCGACGACGACCTTCCATTAACTGAGTGGATTCAACAATTCAACATGGCAGGAAATACGGTAAATCTTCAAACCTACATTGAAGTGGACGACCGCCTGCTTACAACGGCTTCACTCACAGACGAAGAAATTTTGGATTCAGTGAGAAAAACTGAGGATCAAGAACAAGGTGATGAAGAAGATGAGACGGATGAACCTGAGCTTCCGCCGAGCATTAAAGAAGCTCTGGAAGCAGCAAAATTATTGGAAAAATATTTCCTTTATAACCAAGATGCCTCAGTATTGCTAGATATTAATAAAATAACTAAAAAAATACAACAAAATTACTGGTGCAGCAAAAGACGTCAGACAAAAATAACAGACTATACTCAATAGCGTTCAAATAACATTCTTTTTTATGCACATAACTACTAACAATAGTCAGAAATAAACTTTTTATTTTTCTAATTCTGATGTTTCTTCTCTCCATTTAACGACAACTCTCTATAACGCCATAAAATGCACAGTCCCTTCAGTGTCGCTATATAGAGTTTACACTGTATTTGGCGTCGAGTACAACACGAACATAATTGCAACCGAAGCTGTTTTCCTCAAGTTGCGATATTTTGTCGCAATTTATTTGAAACGAAGTCATACTATATCATAATGTTTCTAATTATTTACATTCCTCATATTATTATGCAGTATAACTTTGACATTGTTTTGAAATTTAAAGTAAGTTTCTTTGCTAAATGGAATTATATGCTGGTTTCACTTTTGTAACAACATATCTAAACTGACATTAAACTACTATGGCATACATATGTAAACACCATGATTATTATGACCGAAATCGTTTGCAGTAAACCAGTCCTAACAGGCCACCTGTTACAAATCAAATTCATAATAGGCGGAATACTTTCACTCGTATTTTTCAATTACTGCTATTACTTTAATAACATAATAATAAATGTACGAAATGAGACCAATATACACTAGCATGGAGATTGACAACTAAATTGGGAATGATGAGTTGCAATATTTTGTACTTTATGTTTCAGGCGGATATGGCATCGGCAAAAACATTTCTAACTAGTAATCACCATGTTTGAAACATTGCTGGTCGAAAATAAGTGCACTGAGTATGGTTTTATTATTTAGTGTATTTCCATTGTCATTATTTTCACATGAGCAAACAAATTACCAGATAAAGTAGAGTTGGAACCGCGATTTCTTAAGATTAGAATTTTTCCTAATTTCTAATTTTTTTTATATTCACTCATAAAACAAAATATTTACAGTATTAAAAGTATCTTAGATTACTTTCTTAAAAATCTTCTTCCTGCTAGTGAAACTTCCGTCAAACTCGATGCTGCTGTTTTTAAGATGAGCTCGGACAAGCAAACTTAAAAAGACAATTATTTTCCGATATGTGTTAGTGTTAGCATGAAATATTTCGAAACTGGAACCATTTAGACCGTGTTGTAAGAAGAAATATTATTTTGTATATAAAAATGACCAGCTTAGTATATACAATCAAATTATTTACATTAAGAATACATGCAACAATTGTAAGCACTCAGACGATATCGAAAAACTCAAATTAAATACAACTGGTTTTAATATGAGTTTCCTTTTATCAGTCACAATGAAATATATATTTTATATAGTAAAACAAATATGAAAGTCAACTCATTTGACCGTTTGTGTCACATCTATGGACAGGTTAGTGATGTCATTGACTATTCCGATATTTTTATAAAGTGTTAATGAACATTGATGGAAAATTTTTGATACGCGACTTCCGCCGTGAAAGATAAGAACGTTTTTTTTTAGAGTAGAGACTTTGTATGTGTCGCGTGCCAATAAAAACGTTATATGTGTGGAATTTGGTCCAAAAAGAAACGTAAAGGTTATATTTTAACTTTCCCTTTCCAACTACATTAAAACCGAAGAAATTTAAGTAAGAATCATTAACTTACACTACGAATAGAAGTAACAAGATTAAGATGTTTTAAAATGTAAATTGAATTATCTATTTATTTACATATTTATTAATAGAGAAAGCTGATTCCAGATGCATATAAAATAAACTGAGGGTTGCGTTTTAGTTAATCAATGTTCTTTCACGCCGACGCGGAAAGAAACCAACTCTGACTGATGAATCGCGAAATTTTCAGCTCTCACTAAAATAATTGCCTTTTTCGTAAATTCAAGTCTGAAGACATTAATTAGACGAACAGTCATGTCGTCCTGCGGTGTGATAAGCAGTCTCTATTCAAACACCGTTGACTACACTACGATTCATTATTATTGTAATTGGACACGAGACACTAAAATAAATAGCTTAGCTTCTGGTTTCTATCACATAAACAGCTTCACGCAAATTGATATAAATTCTAAAACTGGGTGTTGTAAGGTTCAATGTCGCTTGGATGTGGTTAAAGAGAAAATTTATCTTCTTTTCGATCTGTCTCAAGTGTTGCGCGTGAGTAATTGTTTTGTCTATGGATAGGAACTTAAATGCTTAATAGAATAACAGAGTGTCTACTCACAATTTAGTATAGTGTTACAATGTCGAAGGTCTTACCTGTAAACAAAAAACAATAATTATTATCAAGTTTATTAGTATATATCTAATTAAAATAAGTATTATCATAAAATAAATGACACGGTTGAAATTATGTTCTGCAGTGTTTTGTTTCGTCATACATCTGTATACCAAATTAGATTTAAAGAGCGTACAAGGCACGACAGTAATTGCATTCTACTACAGACTGATTCAAGCACTACCATAATTACTTTTGATTCATAAAAAAGTCCAAAATTAAATAGTACTCAGGTAGGCGTAGCACCTATAAATTGTTACACAGTCTAAATGACATTTAGACTGCTACAAATTTTATGTTGACGATAAAGCCGACATATACTATACGCAATTGAAATAAGAGTAAGACGGCGCTCATTATAAACTCGAGTGCTATCACGCCACAAGATCGCATCGCATAATATTTGTTTCCGCTAAGAACTATACTAATGCCGAATCTTTATAAAATTTTGCAGACTTCCGCAACCTTCCTTGCTAAGTTCAATTTGATCATGAAACCTCACAATAGTTTATATTTATAGTGTATTGCTCGCGGCTCCGCCCGCGTGGAGGTCATGTTTGGGAGAAAAAGTATACAATACAAAATACCAATATTCATGCGTTTAACTTAAAAATGACGGATTTTCATACAAACTTTCATTCCTTATTTTACCCCCATAGGGGCGGAATTTCCAAAAATCCTGAAACATATATTTTTTATTTTTAACTAAAATGCCAAATACTAATTTTCATGAATTTATCTTCAAAAATGACGGATTTTCATACAAACTTTCATCCCCTATTTTACCCCCTTAGGGGTGGTATTTCCAAAAACCCTTCCTTAGTGGATGCCTACGTGATAAAAGGTACCTACTGTCAAAATTTCAAGTCTCTAACCCCAGCCGTTTAGGCTGTGCGTTGATCGATCAGTCAGTCAGTCAGTCAGTCAGTCAGTCAGTCAGTCAGTCAGTCAGTCAGTCAGTCAGTCAGTCAGTCAGTCAGTCAGTCAGTCAGTCAGTCAGTTTCTTCTTTTATATATACAGATGATTTTAATCTGTGCTTGCTATATCACATTACCAATTTCACCGAACCACCCATCACGATGGTCTATGCTAATCTATAAAAGGCACTCCCTAAATTCAGTCGGTCCGTTACACATCATTTTCAAACACTACAGTAACAGTAATAATATGAAATAGTTCGCCAGATGTTGCGCCTCCCACGGTTTATTGTCGCCTCACAATGTGTTAACTCGACAGCTTATCAAGATCGTTAGAGCTAGCGCTGGTGGTGGATTGTTGTCGAAATTGTTAGTTGTGCGACTGTCACGACGTTAATTTCGCCGAAATAGTATTACTGTGTACGTGTGTGTAGATTAAATTGAATTACATGTTGAGACATAGTTTGATGTTTATGAAATCATACGTACAGATAATCAAGAATTAGAAATAGTAGTGTTAGTTAAAACTGAAGGACGCAAGTAAAAATGGCCGATTGTGACGTCACGGCGCTTTGATGTGTATTAGGTGCTTTTTTTATCCAGGCACCGTAAAGTGACCACACTGCACCTGTTGGTAAGGGCAAAGCCGTCCAATTAGTGTATCGAGTAGCGAGAGACAACCTATCCCCCGCTACTCAACACAATCATGCCCCGCCATTCACACTACGGCTTGGGCAAGAAGGTGAAGAAGCGTATCAGCTAAAGTTAAGCAAAGGTCAGTGAAAATTGGCACTGGTTCGCACTTATTCTTATCTCTTTTTCAGGCATTAGCCAAAATAAAATCCTGAAACCAGAAAAATTTGCAACAAACAGTATGCAAGCACGTACGCCCGGCGCTATCTCGACCGTCTCGAGTACTGATACGCAATCTGTTACGATAACCGCATTCTATTAGTACACTGACAGTTTATGACGGGCTTATTCGCCTGTGCGATACCGTGTTATTGATTTTTGGAAGTTTACGCTATATTTTCAGCAACATAAGTGGGCTAACATTACATCAGTGTTGTTTCATCATTTGGTTTAAATTTCGAATATTTAAATTTAGGTTTAAGAATCATTTATTTCTCATAAGATTACTGAGATATTTAAATTTACCGTTACAGATTAAACTTGTAAAATATGGTTGAAATGCAGTCAATACTGCTTTTTTTGTTATTAGCTGTTGCCCGCTGCTCCGCCCGTGTATAGGTTATTTTTACCAAATATATATTTACCAAAATAAAGGTAGTCTATAGCACTCAAGGATAATATATCTTTGTAGCGGCGAAAGAATTTTCAAAATCGGATCAGTAGTATCGCAGATTACCAAACATCCAAACTCACACATTTTACCTCTTTATATATTAAGTATAGAAGTATCGATAAGTAAATAAGTAGTCTCTTCTATATAGGTAGTGATAGCAGGTTGCCAATTTGCTCTGATCGTGTACGGATTTATAACCTAGCCATACGTTGTTTGTTAGACGTTCATTTTCATTAATATCAAGATATACTGTCGTAAGAGATTATCGATTTCATGTGAGGCAACTACCAAGTAGCAACAGTATCTTAGATTATTCTTAAATTTCAGGCAAACAAACGTTATTTTAATGGCTTGAATTTATTGACAATTGTTGCGCAACATGTGATTTTGTTGACATCATAGGAGATTTTGAACAGAGTATATCTTAGTCACACAGGACGAGCTGAAATTGTAAGTTACAAACACAATGACGCGCGCTGTTGTGTAACGTTGCCAAACATGTTGCGCGTTATCTGATCCGCATCAATTGTTGTCTAATGAAAATAGCTCATCAAAATTGCTATTATAAACCCAAATAAATGCGTAAAATTTTAATAGAGAAAGTAGGTTTAATAATTCAGTTTAGTGCTCGCTTTGGGGTGCCCAGTAGAGCAAAACATATCCTCCCTCATTTCTATCATGTTATAGGGAGTAACAATATTCCTTCCCATTATAGAACGAAAAATTGTAATACAAATTAAAATCAAGGAAATATTCATAAACGTATAATTTGATCATGATACCTACTAAGGGCCGATTTCACCATTGAACATAAACGCGATCAATTCAAACTAAACTCAGTTTACGTGTTTAAATGAGTTCATCATTCCGAATTGCATTTCACCAACATAAACTGAACGTAGTTCAAGCTAAACCTAGTTTAACCTCTGAACCACGCATTTTCGTCGTTTAGCTCGTAAACGCGTTCAAGAGATGTCGCTGTCATCAATAAATAAAAATTATAAAATATTGTTTTGTTTACCACAGTGGCTTATTTTTCTTTTAGTACTTCGGTTTGATTTTATTATTATTGTCGTCGTTTTAGAGAGGGTATCACAAAATCCTGGTGAAATAAGTTTGACGTAAACTGAGATCAAGATCGACAATTGAACTCGATTAGTCAGAACTAAGTTTTATTAAACTCAGTTCTTATTGTGAATGATGAAATCGGCCCTGAGTATCTTACTCATAAATGCTGCAAACTTGTATCTATTCCTTGCCATCTTATTTAGTTATAAATGTATATACAATTAAAACGGTTAGTTTAAAAAATATTAGCTTACAGAGCATATCCATGACTTTACCGCGTGGGGTCGGCACAACATGTTTTTTATTTTGTTGCTAAGATTTTACAAGCGACCACATGCCTTCTATCAGCAATAATGGTTTTGTTCATTCTAAGTAACCCGATTTTATGTTTCCGATACTGATAGCTGCTCAGGCAATTTAGCCATATGATTTTGATTTCACTTGAGCGTCCTAAGTCGACACGAATATTATACATTGAAATGAAACTAATTTTACGGATTCTATCGCGGGTTATTTAACTTTTCAGTCCGCCCCGTGACCATGTAGGCTGTAAAGCTTTCGAAATCTCGGGATTTAAAAAATAAAAAAGTTTAATAAACCGCGATAGAATCCGTTAATGTCCTTAGTCGATTTGGAGGAGAGGAGCGTGGTCTCTAGCACTGAAAAGTTGTCTGAGACTGACTTAATGCTGTACGAGGAGATATACCAGTAAAACAAGATAGCTCCACCAAGATGGTTGGGGTCAGGCAATGACCATGCGGATCCATTGACATGGATCTGTGTCAAAATTAGTAGAATATCACGTAAACAAACAAGGCACGAGTATAAATCATCTCTAACACAGTCTTGACAACATGACGATCAGATTCACATCATATAACTATGAAAATAAGGACGTCTAAAAAGATTGGAGACTTCGTTAGCTATAACCGATGTGTCGGCCTACAAAACAATTAGGCAGAATTTGATATCTATTGCTTCACCTCACAAATACGAAGATTGCTACTCTTTGTAGTAAATAGCTTTTGACAAAACACCTTTATTACTTTAGTTCAGTTCCAATTATATCTTAAGAGATGTTGTTAACTGTTACATCAGTTCTTCCCAAACAAAACACAAACATAAAATGACGTAATTTCACGAAACTTGCAATTAGTAATAGTCTAATGACTGTTGAAAACGACGATGATATTTGGTAACAAGACAACAATGGAAATCTACAATAATATTTTCATAAGACTCACGGTCTTAATTTAGTATCATGATAAGGAGAATGACAAAATTGCGATTACATAATGCAATGAAGGTTTATTTTTACAAATAATGATGGGGCTACAATACCGAATGCAATGTTGGTAACAGTAATTATAACTCCCAAATCAAACTTAATGAAGTTAATTTAGCAAAGTCGACTTAAGAATGCACCTTGGATGCAAATTATTTTCCGATAAACACAACTTCATCAGAAGCATTTAAACACTATGACTGGCAGATTATTAAAATACACATATTTTTTTTTTTTAGTGCCTCGATAGGCTGACGAGCAGACGGGCCACCTGATGATAAGTAGTCACCGCCGCCCATAGACTTCTGCAATGCCAGGGCACAGCAAAACCGCTGCCTACCGTTAAAACATATTTCGTAATATATATTTATATGGACTTCACACACCGTAATTTTATTTTTAGTCAAAATAACTATATCTAAACGGAAGCTATAGATATCAGCAAGTGGATGACCACTTGATATACTCACACATTAAATATTTTCACAAAATTACCTAGGACTTAATCTGAATTAGGCCTAGATAGTTTTCTGAACATACTGAAATCATATTATGCCTGCCTATTTTCTCACTCGAAACCGGTATAAATATATAAAATTATTATATAAAATAACATCCCAGTTTTCTTCCATATCTGCTAAGCAATACAAATAAAGTCTTCCATTCGTTCCATTTTAAAAAACGGCATGTATATTTTTGATCATTGCCAAACATATTACACGCACAAAGTACCAAGTGAATGTGCTCAACTTTAATTACAATTATCAACAGCGTTTCTGGCAAAAGGTTGCGCATTGAAGGCCAATCATAAATGTTATTGTTTCAATAAAATTTCAACTGCATTATCTGGTGCAATTTTAGTTGAACACTACTGTTTCAGAAAACTGAGAACTTGTAAATGGTAGAACCGGGCTGTCCATAGAATAAATGGTGCGGATGACGACAAGGAAAAGGTTAGTAGCTTTAATCCCCATGAATCAGAAATAAAAAATCTATCAAGAATTTCAAACCTCAATACAGTAAGTACAAAGATTAACATAAAGGAAGCCCTGTAAAGTCGTCCTTAACCGATGCACACGACGTACGCGGCCGGTTCGTGACTACAAACAAATCAATGCGGTACGACCGATAAACAAACTAGCGTCGACATGTGACGACATCCGCCGCGACTCGCCACCGAACGACACAATTCTAACTCCCGGGCATATTTGAGGGTTACTCTTGACACTCGATTCCCATTTAAAATTGGGATTGGGTTCGAAAACTGTACAATTCGCACTCTTGAACGCAATACCAACGCACGATTTAACTGAATACGGCGGATTTTTTAGTAACTTAATGAAACAGATACTGCAATCCAATAAAAAATTCGATTGTGTTTAGAGCTCCGACGTGATCGAGTTTGATATTGGAAGTGATTTCAAGAGTAGGCCTACTGAGTACCATTGTCACGGAGAAGTGATGGAGTGACTGCTATTGTACGGTCATTAGAATTGCCAGACCGAATAGTCCCAAGCTTCCACTAAACTCCATTCCTTTCTTTAAACACAGACAATCCTCAACACTGAATGCCTTACGAATGAGCAGTTATGACTACTCAGCATCAGTTATTATAATTGCTTATTTGCTATCTTTTAAAAAAAAAAATTATGATGTATTAAATCTTGAATCAGGATATTAGTAGGGGTATTATGAATAGAGCAAGAATATTTTAATAATAGATGTCACCTCTAGTTGATTGTAACAATCTACAGAACTTAAAACTGATGCCGTTTACCTCTTAGTAAGATCAAAAGAAGATTGATGGATTGGTACATTTATTCTTTCGCAGAAATAAGCCTTCACATTACAAATATTTTAGGAAGCTATATAGTATCCGTCAATGATGGTGAAAGCTGCATACAACACGATTCCTTCCGACTTCCATGTACAAAATTCAAAAACTTTCACGAATTATTATACCCACTCTAGACTGCCCTGTAAAATGTTTCTACTTCAGTGATCAACATAATGTTTGTGTTTTTTTTCTGTGGATGATAAAACCTATCTTATCTCACATGCTACACATAAGCACCATCATTGTATCAAGTGCTAGAGTGCATGATTGAAGACTGACTCAGCATCTGCAATATGTCTTGTCTCCAGAGGCAATATGATTAATAAGGTGTTTTTAACTAGACAAAACAAATGAGAAAGCCGATTCAGTCAAGTAAGGTATGATGATAAGTTACAGACTACGCAATGACCAGCAAAATGTTGCATCAACTTTAAATATATTGCTAAGGACTATGTACAACACTTTATCGAGTATCAGAACTGCTCACGTCAGTGAAACGTAAGCAGCTGAAGTGCATGATTTTAGTCACGTAAACGTTCTAACAAAGTGGACAAGGTTACTTGCGTTTGCTGATTTTTTGTACAAAAAAATGTCGAATGACAAACATTTTATTGAATACAAAAATCCAATGTATGTATTTGGGAACGATTGAGGAAATCATAAATATGTTTTTGGATACGATGCATTACTTTTAACCGACTCAAAAAAGGGGGAGGTTTTCAATTCGTCGGAATCTTTTTTTATGTATGTTCCCCGATTAAACGAAGACTGCTGGACCGATTCGAAAGATTATTTCTTTGTTTAAAAGGGTATACTACTGGCACCAAGTCAGGATCTGATGATGGGATCTCAGAAAAATTGAGGGCAACCCTCAAATTTTATAGGGATGCATAACTTGTACTTTTTATAAATAAAAAAAATATATATATTATTCTTTATTCTCTTGTACGAGATACTTTTATTTCATCTTGTGGGTAGTTATGTTGGTATAGTAATCAGTAATCACCTAGCTTCGTAGTAGCTACACCATACTGAACCTCGATGACAAAGTAGATGGACGTGTACACTTCTATTTACAGGAATTACACTGATTTTAATTTCAATCGAGTCACAAGCATTATTACTGCTGCTTGGGGTCAGAAGTATACTAATAGGTGATCCCTTTCCAGATGAACAACAATATATAATAGATCTACCGCCTACGTGTAAAATAACTCTGATGCCGTATGAATAATACATGCAATCTGAGAAACTTTTCTTTCTTACATTTAAGACTAGATCTAATACAAAGAAGTTCAATTTCTAAATTCCAAATCACGCAACCATAACAACGAACAACCTTACCAATCACAAACTATATTACAACTAGATATGAAATGCAAACAAACTTAAAGTGGCGTTATGTACTGAAATAGCACAATGTTTACTATGCTGGTAAGTAAAGTTTCCTAGAGAGGAAATTATCCCACCATTAGCGTTTCCTTTCAAGGAACATCGCTTGATGTTACACGCGGATGTACGAAATTAGACATTACAACCCTAGGTGACGTGGTTTTAATGATGGCAATGCTTGGAGGTGACGTTGAATATTTCTTGTAGGGTTGAGACATCAGTAACTTTTGTTACTGTCTTGTAATTCAAAGTATGTTAATGTTACTATTGAAATAATCAAATAATACCCCCTTTTCTGAAGCTATCGGGTGAAAATAGTTTAATCCGTTAAAAAAAACTAGACGAAAATATTCTACTGGTTTTATTAAAACATAAAATGATCGTTAAAAGAAAAATAGACAATCCGACGTGAATTACTTCTAAGTGTTCATTTCCGCACAGGCAAGTACAACAAATGTCGTTAAAACATAAACGTATGAACAGAAACATTGTGCTCTCAACATTGTAACAAAAAGCATATATCCACAGATAAAAACCAAGACCGAATGTCTTAAATGAGAGCATCAACTTTGAACTTTACACCGTCATCTTAAAGACGTTCATTAAACGTAGCGTTTATTAAGTCATCAAACAAGTTCATTGAAACGGTCCTTTCTCGGTACTGTTTCAAGGCGCAAGGTTAAAAAGGTCGGGGTGAATGACATGGGGTAATTTTTTGTCAGCTTTCTAAGTAATCGCGAGTCAGCACGCAAGTTGGAATTAGCTAAGTAATTACTTGGCTTGCACTAATTTATGCATTTATTACACGTAATAAGATGCTATTATAAACTAATTGTTTAGAATTTTATAACCAGCGTGCTTGACCCGAGACACCGGCGAGATCCTGGGTTCAAATACTGACTGCAACCATCACTATTAGGATTTCCGAATTGAAAAATGACGCACGTGTGCCCAAGACAGGATCTATTTGGTCGATATGTCGATAAGCTCGCTACTATGTTTTTTGTTACCCTTGCACGGCAAAGTGACCACACTACACCTGATGGTAAGCGCAGTGCCTTCCAATTAGAGTATCGGGTATCGAGAGACATTCTATCTCCCGCTACTCAACACAATCATGCCGGCATGCTTTTTCACACTACGCCATGGGCAAGAAGGTGAAGAAGCGGTCGAGGGTCTAGTGTCAGAGTACTCAGAAAGCCGCAACACGGCGAAACATCGTACCCCACTTCTAGACCCCCGACAAAAACCGGATGTACACTAGCTGATCCCGGAACGCGTCACACTTGCGTGTGCCACTATGGCGGGTTTTACACCCTGTGTACGGTGGTCGCTATCCGGGCGGATATGAATATCCTACTACCAGCAGTGTCTGTATCTTTATTATTATTTAAATAAAAGTTCTGCATCGTCGATTCCTCTGGATTTTTTGTGGCCATAAGTAATCTCTAATATTCCATAATGTGACCTCGCGTGTTAGTTGTATTACTGCTATAATTATTTCGAGCAGACATTACCTCCCCATCGTAATAAAAAGTAACAAATTTAACGACAAAGTACCCCATTTGACCTATTTTCATATCGGATTACGATTCTATGTCAACAGGGCGTGGAATGTGCGTGCAGGACAACTGTGAAACAAAACGCACACAATATGCAAACTATCGACTATGCAATGATTCTGCTTATCATTAACATCCGTGAAACATTTAGGTAAAATAAAAAAACGTTGTAGTAATTACTTTACTTTCGTTTGAATTCTAGGAATTATAATTACGTATAAACTATATGTTACACAGGGGAACATAGTAATCGAAGTTATTTATTATTCAACAATTTTACGGAAGTTAAATACAAATTATGAAAGGGAACATATTAGTACTTATAGAATTAGTTCCAACTGCTCGACTTCGCTTTACGCTATTTGACTAAACAATTTCCATGTGTCAACAAAACTACGATTTTCTCGTCCACTGATATTTGTTCTGTTATGTTGGTTTATTTTATGTATTGTTCATGGCATATGCGAATAGAAGATTCGATTTTCAAAATTCAGTCTAAGACTGCAGTAAAGCAAAAGATTTGTCCTGACAATTGAATCAGGAATGACAACATCTAATGTCCAAACCAATCCATGTCCTTCAGCTTCTTTGCTGTGCCCTGGCACTGCAGAAGTCTATGGGTGGTGGAGTCAACTTACCATCACGTGGCCCGTCTACTCGTCTGCTAGTAAAACCAACATACAAGCATTAAAGCTCATAAAATCCCTAACACAAGTGTCTCCTTCTACATTTTACTAACATTGCTGTCAACAGACGCGTGCAAGGCACCTGTGCTGGTCGCGTGACTGCTGCAAGGGTGTGTCGCCACGCCCTACCCATCGACCGCGCCTGCCAACAATCTACATATGTGATTGTGTGTAAATACTGGAGGCACATCAATATGTCGAGATACTATAGTATTTCGTATATGATTATTGATGTCATGGCTGGTAACAAGGTGTCTATCAAAGTGGTACGGATCCAATTTGAATTAACAAAACACCAGGGAAATAATATTTACCTTTGATTTATTGATTACCTACAAAATTGTAGTATAATTATGCGTTGCGTTCTTATTACACATATTATATTGATATTCCTCATAAATATATCATACAAAATTTCATCAATCCAGTATAATACTTAAACAAACTAATCTCCTAATTTGTATGACAACCTCCGTGGTGCAGCGGGTGCGAGGTTGGCTGTGAAACGAGAGGCCGTAGGTTCGATTCCCGCACCGAGACAAATGTTTGTGGGACAGGCAGATATTCGTTTCCCGGTCTGGGTGTTGTTGGACCGTAGACCCTCGTAGTTCTTGATACCCACGATACAGTTTTTACCTAGTGTAGGGTCAGACCTATGTGTGTGGCTGTTGAGTGTATTTATTTATTTCTATAACCGCTTGTATTTAAAAGCTCTTTCTGTATACAATCCTTCATCCTTATTGTATTAGTTAAACTACAAAACACTTCTTCTCGCCATCTTAACCCACTTACACAATCGAGTCTATCAAAACTTCCTCACTATAATTCTCAAAGAAAAATGTAATACACAAAGCGGGAAGTGAACAATAAAAATCAATAAAAGAACACAAGGCTGGGATATCACAATACTGCTTTGTACTAAACACGTAACGGCAATTTACAGAAGCACACCTTGATTTTTTCAGGGGACAAGCCCTTAGGGCGGGGTCAACGACCTGCCAATCAGCAGTGCTATTAATTTCAGTCTATTTCAGTCAGATCGATTGTTTTTGTTGTTATGGACTAGTTTGATTATGGTAACGTATGAGCTATTCTTGTCGTCATTGCAATCAAACAGCTTATACTATCAACTCTCATATAATATCAAGTTTTTCATACTATTATGAAATGGAGATGACATTATACTCTTTTTTTTGAGACGGTAAAGGCAGTGTAACCAGTACACCCACTTTTCACCGAATTTATTACGACGTGATAGGATGGATATGATAGGATGAGGAGGAAGAATGTGATAGGGGGCGAGCCTATCAAATGAGATGAGATGAATAGACGGCTGTGAAACGAGAAGTCCCGAGTTCGATTTCCTGAGACAAATGTTTTGTGATCCATAAATATTTGTTTCGGGTCTGAATTGGTAGGATCGTAAGTCCCTCAAAATGTTACTCATGATACACCCTAGTGTGGGGTCAGGACTATGTGTGTGAATGATGAGTGAAAAAAAAGTCATGTGTAATTTAAAATTAGAACAATACTCGAAGAAACACTCCTTTGCTGTAAGAAAAATATGTTGAATGTATTTATAACAAAACTTGAAATAGGAATGAGTTTAGTGATTCAGTCTAACAATATTCAAAGTCGAGGAAACCAGTAAAATATTATCATAATCCTATTTACTTTACATGCGCGAGGTGTTAGTATCATGCAAATAGAAATAATACTCTTATGTACGTATATGTACAGCCAGAAGACCGACGTGCGAAGTAAGAAATCAAATAAATGCAGAGTGTTAATATGTTTTCAAACACAGCTTTAAGGCGGTGATACACATGCCAGCAAAATAGAGTAGCTTGCATGCTTTTTACAGACACATGCCAGTAACTGGCACACTGTGTACACATTTGCAGTTAGACTTGCATGCCATTGGCGTCCTTGCACGCCTGTACTGCATGTACAGGTGCATGTAGCACGTGACGGTTTTCCAGTGCCCTACGACGCCTCCCTCATAGGGCATGCCAGAAAATCAAATGTTGTGCGAACTACTGGCTTGCCAGATACAGTTAGCGTATACTGGTAGGCAAGTGTGCCAGTTACATGTGCATCGCCGCCTTTAGACTACCTTTACACGACGGTATGTACCGATACCTGGGACGCCCTGCTGCACGATGGACCGACGACTTGAAGAAGGTGGCGGGTAGCGGGTGAATGCGGGCTACCCAAGACCGGGATGGTTGGCGTTCACTTGGGGAGGCCTACATCCAACAGTGGACGGCAACAGGCTGAGTATATATGTACCGATACATGTTCGTAGAAACAGACAAATGTTCAAAATGTCCTCATATTATGGATTTTAGTATTATTTATTGCGGATATTTCGAAGTATATGGATAGGTAATACTAATAGTTCGATCGTCACATAGGTATAGAGGTACCGTACTTTTGATACAAAGTATATGGGTGCAAATCCTAGGTCAATCACAATTTATGTTTGACTTTTACAATTCGAAAAATCACACATGATTTGTCTAGAATGGGAATTGGATATTGTTTTACTAGAGCCACGTGGTAGACAGTTTTGTCTATAGTATGAATATTCCGGCTTGACTGGGTTATTACCACTGTTATCGTACGACTTGAATTAATTGCTTGCTGTCACTTTTCGTATCATAAAGTATTCAATGACGTTACTCAAAATATATTTTTTACCACATTCGAATACCATTTTCTATGATTTTTAACAAAACCATCTTTAGTACAAAAATCATGGCTCATTAAATTCCATAAGAAAATAAGACGACAAAAAGCTCGGAAACGACTTATGATAAGCCGTTAAGTTGTGGCACTTCCCCGCCTCACTTCCACAAGGCCACATAGGAGTTCGCATAAAACGAATGCAACGCTCGCATCTCAAGATTAATAGAAGGGTCAACGGCCGGACTCAGCCAAACTGTAATTCGACGTAGCTTTTTGTGCTTTGCTCCATTGAAAAGGTGAGATGAGTTTTGAGCGAACGGAACCGAATAGGTACAAAGCATTCGAAGTTGAGGTAGATTTTTTTAGCTTTATAGTTTATTTCACTTAAACTTAAAACAAGTCAAACACCTAGTTTTAATTTTTTCGACAGCAGAGATTCAAGGAAATAATGACAGCAAGCATAAAAAGTGCCATTCGAGACTTCTGAAGGACACTTGTAGGTTAACAACATTACATGACTAATCGCCGGCTTACCTTGAATGTTCAATGTGAGACAAAATTGAATTAGAAAAAAAACTGAAACCGAGAGCCAGTTCCCTGGGAAATACTCGGGTATTTGCTGGAAATGGGTCGAATATTCTCAAAATATAGAAACGGGAACATGATATATTTCCTCATTCCACACATTCATTTCAGCAAAGCATATAAACCAAGTATAGTTTAATTCGTAAGTGTTGAAGTCCTACAAAGAATATTCAGGGTTTTGTGTGACTTATATTTTTTTACCATACGGCCGGCATACAAACATTTCTAGCACCTAGTTAATGATCTTAACCTATCATTAACACCGACAGTCATCGTTGCATAGGAAAGCGATGAGGATTTAATAGATTTTTGGAACTGGTAATTTTTTTTCTTTTCTGCCTGGCTAATCTGGCCTATATATTTAGACGGTTCGTGACCGGTTTGAGCATCCTCCCTACTAAGAACATTGGCTTTTATATTTTTCTATAAAACTTCAGGCCCACTTTTGGCACCGTTCGGAGAAATCTTTGGTACGAACTTGGTATTTTGGTACAGAATATTTCTTTTTTGGTGTTTACTTTGGTATCTCCATTCCTGCTGTTTTCACAAAACGTGATCAAACCAGCGATATTCCTGATTTTCTTTCGCCACGTTGTGAATGCCAAGGCTCCTGGAGTTCAATTGTGTAACGCACTTCAACTATAGCATCTTCATCTCCACGACATAGATCTCCTTATAACATGGACTTCAGATTTTCACATATGCAAAACCAAAACTTCTACTTCATATAGGATTGGTGGGAGATGGTAGTCCTACTCCGGCCTATCCATCCACAGATCAATCTAGGTGTAGCTAGAACGCAGCGTAGTTTAAATCATGTTTGATTTTGGCCTGAATATACAAGTATTGCAGAAAGATGTTATACAAACCAATACGACATCTAATGAGGTTTATTGGGGACTCGGTAAAAAAAACCATAAAGCTGATCTAATTTGAGTAATTGGAAGTTAAAGTTTGTATGGAAAGCCACTCATAAATACTAATAATACTAGCCTTATTAATCATTGTCCCACTGCTGGGCACGGGACTCCTCTACTAATGAGAGGGGTTAGGCCTTACGATAAATACTAGCGAACTACTTTTACAGTATCTAAGTATGTTTAGTGCTTAGACAATCGGTTAACACCTTATCAAAAGTTTTAAAAGTCACAATATTAGTTTAAGGTTTCTTTATAAAAATGCCAAGAATAATTTGAAAGTTTAATTTTATATATTTACTAACAGTTATTAATCGTACCACATTTGTTTAACTAACTGCACTAGTGTGCAAGTTGCATTAGCGAATTTACATCGGTACAACGAAGATAAATTTAAAAATTTCACAATCTTCAAATACGGTAAAACGGTTACGCTGTTCGCATAGAAACAACAATAGGCAATTTATCACTCGTACACAGTGCAACAAAATTATAAAGAAATGATTTCACTGGCAAAACTGTGCCGTTCATACACCGTTACGCAATACTAATATAATGGAAAGTAGCGGGGTTTAGCATCTTTAAGAGATTTTCATTGCTTGACTGTTGTGTACGGGCGTCACATAGGTATTCAATTCTTCCAGTCTCTGACGGAACAATGATGCTGTATAATAATACGATTGTGTATAATAGACAGGCATGTATTATTCAAAATAATTACTGTCAGCTGTTTTATTAATTATACGTAGAAATGTCTTTATTTAAGTAATCATCATACGACTGCCTCGATGGCGCAGTTGTAATTGCACATGCGATACGGCTGCTATGCTGGTCTCGGGTTCGATCCATCGGGTAAAGTGATATTGGGTTTTTCTAGTTAGAAATGCTCAGTATCACCCCGGAATCTGGAATTGTAGCCGGTATGGTATAGGCTCGCCCCTATCACATTTTGGAACCGTAATAAATTCGGCGACAAGTGGGTGTACTGGTTACGCCTCTGCCTACCCTTTCGGGGATTACAGGCGTAAGTGTATATGTAGGTAATCACCATGAATAATCATCGAATCTTTTTGAGCGACACCAATTTTATTTAGAAGAGATATGAATACTCTTCGTTAGTTACTGTAATAAGTTTAATTATTATATCGAGTGGTGAAGTAGAAATAAAGTTGTTCTGGAGTACGCGCATAAAATTTTGGAAAAGTATTCTTAAATACATAATTACTTCTTAAAAAAGATGTAATAAAAACATTATATAGATTCTAGTTTGAGAATAAAATTATTTAAATAAATCATTTAAAGGTCGTTACAAACTGGCAATGTGATTTGTAAAAAACCCGAAGAGGTTTATTTTTTAAATTCTGGGTGGCCAGTTCGTAAATGTGAAATAATAATATCTTTATACCCGAGTTCATATGAGTGACTACGTCCTCTGATTCAAAGTGACCATGACCATCCACAATACCAGAAATATTTAGGTCTCTGGGCTATTCTCCATGGAATAGCAAGTTATCATTTCAGGTCGGTTTTCTATGAGACTACGGTATTTCCCTCTCGGACTGCTTCGGTGGCGCAGTTGTGATTGTGCATGCGTTACGACTGCTGTGCTGAGGTCTCGGGTTCGATCCCGATTCGGGTAAAGGTATATTTGACTTTTCTATCTAGAAATTCTCAGTATTAGCCCGGAGTCTGGAATCTGTGCCCAGTATGGCAATTGGTTCACCCCCTATCACATTATGGGACCGAAATTCGGCGAAAAGTGAGTACTGGTTACACGTCTGCCTACCCCTTCCACGATTACAGGCGTGAGTGTATGTGTATGTATGTACTACGTTATTTCCCTTGACGAGTCTTAACACATGCTGTAGTTGCAGACAAAACACCTACACTATGCAAATAGAATGCATGCAATAATCATTTATATTGTTAATTTTAAATCTGTGATCGACAAGGCCATCCGTTTTAATATAACAACTTATTATCGCAATAATGCTTATGCAACCTATTGTAAACTTCTAACGACATGAAGAAAATTATATTATTATTATTAATAAATTTTAATTGCATCTAATAGTCACACACATAATGATTTTTTATGTTTACGCGAATGTTATACATTTGAAATGGAACTAATTTTACGGATTCTACCGCGGTTTATTACGGACAGTCAGACAGGACAGTCCGCTCCGTGACCATGAAGGTTATAAAGCCTCCGAAACGTCGGGATTAAAAATAATAATAAACTGCGATAGAATTCCTTAAATTAGTTTAATTTCACTCATACACATGTTAAAAATTCGTTTGGTATCAAAAAATTCTTACACAATATCCAGATGCGATATATTCTGGTTACCTTGGCCTTTAGCGGGTCTTTAACTTTGACCTTGTTTCAATTCGCCACTTATTAAATATATATTGGGCGAAGTAAATATTTTAACGTATAAATGTTAGAGATTAGATAATACTAATGCTAGATTATTTCATACTGGCGGTAAAGATAAAGTAAAGTAAAAAGGTTTTTAATTTCAACTAAAGTTACACCGAATGAAGCGAATTACGCTACAATTATAAACCGACTTCAAAATTACGGATGTAGAATCATTTGATGCATTGCTAGTTCCATAAGTTTATGTTTGTAAATATAATGAAAACAAAATTATTGGATACTTGTAAGTTGGTGTCATATAATTCGGTTATGATTTGACTGAGTACGAAAAAAATTGTTTAGTCTCCTAATTTAATAACGGCAAATTAATTTGAGGTCGATTTATAAGTTTTATTTATTGTGTGTTGAAATTGTTTCAATCAGTTACTAGTTACTACCAACAAACAAGATCAAATAACAACTCAAAGCGTTGTAAAAACAAATTAAACCCCACCAGTCGGACAATATCAGCGAGTTCTTTATATAGTTCCGACATTGTTAATGAGAGCCCGAAGGAAAGACGGGAGGGTCGGGAATCGAACACGTGTCCCGCCCGTTTCCGCCGCTGTGTTTACGTCGCGGGGTGAACGTATCGTTAGTTTGTTGGGGACAAGACGTATCGTCGGAGTTATTTTAAAGCAATTATTAAGTTTACCGCTACTGAATTGTAATGGCTGTTTTCGGATTTTTTATTGTTTACGATAGAATTTTATGAAGAGAATGTTTTGAAACTTGAGATTAAATTGAAGGGAAGTAGTTGTTTAATCTTATACATAACAGTAATACAGATGTATAGAAATGCCTTGAGTGCCCAGTTACTAAATGATTTAAATTTCAACATAATGTTTGATGCGTGTGAACGCACTATAGACTGATGGGACGTGAAGAATTGAAAATGGTAGTGCGGTGGATAGATGCTTACCGCCGAACACCGGTATTATAGGGAGCCATGTTCAGAGATGGACGACAATAGCCTGTGTAATTAATAGAGGTACATATTCAAATAATTAGTTATATAATGACTGAGTATTGAAATCAGCCACGTAATATAAAGATAAGGAAAAGATTAGTAGCTTTAATCCCCATGAATCAGAAATAAAAAATCTATCAAGAATTTCAAACCTTAATACAGTACAAAGATGAACATAAAGGAAGCCCTATAAAGTCGTCCTTAACCGATGCACAGGAGGTACGCGGCCGGTTCGTGACTACAAACAAATCAATGCGGTGCGACCGATAAACAAACTAGCGTCGACATGTGACGACATCCGCCGCGACTCGCCACCGAACGACACAATTCTAACTCCCGGGCAGGTTACTCTTGACACTCGATTCCAATTTAAAATTGGGATCGGGTTCGAAACAATTGGCACTCTTGAACGCAACACCAGCTCATTTAACTGAATACAGCGTATTTTTATTAACTAAATGAAATAGACACTTGAATCTAATAACAAACTCGATTACGTCAAGAGTGCCAATATCTTCTAGACTGGAATTGAAACTGTATCGAGTTTTAGTTTGGAATTGATTTTAAGAGTAGGCTACATAGTTGGTATCTTAAGCATGAGAGAGATAAAGTCGTATCAATAAGACCAAGTATAAACAAATTTAATCTATTGAAAACCTTTTCTAAATCACTGTTCATTGTAATAAAGTAACTGATGAAAATTTTATTCCGGATCCAGAACAACGTGTAGTGTAAAGAAAAAAAAAACAAAATATTTACTTAAAACATAACAGTCCTATGAATTCTACCCATAAATTGGTTTCTTCTGTTCCAGTGTTATCAAATTTCCTCATTGGTCTGCCATTGGTGACAGCGTATTTGGACAAAAAAATTATGAGGTTATTAGCCAATAACCGGGTCGGGTAATCACAACGTCTTTTGAGTTCAACAATTCGTATGGTTACATGGGTTTGCCTAGGATTGGAATTTGTGACCGATATGGAGATTGGCTTGCTACCTATTACATGATAGAACAATAAACGCAGTGAATAGTTGACTACTTGTAACTCTACTTACACCTTCAAGGATACTGAATGCTTAAACTCTCTTGATAAAGAGTTGGAAGGCTCAAAGAAAGGCTTATTGTCATGATTGCGGGCCAATATCTTCCATGAATTATTTAATCAAGTTGAAAGTTCTGAGTTTGATGATCAAAACATTTACATGTATGGAAATCCGTATAAATTTATTCAGTAGCTTACAAAAGCATA
This sequence comes from Laothoe populi, assembly GCA_905220505.1. Lineage (NCBI taxonomy): Eukaryota > Metazoa > Arthropoda > Insecta > Lepidoptera > Sphingidae > Laothoe > Laothoe populi. The sequence continues at coordinate 10,624,857 of HG992169.1, forward strand.
TGCATTTTATAATCAATAAGACAGAAGTTAAAATTATTAATCAAGATATAAAACTACGTATTTCTCTCTTTGTTCAAGCATCAAAAGCACAATAAAGTGGTCAATTCATAACATTTCATAATTGTAAAATGTAAGGGCCAGTAGCGAGGAGACGAAAGGGGAAGACTGATGACATTATGTATCGCTAGTTCCATTCCAAACTCCGTAGACTTCGAAGTTAATATGTATGTATTAATTATTAATATTATCACTCGCTTTAACGGCGAATGTAAATAATGTGAGGAAGCCTTTATACATGAGAATTCTAAATAAGAAATAGAAGATATGTGAAGTATCCGCATCGGGAAAGCGTGGTGGACAATGGTCTAAACCCATATTGATGCGCGCTTATTGAGGAGGCCCGTGCCCAGCAGTGAGATAGTGTATATAATACAGAACGAAACAATTAATAACATTTTATGGATCAAAAAACATTTTGATTTTGAAACAAAGTCAGGCATCTTACGTAAATCATGAGGATAAAGTTGCAAACAATTTAACGTTAGTGACGACATAATCTTAAAGATGTTTTGATTTTCGTAAAGAATCGTCATTAAAAATAAACTAATTACTATGATGATAACATTTAAAATGTTTTCTTACAATAGAACAGAATTCATACATCAACTTAAAAATACTACAACAAAATCTCCCTGTTCAAACTTTGGGTTGAACACGTGGGTGATTTCGGCGATCTGTGTCACTATTACTGGATAATCTTTATGCGTATCAACAATATCTGTATATATAAAAGAAGAAACTGACTGACTGACTGACTGATCGACCAACGCACAGCCTAAACGGCTGGGGTTAGAGACTTGAAATTTCGACAGTAGGTACCTTTTATCACGTAGGCATCCAATAAGGAAGGGTTTTTGGAAATACCACCCCTAAGGGAGTAAAATGAAGATCAGTCATTTTTAAGTTAAACGCATTAATATTGGTATTTTGGTATACTTTTTCTCCCAAACATGACCTCCACGCGGGCGGAGCCGCGAGCAATTCTATATAAAGGACAAATCGCCTAATGGCTATGAGTAAACAAACGTTTATAGTGACAGATCCAGTTTCGTATACGGTGCGTTCTCACGCGGCTGCCGGCCGTGGGAAATACTCCTCTTTACCGATTCACTTATTGTATTTACGATAGTCCGATTATCTGTACTAATATGGGTATCGTTATTGCTGAGAGAATAAATAAACTTTACACTTGTTTCAAAAAATATGTTCTAATACTTTGTCGGGGGCCTAGAGTTAGGATGTGTGATGTTTGGCCGTTTTGCGGCCTTCTGAGTACTCTGACACTGGACCCTCGACCGCTTCTTCACCTTCTTGCCCTTGGCGTAGTGTGAAGAAGCAGGCCGGCATGATACTCTAACGGACGACACTGCACTCATTGTCAATTTCTTAGTGTAGGTATTTCGTTTTTATTTGTATGAAATGCCAAATAAGTTCATTCTTCTAATAAACTATACATTTGTTAAAGCAACGCAGTAGCAGTTTTTTTATGGAAGAAGACAAACGAGTAAGTGAGTCATCTGATGGTATTAATCACGGTCGTCCATGAACACTTGCAATAACCTAGGCATTGTGGGTACCTAACCGACCTAGACCTTCTTGATAGTCCCTAAGTCGTATCGGTCTGGACATACCGCAAATGGAAGCTGATTCTACAAGGGTGTTGAACAAGGAAGAAAATTAACACAGTTAAGAAATGCCATCTGTCCAGATGGTTGGGATGGAATCTTTATTGGTGGCTTATTGTGCAGTCATTATACTAAACATAAACTAGCCAGCTTGAACGGGGTAGCATGAATCCCTCGTAAAAAACCTAGGTGAAATGGATGGAAATTGGTGATTTTAGTACAATTAGTAAGATTACTGGACGTCCAAGTTATCTATGCTCGCTTCATGAGAATTTTATGCACTTATCATTGAGTGAGAGCTTGTTAAGTTACCGGCCCTTGGTTATAAAAATAATATTTGACCGATACGAACTCTGTCTTATCGTTTCTAATAAAAAATAATAATGCTTATTGCTAAACAAAATCACTAAGGGCTCATTCACACGGCACCAATTGATCTTCTTTCTATTTTTCTTTATTCTTCATGCCCTCAATGGCATGGAACAGAAATACCGTTGCCATAATGTGGATGAACTAGTTAAACCTTTGCCTAATGGTTAGCGATACAGACATGAATTACGTTTAAAGAACAACGAAACCGTTCAAACCGACATCTAGTGAGAAAAGACCTAAAACTCTTGAATAGCTGGTCAGATTTTCTTCAATTAAGATCCACGTGGATCAAACCGCCTTCTTATTAAAACAAACCACATTATAGTCCATACGTTGAGCTACCATAGAAGCCACTTACAGACAACTCATTACACCCCACTTTTTCGAAAGGGGTTAAAAATTAGCTATTAGTCATTTTTTTATTCTGGCGCGGCAAAGTGACCACTCTGCACCTGATGGTAAGCGCAGTGCCGTCCAGATAGAGTATCAAGTAGCGAGAGACAGCCTATCCCCCGCTACTCAACACAATCCTGCCGGCCTGCTGTTTCTTCTATCAAATCGCCTCAACTTACTTTTAATCATATTTTACGGAAGTATAGGTCATCGTCCTGTTCTTACTGCTTACATAACCCAATTCTTACCTGAAACAAAACAAAAAGTATTTGTAGAGACGACACAATAAATTGCAAAAGGAATGTTTTTGTCATACATTACAATATGATAAGATAACGATAGCGAATGATAAGAGCGATAAAACGTGTGCAATCAATAAAACAACGTGAGTGATAAGTGAAAATAGGTGTTTTTATTGAGGACATTATGCTTTATATTAGGCAACGAATTAAATAATTTTTATTTATTTTAGCAAAGTACCTATAATAGAAGGTTTTTGAATAATAGTAGACAGTCTCCGTGGCGTTAGCGGTCGAGTAGCCGGTCGAAACGAGAGGACGTGGGTACGATTCCCGCACCGAGACAAATGTTTGTTTAACAGACAGATGTTTGTTTACAACGAGAAAACTACGCGGAACTACGTTTCCACAACACCTGGGTGTTGTGGAAACGGACCGTAGTTCTGTGATACCCACGATATAGGTTTGACCTAGTGGGGAGTCAGGACTATGTGTGACTTTTAGGCGTATTTATTTATTTAACTTTTTGGATTTTGCGATTAAACGAAGTAGGCATAGATAGCGTTTCCAATAATTATTGTTTATTAAGGCTGAGGGAAGTGTAAAATGTTACGCAATTCTACCTTAGCATATCGTTTGTCAGCCCACAGCAAGGGTCTATTAAAGAGCAACTAAACTAGGTAAACACGTGTTATCTTCTAATCCTAATATATCTTAGCACAGTTTAAACACCAACAGATCTTATTACCTATAAAGAATACAAAACAATCAAAAGAAGTGTCGTGTTGCGTGACAAAACAAGAAGGCTCATTATATGAGCGGACGTTATAATACGTATAATTCAATAACCTTCGTTTTGTCAGTTTATCCGAGCGTGTTTAAGGTCGCCTTACAAAAGATCTGTTTGGCTGACGGTTAAATTAAACTGTTCACATTCTTGTGTTACATATTTCATGTCTAACTCACAGGCGGTGGTGGATTTCGTAGTATAAATAATTATATTGTTTTTATAGGTTCTTAGTCAATTTAATGCAGCACAGCCGGATGTTTGTGTAATACTCAAACGGAAAGCATACTCCTGTCAGTCTTTGGTCCAAAAAAGCAGTCCCGATGCCGTGTTAGGTATAAACAGTATGGAATGTAAAACACCTATATACAATTTTTACAAGTTTCCGCTTGCGTTTTCCCCGCGTTACATACAAACATTTTATATCCACATTCACGTCTTGTTATCAACAAAACTATGCAAAATGGATATTTTAAAAGGCACAAATACAATGCAATAACATTTACTACTCCCCACTTAGGTTGTCATTATTAATGTACCCCCAATTAGTCTCCTAAATACCTTCGGTATTTCTAATAATAGGAAATACCCTAATAGTCTTAACAGACGATTTTGTACCAACCAAGTTTCAAGTAAAGTTTGCGAGAAAATATGGATATTTTTTTTCCTTGCTTTAGTAGTATGGGAAAATTGGAGAATTGAATGGAAGTATGGTAAAATTTCGACTCATTAATCCAACAGTGTGATCTTGACACAAATCAAGCAGTAAGACATGTTATTTTTACACGTATAAATTACATAATTGAATATTGTGTATGTTTTTACTCGACATCAATCCAATCAAATTCGAATCTTACATAGCTTATTCCACACATTATAAAGATATCTTTACTTTTTAATAGACCATGAAGAACCTGTAACATTTATGAACGAATTTAACAAATGACATCAATGACAGCCGATACGTTAACCAAGGTCAAGCCACTTCATTAGGTAGGTATGCAATCTTTAACACAGCATTAATCCTTTGCATAGCGTGTATAAGGAATATCAAAACTGGACGTAGCTAGATGAAGGAGTTAATCTCTGGTTAGTTATTAACGTTGTTTAAATTTGCGATTTGGTTCTTCATCATGATGTAAATCTCAGTCCAGTTCTAACGGTAACTTTATACTTAAGTAATAAAATCCAACAGTCTATTCCCGATACTCAAACTCTTGCTAAAAAAACAAGCCATAGTGGCTCGTTTTTGCGAGCTCAGCCAACCAAAGTATTTAATAGTATTTTCGCTAATACGTTAACAAACGAATCAGGTGTAGTGTATTTCCTCCGCGGTGCCGGAATAGCATAAAACATCAATAAGCAAAGCAAAGCTAGCAACAAAACTAATAATTGTATAGATGATATCAATGATGCATGCTAATACAATGCGAGTCGGTGGGTATTCAGCGCTATTTATATTAGTCAGCAGGGTGCACAATGTAGGTGATGTTAGCATGGCTCTGAAAGTTGTTATTAAGAGCCAAAACCCGTACAGTCTATAATCAAAAATATACATAAAACGCGTCCCACTTTCAACTTGCACCTCCAAAAGACGTGACACTTCTAAAGTGACACTACATGTTACAGCAGCGGCGATGCGTGGCTAACGTCGAACCATAAAACATTGTAAACCCTTTATTTTAGTTATTTTACTGTGGGAGAATTGCGGAACACCGCGCTTGTAACTAAGAAAGATTAATTGAATATTAATGATGCTATAGACAACATGCTTGTTAAGGATACACATACATACATATACACTCACGCCCGTATCCCATGGGGGTAGGCAGAGACTATTGAGTGCCACAAGCTACGATCCTGACACACTTCTTTCGCCTCTTCCACATTCATACATCTTCTCATACATTTACGACGGTTGGAGGTACTTCTGATTTGCCCTTTTAGGAGAAGATCGTTTATCTGATTCGTAAACGTTCTCCTTGGGCGCCCTCTACCCACTCTTCCAGTCACATTTGCACGATAAATAGCTTTCGTAAATCGCCTTTCATCCATCCTCTCCATGTGGCCAAACCATCTCATCGCTTGTTAAGGATATAGTTACTAAAGGAATACTTGTTTGAAAATATAAATATAATAGTTTTTGTGTAGGTAGTACGGTACTAACTGCTAAAGTGACTACCGATAAGAGGTGATACTGATCAATTGCAGTAGTTACACTAGACATACACTGGCTTCATTATATTTTTTACCTGTTTCTAGACCAAGATCCAAATAGAGAATAATAGTTGCAATCCAGAAATTTGTCATGCTGGAGTACTTTATTTTAAATGAAAGTAAGGTGAATCCTTCCCCATACACTCGGATTAACGGGTAATAAAAGGCAATCGGACAACTAACACTACAAAGTAATTGGATATTATGCATGTATTGTCAATTACTTGCGATTTACAAGATTAAAACCATCACGGTGTATCTTACTTTTTTATATCTGACAATCCAGTAGTAATAATATCAAATTTATTAGCTTCACCATTGTACGCATGAATATCCGCATTAGAAAATAATTAGGATTTCAATAGACGAATCAAGCTATGAAAGGCTGATTCGATATCGTTTTCTTTGTGTGAATGAATCGACGTATTTACAATTACGAATTGCAAAGTTGTCAATTTGGATACCTCGAGCATTAATGGTTTTATATTATAAGATTGTATAAGAGTGTAACTTTTGTATTAGGTATATTCAAGTTGCGTTTTACTTGGAGTTACTCCGTTATCTAACAAAATTCTGCCTTCGCAATTACAAGTCAACATGTATGGTGTCTGTAGGTGTTGTTCGGTTTCATCTATGCGAGAGTCAACAATAATTAACAAAGCTATATAAAATAATATCAATTATGGATCCTGTCTGACACTGAAAATTCCAGACTTCATCCTAGTATTTGATATGTCCACCTGTATAAAATCATCTCTTTTGATAAAGAACTATGGAACAACGTATAACTTTCCGATTAACATATAAATGGAAATGCAGGTTAAGAATAATAAAATATAAAAATAAAGCTGTATACAGTGTGGATTCACTTAAACGAATTTTGGTGTTAAAGTACCAACATTGACATATACAAAATTGAAGTAACAAGTTAACGGCAGCATTGGAAATCCAATCCCGTTCAGGCCTTCATTTGAAAGTAACATTCAAACGCTTTCCAATGTTTCTTAGCGTTTAATTAAACTGTTAGTTATTGTGAATAAAACTATGACCAGATAATAGATAGTGGACATACAAAAAACATACTCATACATATTGAATGTACTGAAGTGAAGTGGGTGAGAAAATATCATAATGAAGGTTGCAGGCATTACGAGCAATGAAGAAACTTGATTACGTTATATGTAATTCAGCAGTAATTGCTTCTACACACTCGTAACATTAAGAGAGACTTTCTATATCAGCAATAGGAGACAGTTCTTACATAAGAGTAATTTCAAATTCCAACGCAATTTTAAGGTATATTAAACAAATATTTAAAAACGTGAACGGTGAAGGAAAACAGCGTGAGAAAACCTGCATACTTGGACATTCTCATAAGAATTTCGAAGGTATGTGAAGTCTTGTGTCTTGTATTGTGAAGTGAACACGAATAATGCCAGCGTGGTGGACTAAGGCCTAACCCCTCTCATTAGCAGAGAAGGTCCATGTCTAGCAGTATGCCAATGTTTAATACAGCCTAGTTAGTATTAAACATTGAGCTAGTATTAAAAAATTAATTAATTAAAAATGTAAAGAATATCTTGAAAATATCTTTTTATATTTAAACATTTATGCTTTTTACGAATCTTAAATGCGAAACTAAATATGAAGTTGAATCAGACTTTCTTAACACATTTTCCTTTATGTTATAATTCACAACGCCTTCTTCATCTTGAACTTCCAACTGACAAACAAACGCCGTGGTTTTTATCGGGCTTTAGGATAGAGGGAAATCAAAACTTTATTTCTTAAAACATCTATTTATTCTTTACAGTTTTCATCTCAACATTTTATCCTATTTTATTTACATCATATCTCACAATGTATTCATCTCTTCTTTTGTCTTCCTCTACCCCCACAATGCAATCTAATACAACATCCAGCCCGTCCCACACTCGTTATAATATAAGCGTCTATAGAAACTAAACAATCTCTTAGTCTAAGCCTTAATTAGGCATTAGATGTTGTCCCAATGAATGGCAGCCACGAGAACTCGCTCCATTCAAAACGCTATCAGATAAAATTTAATTAGACGCATGTGAACCTGTCATAAGAAACTGAATGCTATTGTTAGGACATTTGCGATTGTGATACGAAGGGACCTTGCAAATCGATGTATGTGTGATGCAGTGAACATAATCCGGATTTCTAAATGATTGGGTCAAATTCTAAGATCAGGGAATGTTTAGAGATTGACAATTCGGAAACTACGTTTTCTTCAATTCTTGATATCAAGAAAGATTCTGACTATAAATCATAGCCACGTAGAAATTATGTTGTTGACAAAGATAGTATACAACTTTCTGCAGTTGACCACAGTATTTATAGTCAAAATAATAGTAATAATTAACCCAATAGTCACTCACAAAGTCTTAGTCCTATCTAGATGAAACCTGTGTCGTGGGTATCAAAACTAAGAGGGACTACGGTCCCACAACACCCAGACCCGAAACAAATATATTCTGTCCGTCAGGCGTCACATAATCATTTTTCTCGGTGCAGGAATCGAACCCACGGCCTCTCATTTCACAACCGGATACTCGCCCGCTGCGCCCCGGAGGCTGTCAAGTGAACTCTCCTGCGTGATAATAGGAGATACTGAACACTACACTACCGAAGAACTAAAATACTAAATAATATTTATTATAAAAAGTTAAAATGAGAGTTCCCATACTGAAAGAGTCGAAGGCAGCTAACTTCAAAATGGTATTTTTATTTTCCTGTTACATTTGCTATTTTCAGAATGCCATATTATTTTAATACATATAGAAAATAAGCTCATTCTCCTTGAATGATACTTGGAATGATTGCGATTTTCAAACTCACAAAACATTACAAAACCAAAAGTGGTCCATTGTCGATTTGTATGTATCATTAACCTAAATTATGCGGCAAAAACTTAATACGATACTGTGTAATCAAATATGCACTGTGATATTTACAAATGCACGAGTGTTTTCATAATAATATCAACTTGATGCATTAGTTTAATAATGTGGAATAAAACAAGACCAAATGGGTGTGATGTGATTTGTTCTGAATTAATGATTGTGATTTAAGATTTGTTGTAAACTTTATATTTATGTGTCTCTTAGCCAAAGCTAAAGTGAGAACTGCTTTTTCTCTTCAAGCGCGAAATAGTGTCACTGAATAGATCTTTGCGTCTTTAGCCGTATTAGTCCTGATGATTTAATTTATGCATAATTATTTAACAGTCATATAAGACTCCAGAAGTTGTGTAAGTCTCCCATCATAATTACTCGCTTTGACATCAACCACAATGTTAATCTCAACAACACTTTCAAAACCTACATTCTTCTCCACCTGTGGAAATTATGTATTAACTTTAATTCGGTTCAATCCACAACAATTATAAAATGACATATTTCTATGATTAATCATCAAACCACAGACCTTTCTAAATTCAAGTGATGACCTCACTGTTTTAGAAAATATGTATTTGAAATGTGGGTGTGATCTAGAAATATAAATTTAATTTTATTAATTAATTGCAGTAGATTGAAACGCTTCTAAATATATGGTAATCTGAAATTTGATGTTAGCAATATATTTTGTTAGAAGTCTTTGGCTATTTAATTAGTGGCAGACGGAATTGTGAGGATTCATGGTTGGATGCTCATCTTAGACAATCTTTAGTGTATCATAAACCTTGATATGATATATAACCTTGTAATATAAGTCTAAACATCTTTAAATTATCATTGAAAAAGACAGTACGAAACCCAATCTGCGTATAATCCTACTAGATGTTTGTTACTCAATCACGCTAAAACGGCTGAACGGATCTGGTTGAAATTGGCACATAGATAGATTATGGTCTGGAATAGCACATAGGCTACTTTTTTCCCGGAAAAATGTACAGTTCCCATGGAATAGTTTAGTTTGTCACAGAGCAAGGGATTGACATGATTTTTTGCATATTCGCAGTTTAGGGATAAAAAATGACATAGGCTACTTTTTATCCTGAAAAATGAACGCTTCCTATGGGATAGCAAAATATAGAAAGGTGTAATAGCTTAAGATGCCTCCATCCACGCGGGCGGAGCCGCAGGTAACATCTAGTATATAATAACGGGTAATGAATTAAATAATTATGTGCCATGTAAACAACACTGAACTAAATCCAGTCTTCATGTAAGTTTCACTTTCTTTACAAGCATTTGTAATAGAGAAATCCATACTAATACTATAAATGCGAAAGTAACTCTGTTTGTTTGTTTGTTACCTCTTCACGACTAAACGGCTGAACGGATTGTAATGAAATTTGGTAAGGGAATAGATTATATCCTGGAGAAGGACATAGGCTATCTTTTTTCTCAAAAAACAGCCTTGAAAGGGGTCAAATAGGAATTCAAAGTTTGTATGGGAAATCCATAATTCCTCGACTTAGGGATCTGTAAATTCATATTTAGGCTTTTGGTAGGAAATAAAGGAACACGTGTTTCACATTTTTTCAAAATCATCCCTAAGGGGGTAAAATAGAGGATGAAAATTTGTATGAAAATCCTTCATTTTTTAAGTTAAACGCATGAAAATTCGTATTTTGTATTATATACTTTTTCTCCCAAACATGACCTCCACGCGGGCGGAGCCGCGAGCAACAGCTAGTAGTTTATAATGTCTTACATATTTTATATTTGACGTTATGACAAATACCAATATATAAACTATGCACTGCTGAACCGATGTAAACACATGAAACTCTTTAAAGTGAATTCTATGATTGACGTTCGCTGATTACTATATTATCACTTATTTCAAAGCTTATTTCGCATTGGTGACCTCTATGGCATAACTGGTTGTGAAATGAAAGGTTACGGTGTCGGCTTCTGCATTTGTAATTGAGTGTGTGATCTGCAGATTAATATATTTATTTTCCTTATCAAAAACTACTAACTAGCATTAAAAATATAGGATCTTACATAACTACTACCAAACTGAATCGTCAATCATGTTCAATTTGCAATGCCTTTTTCAATGAACTCATTTTCAAATATCAATTGGAAAGTGGAACAAGGTACAGGTACGTTGGGACTTCTAATAATCTGAACACTTGCAGCTATTCACAATCCATATTGGTATATCTCCCAAAAGGATCTGGGGAAAATGCATGTTGTGCTGTCAGCGCAATAGGCCCATTCGAACAGAGGGCCGATTTGTCTAGCTTAAGCATATTGCATGCCTAGGGCGATGATAACTGATGCGATGGCTTTACGATAAACGAGAATTATCTACCAACAAGGCCGTTTTGAATGGAAGGTGAAAATATATGAAACTTGTGTATCGAATATGCTTGAATACAATAGTTAACTTCTGGCACATTTTATAGAATTATGATAATTCTGTTGTAGAAATGCAAATTATTGTGAAACGTTTTGCTCAAGCAATTTTTGACTAATCTAAGAAGGAGTTATTATTCTGTCTTATGACAGCAGATATTAAGCTAATAAATCTTGGGACTGTTATACAAAAAGGACTAGGCAAAGAATACTAATAGCAACTTATGACTGCCAAAAACTCTCTAAAAATAGTCATGCAATTAACATCATTTAGGATACACCCACATAAAATGTATTTTAGGTCAAGGTAATAAACTAATCAGCTTATCAAATCAAATATACAAAGCGTTGTCAGTTATGAATTCTTGCCACAGATATGAGTCGAGCCACTTTAAGATCATTTTCTGGGGTGTGTTTATAGACAGTATACCGACGTTGAAACTAAATCTAGTTTGAGTAGATCACTCGCATAGTTCTCTTAACAAACGAACAACTTACACGTTAATAAAATTTCGAAGTTGGTAATCGTATTCTTAAGTATTGAAAACAGATGAAACGACCCAACTACCATTTGAAAATTAAATGAATCATTGTCTCTTATAAACGGTGTTATGACTATTTGAAAGAATCCACGCTAAATCTACATTAAAGTGACAGTGATTTCTAATTTAATAAAAAACACTCAGCATACTTATCTAAACAATCCAATTGAAACATTACGTGCAAACTCGATGAGATGAAAAGTGATAACTATAAGCGAAGCAAATCGTAACAAGAGCAACTTACAAACCCCAGCATAACTGGCAATTTCATCGAGAATTTCCAACAAATTTCCAAGTATTTTCACTCAAATCGCTAACAAAATAATGACTGGGTTGCATAGAGCCCCAACACTTTATCGCTGGCTCTCTCCACGCCTGGATTTTATTAAACCACGTGGTATATTATTTAAGTGCGCCCCGGGGGACGTGGAACGGGTTGATATCGACAGAAGATAACACGGAGCAGGGATTGCGCACCTTTTGTACTATTTCATTGGATTTTTCCAACTCTGGAATATGAAACGTAACTTCCCAAAATAGTAAGTGCAGTGCAGTCGAAATATGTTCTTCTATTAGGAAAATAATTAGGTAATTGTTCTGGTCTTGGAAAATATCGCAATAAGTGACAAATACGTTCATTGATATACAAAAATATAATATACAAACCAAGCCAAACTTAACATCTGAAGATCATGTTTAGTAAAAGCATTTATCATTTCGAAATTGTTTAGTCCTAAATAAAGTGTATGTCATAATTTTCGTCTCGTGCCAATTGTTCAGCACCCACGAAATAAAGGTAATATTCAAACTGAAAGCGAAGATAGTAAATATACGGTAAACGCATGTTAACGATCCGTTGCCAGCAATGTCCGCAGATTGTAAACTTTGACGACTTAATTGCATTATGACATTTATAAGGTCTTAGAGTAGATGACTTCATCTATGAATAACTGTAGATTTAAGATTTATTGGTAATCGTTTATAAAACTATTATGTACATTGTAAGAAAGTGTCTATTATCTATAGATGCGATTGAATAACGGTATTTAAATTGTTACAACAGCATTCATTTACATTACGATGCGTAATTGAGCAGAATATTAAATAAGTATATATATAATAGTAATAGATAAGTAGATAAAGATATTGAAAGGGCTAGGTCGATCCGAACATTACCATGTCTCAAAGAAATACTGATGGAAGTGGCATGTTTCTTGCCTCCTGCAGCTTCCTAATATCTATTCCTTTCTTAAAAGGCTCGATAAGAATTGCACGCCGTAAGAAAATCCGAATGTGTTGGGAGAGATGGCCAAATACCGAGTGGGTGCCTTCTGGCCGGCGGCGACGTGGTAGGCTTAGGAAATGATAGGACGAACTAAAGACTCCTTTCATGGCCAGAACTGGCACATAATAGGGATCAGTGGAAGAAAATTAGGGAGAAAATTTATGCAGCAGTAGGACACAATAGGTTGAAATAAAAAAACGTAAACCCATTTTTTCTCTTGCCGAATCGTACTTTAAAAATAAACTTACGAAACAGTAAACTGTAACAGTAATTGACTTATATAATTATACTTAAGTAATAGAATGCTTAAAGCAAAAACAACCAACATCAGCCAATTGACAACCATTTAACTCCAAAAAAACTTCATTCACAAATGAGCAAGTGAAATGCTCCACAAAGCGATCAAGACAGGAAACACGAATGAAGCGATTTAATAACAAGAGGAAACTATTAAGTTGTCGCAACGCATCCTATAGTATAGCATCGGCCAGATAGATTTATGTAAACCGACGGCGTCGTACAAAATAATGTATAAATAGAACGGCTATCGGCCCGTTTCAACTTTTGATCTCTTGTTGGGATAGTTACAAACTTCTGTGTATTGAGGTTAAAGTCATACGAACGGCGTATTTCTTTGTGTGAATGGAAATCACCCAAAAACGAAATAGTTCTGATACCACAGTGTTTTGTTATAGCGTATCATAATTGATGAACCATTTCGCATCATGGATCATCACAGGTAGATAGAACTAAAATAGAAAACACTGCTATAGACTTTCTATTCTTACATACATAATACCAGTATCCTTGAAGGGGTAGACAGAGGTACAGCCACTGTTCGCTAAGTTTATTTTTATCCAATGATAGATAGGTAACTAGCCACTTGCATACACAAATTTCAACACCGGGAAACTAATGTATGATTTATAATTCTAAAATCAAATTGTGCATCTCAAAACATAATCCTGCCTATGTAGGTTGCCACCAAGCCAATAAGGCATTCAACAAATCATAAATATAATAATATTATTTAAACATTTTTTACAGTTTTTTTACATCCCATACAAAAATATACAATACAACCACATTTTCGCAACCATGCATCTAACAATGCACCCTGAGACTCGAGACCACCAACAAAACAATGAAACATTAAAACCATTACAAAACGGTGTCATCCAAAGAACTTTGTAAAACAATACAAAGTATGAAAAGCCGTTAATATCCATCAAACAATTAGAAAGCCCTGTTAAATACGTTAATCTTGATGAAATATTTATGTGTACGTCATTTACTCTTTATATATAATAAAACAGTGGAGTCTATCTGTTGTTTGTTGATTTATTCGCGCATCATGTAAAAACATTGGATTGAATTTTGGTGTAGGTTTCACTATTATTTTAAGGGAAACTTCTGTAAACAAATAAGATTTAAGAACTTCATCTCAGAATAAGCCAGGTAGCGACGTACACTATTATCAAAAAAAGTTTCATTGGGATTGTTAACCTACTAATTTTAAGTATAATTTGTATGACGCTACTAGTTTAGATACGATTCGATTGCTTTGTTTTTCTGCAAAGATGTGAATTGTTCACAGTTTTGCACGGTTGTTTGATAGGGCACTATGCATAATTTAAAAGGCGACTGGGGAACCGTTCCATATGCGATCTTTCTTTATATTATTCTTGGATCAATCGATTCAATTAATAAATTTAAATTTGCTTATGAGATTATCGCTTATTTTGATAGAGAACATAATATTTTTATTAGGGCATTAGATAACCACCAAAAAACTACCTACAAGTTGTATGAAATTTACTTCATTCAGAAAAATAGTACGTACAACGTGTACGATATCTTTAGGCTTGTTGTAATAATCTAAGAGCCTAACAAAATTTTCATTGTACTGATTCACAGATGTTACTCAGCCGGCATTATTCACCGGTGCAATAAATAGAATATCTGTAAGCGACGTTACGATACGCCGCGAGGAAATGGCGCACATTTTCCTGTGACCACCGGCCGTGTGTTATTATAGTCAATTTATTGTTTGTTACATCATGTAAAGCTCGCTGTACACGTTGGGCGAGTCATAACGAGACTCATTGAACACGAGGGTGTGGACGTCTTGCCTTGCTCAGTCTCATGTATTCGTCATATTATCCACCAAGATATGCTGAATATCACAGAGAGTGGTCTCATCCAATGTGTCTTCTACCTTACAAAAATATAATAAGATAAGGCTTTAGTGACTGGGTTTTGTACAGATAGAATTTTGAACCTTCAAAGTATTCAGACCTGTCAATTTTACGTTTTTATGTAAATGATCTGCTTATGCAGGGAATTATTGATGATTGACATACCAAGAAAAACAATAACACCATAAAATATATTTACAGTGAAGCACAGTTAAAAGTACATACTGTTTACGGCTGAACAGTACACGATGCGTGTTTGTCTGGTATCGTCTGGCGGTCGGGTCTGTTTATTTATGATAAGGCACCACCGTTGGCTCCAACATTTGTACAAACATTTATCCAATAAGCATGGGAAGTGGGGAATGGATTAATATTTATTTATGGATACTTATTATTTGAGTCAATAGTTATCCAACCCGCGGTATACATGACAAGTAACTAGAAGATAAGTGGAAGCATTTAAGATAATCGTGGGACCATTCAAATATCAAGACAGGCTTCTTGAGGTAGAGACACCAAATAGCTCAGTACAAAAGTGTACAAGACTTAATAGAACGACAAGATTTGGCAGCCTCCGTGGCGCACTGAGCGAGTGGTCAGCAGTGAAATGACAGTTCGCGGATTCGATTCCCGCACCGAGACAAATGTTTGTTCAAACAAATAGATGGATAGATATCTGTTTCTAGTCTGGGTGTTATAGCACTATAGTCCCTCGTAGTTCTTGATACTCAAGATACAGGTTTGACCCTGTGTGTGGTCAGGACTATGTGTGTAACTGTTGAGTAGACAAATATTTTCAGGTTGTGTCGAATAAAATCTTTATCAAATAATTTCGAATGCTTCGAGTTTAAAACACAGAGGAAAGCAAACCGCAAATAGATCTCGGTAACACTTTATTTTTAAACGATTCGATTACAAATTTGTCCAAATAGATACAGTGGGCTTTTTAATCAATTCTGAATTATAAAATAAAAAGTAACTATCAAACTCACGGCCCGTATAACAACTCTGTTTTTTGGCATTATAACTGATATGTTCAGATTCGCACAATTGAGGCATTGTGACCACAAAAACTGACCTAGTCCGTATAACAACTGACTGCATCAGTTAACGGTAAAACTAGATTACATTTCGACTGAGCTGCGGACTGATGGCACTCTCGCGGTACCATTGTTGTTTGCAAGTTTCTTTTAAATATGATGTGTAAGTTTTGTGTAAATTTAAGTTGTCACCTGATAAATTGAATGTTTTGAGCTTATAGTTTGGCTCTGGTTTACTAAATTTGAGTTGTCGCCTGATAATTTGAATGTTGTTTTATATATCCATTATTAATAGGATGTCTTTTAGTGAAATGCGGTCTCTTCCGGAGAAGCATAGCATGGATTCATCAGAGTATTGTTTATTTTAGGGGTAATACTGTTTACAGTCTTTCAATTTATTTGTAATCTTGTATATAGTCCCACTACTGGGCAATGACTGAACTCTTCATTCGAAAATATTTTTAGAGC
Source organism: Laothoe populi (assembly GCA_905220505.1). Taxonomy (NCBI): domain Eukaryota; kingdom Metazoa; phylum Arthropoda; class Insecta; order Lepidoptera; family Sphingidae; genus Laothoe; species Laothoe populi. The sequence goes on from HG992169.1 coordinate 10,641,422, forward strand.
ATTCAATATTGTACTGGTACTGGTAGCGAGCGATAATTAATTAATAACGAATATACACATCATTTCGCAGTAAAAGGTGTGCCCTGGGTGTTGAGTTCGAAAATGCGACACCCGTCTTAGGAGTTCGTTCCACTCCTCGCTAGACTATTAGCGCTTATCAATCCATTACTCTTTCCATTCCATAAGTTATTCTTTGCATTACGAGCGCAAATTTAACGAAGTGCAGTGAAAACTCATAAAAAAGAAACCATTTGGTATACAGCGGTGTCCACAAAACAAATTAAACGAACCAGCGCGAATCAGGGCGTGAAGAGAACGTTGCAAAGAGCCGGATTCACGTCAAAAACACGCGCAATGCCGTTTCAACCCACGAACCTATCATTAAGCGTCATTCACGTAGCTAGCTAGCCACGTAGAGGAGACTGCCTCGGTGGCGCAGTTGTAATTGCGCATGCGTTACGACTGCTGTGCTGAGGTTTCGGGTTCGATCCCTCGGGTAAAGTGATATTGGGTTTTCTATCGAAAAATTCTCAGTATTAGCCCGGAGTGTGGCATTTGTGCCCGGTATGGCAATAGGCTCGCCCCCTATCACATTATGGGACCGAAATAAATTCGGCGAAAATTGGATGTACTGGTTACACATCTGCCTACCCCTACGGGGATTACAGGCGTGAGTGTGTATGTATATGTACGTAGAGGTGAATAGTATCAATTTTCATTAACCAGTTAGCAGGAGCATCCTTTTATGTACAGTACTAGACCTAGGCCCTAATACTCAAACGCAACTCAACTGACTGATCGTCTAACGGCCACTTATATTGTAGCACGCCATACAATTATAACAAAGGAGGGTCTCAAATATTTAACGCGATATTAATGTTTGAGTTGCGTTTGTATTCGGGCGCAAGGCCTTCTAAAGTTGACATCAGCTTGAACCATAGGACTTAAGAAATATATATTTTGTACAAATGTATCCCCGCCCGACTTTAAGGAAGACAAGCGGTTGATTGAGTGAGACATAGTTGTTTGATGTTCTATTCTGGAAATAATTTGTATATATTTTATAATGAAATCATATTGCTTTAAGTTAATATAAAAGTAATAGCATATTACTATATCCACTATCCAAAAATAACTTTATACGTCTGCCGTATTCCGACCACTCCAATTTCAACACACTTTCAAATAGATAAACGCCAGCAAAAACGCATAATAGCAATTATAGTCATAAATCATGTACATAAATACGTAAGGGCAATAGGTCAGTAAGCCAACTGGTTGAAGTAATGTACTACGCACGGTAAGTAAAAATAGCTTTATAGCACACTGAACGCTCTTATATTAATTTTTATCAAATCTATCAATCAAAGGGCTCTTTTGAAATTCACGATGTCTGTTAAAAGAAAGAAAGCAGTCAATCTTCACGGACTGTGAGACTTAAATTGATGAGATGATAAACCTCCGAATGTCATTAATCGAACACACTTGAGTTGCTTGACTTTGGAATGTATATACCAACATAATGATAGGTTTGCCATTTACAATGCCATGACACAGAGATATATGTGAGGAAAACACAGGGAGCACATGATGTACCTACTTGTGCCGTTAAAAGGATAATTTTGATAGTTACTTTATGTATTAACATAATAAAATCATTAGTTTATTGTGTTGTGTAAAGTGTTGGAGTGGAGACCGTGTTTAGGCAAACGTAGTGTGGGACGCCCTGCTGCACAATGGACCGACGACTTGAAGGTGGCGGGTAGCGGATGGATGCGGACTACCCAAGACCGGGATGGTTGGCGTTCACTTGGAGAGGTCTACGTCCAATAGTGGACGGCAATAAGCTGACTATATATTAGATTTTTACGAATTTTTGACAGATTCTTTCATGGAATTAACACCATTATTTGTTTACATATTTTAAAAACAGTCAGCGATAGCCTAATTGGCAGCGGTACGGACCGCAGAAGAAAGTCGAAGGATCGAAACCAGCTCCAATGGCATACACCTCTGACTTTTCTAAAGTTACGTGTGTATTCATTGTTGATTATCACTTGCTTTAACGGCGCAGAAACCTGCATACCTGATAATTCACTATCAGATTTTCAAAGGTACGTGAAGTCTGCCAATCCATATTAGGAACCCAGTGTGGAGAAATTAATCCCTCTCATTAGTAGAGGAGGTATTGAATTATTATTTTATTTTAAAACAAATGTGAAAGTAGTTAATAAAATTTGTTGAACATTGAAATGATTTCTGTATTATTGACATAAAAGGTAGTTCAAGTTATTTTATTTATTAAACTTCCTCAATAGTGTTACAGATGTGGACATTGATTTGAATTTCACCGAATAAATAATTTGGGAGATGTCGCTAACATAGAAAGTAAAGAATATTTTATCGTAGTAGAAGTTGCCTACGGCGCGGCGGCACATCCGTTGAAAACGAAAGTTAATCCCTTTGAACGGATTCCTTCCATACACAATCTAATATTTAGATTTTTATTTAATCAATTAGATGTAAAAATATGTTCATAATAAAGAATTTATCTGATAAATAGAACTAGATAACTTGAAAAATATGAGATATATCCAAATTGGTATGTTGCAAATGTCATACCAGGGGCCTAACAGCTTCTAAAGCTTTCTTTTGTAAATAAGCACCCTGAATTATAATATTTACTGCCAAATTTATCACATTATATACGTTGAAAAATGTTTACAAAACGCGTAAGAAACACCACTTAAGTTTATCTTTATATATATAATTCTACTGTAAGTGTGTATGTCACTAAACTCCTCCTAAACGGCTGGACCGATTTGAATGATTTTTTTTGTATGCATTTGGGTGGCGCCCTGGATGGTTTAGATTCGCAAATCAGCCCGGCAGATGGCGCTGCAGTCGGTGTGGCGCTGCTTTTACGGGCAGGACGACGTCTGCCCGGCCCGCTAGTTGTATATAATTCTAAAAATGATCTTCGAGTTATAGTGGAAATTAGTTTCGATAATAATGCATTAGTAAAATTAGCATAATCATAAATTATTATTAATCTGTAATCTCATCACTATCGGAAAATGATAACAAAAACATGTTCATACCGTGTTTCTATTTCATATGGATTTTTATCGGATCTACAAATCTTATGCCCAAATACTCAAACGTTACTCAACTGGCAGCCCGTCTCAAGGCTACTTATTTTGTAAAACGCCATACAATTATGACAAATAAGAGGGTCTCAAATGTTTAACATGATCTTAAATGATTGAGTTGCATTTGAGTATTCGGGCGTTAGTCTCATACTCTCGTCGCTTACTAGCTATTTATTAGGTTTGCATTAAATTAATATAAAGCTAAAATAACTGCAGATCAGTAATTTTGCAACTAAAAATTTTCAGAATCGCAACACAATGTTTTGTGTATAATAAGAAGTTTAAATATTTTGAATCTATAAGATTCTATCTATGTACAAATTATTTTCCGGTACACACATTCTACAAGCCCAATTAAACAATTTGGCTGTAAACCGATCAAAAGTAGAATTAGGGTATTGACCCTATTGAATTTTATATTCATATGAAAATTATTCTGGCATAGCTAGTGTCATACGGGGTCATGTTCCATATGTTTTGTTATATAAAAGTACAAATTACAATCTATACGCTCCATTAAACGACCGTAAACCTCCCCATGTTTAACGGTGGAATATTTAATAGCTACCATCTTTATAGATAAATAATAATAATAATATAATACTAGCCCTGTATTAAACATTGTCCCACTGCTGGGCACGGGCCTCCTCTACTAATGAGAGGGGTTAGGCCTTAGTCCACCACGCTGGCCTAACGCGGGTTGGTAGACTTCACATACTTTCGAAATTCTTATTTGAGAATTCTCAAGTATACAGGTTTCCTCACGATGTTTTCCTTCCCGTTAAAGCAAGCGGTAATTAACAATGAATACACACGTAACTTCAGAAAAGTCAGAGGTGTATGCCATTTGGGTTTCGAACATACGACTTTGTCTTGACAGTCCGTACCGCAACCAAGGCTAAGCAGCGATCTTTATAGATACGAAATATAATTGTAGAACAAGTTTGTACAGCGTACATGTAGTATTATATTATGTCACCAAATAGTATTCGGACTCTTCGATAATATAGGAAGAGTCGTAATAGCAAGCTATTACATATCACAAGAACAAACAGTTGAAAAAAAACTAAGAAGTGGCTCCCTCATTAACTCAATTAAAAATAGAGGCTATGCAAACTTTGACTACTACTTTGCTTAATTTTAATGCTTTATATTTGTGTCGTATTTTTTGTCTATCTACATCATTACCAAATGAAATAAATACGAGAATCCTGAGACCAAACTTTTGGTATTTTTTTTGTTTTTTTTTTATGTCTGTCACGGCAAAGTGACCACACTGCGCCTGATGGTAAGCGCAGTGCCGTCCAATTAGCGAGAGATAATCTATCCCTCGTTACTCAACACAATCATGCCGACCTGCTGTGTGGCTCTTCACACTAAAGCCTAAAAGACCCAGGATCAAAGGAAGGGGGGGGGGGGGGCACGGTAGCTGGCAAACTGTTTCAGAGCTTGATCTCGCGGCAAAAGTACGAGCTTGCGAACCTTTTGGTTTCATTTCTGGTGGAGAAGAATAATAAAAAGAATCTCCTGCACAAACATCGACTGCAATTGAAAAACATTCGATCTCACGCCCCAGCCCAATAATCACAAACATTATAATGTGTATAAAAAAGTATAGCTAAATACATGCCAAAAAATCTTACCTATAGGTCTGTATCATCATTCATAACGCAGAATAGTCCGGAAAGTGTCGTCATCGTGGCGTCAGCGGACATCCAGTAAAAAACCATTGAATGTAATAATAAAATATATTTCGTTTTCTACTTGTATAAGAGCACTTGTTACAGGTCACTTTGTTTTTACAGTTCGATATTGTTCGTCTAGAAAAAAAATTTTAGCGTCCTTTTGGTATACAATATATAAATTATTCATGCATGGTAACCATAAATGTGTATAATAAATACATTTTAGTTTAAAAAAAAAACGAAATGCGCATTTGTTTTGGTCACAATGACCATAAAACGCGATGCGGGTTAAGTATAAAGGTATTCAATACACAAAAAAGTATAAAACAAAACCGTAAAATATTATCGAATCTACATTAATGGACCTTGTCCTTAGCTTTATGAAAAGGGAGATATGCGGGTCTTGTGAACGCTATTCGATATCCAATCGTGATGCTGTGCAATAAAGCTGAAAATAGGCAAGCAACAGAAACAAGTCCAAGGCACTGCGGTTATAAAAAAGGTTAACTTTACTAGCGGTGTTTATTTGATAAAGTTTAAATTTAGTTACAATTGATAGACATGAACTATTTGATTATGGTTAACTAATGCATTTAGCAACGTTCAAGATTATGAACACATCAATGACAAACATTGACAAAGAAAATTACTTTATACAACCATTTTTGTATATAAAAACCATTCATAACACTCAATCAGTTTATGCTTGATGTATCTACACTGCCTATTATTTCAGTATCTAGCTCAACTATCTGGGTTCAACCGTCAAGGACATTGATTCAATTTCGACACCGGCACTACAAACAACTTCAAATTATAAAAAGTGGCAAGGAACTGGTTGTGAGTCGCAAAGAACATACGACACTAGATTACGACCCACGATACTCATAATACCATTTATTTAGACGTTTAGTTTAATAAAATAGTTATTTAAGTCGTGAAATTGCAGCACACGCAATAAAGGTAAAAATCATTGTAGCAATTTAGAAAAATTATATTAGCCAACGCTATTTTCTCAAAAAGGCACATTCGCCCTCATCTTGTAATCTACTGGTTTGCGTTAGCATAATGGATATAAAATTCTACTCAGCTGATTTATTTCTATACAAAAAACAATTCTAGAAAATTCTACATTGAATCTAGCTTATAAAATGTTGCTCTCTCGAATCAGTCATCGGAAATTGTAAAGGAAAAATGTGTTTCCTCAAATGCCAACTGGATATCAGTAAATGATTAACACAAGCAAGACTACTTGCTTGCATTACTTAATTTCTCTAATAGTTGAGAATCGATAGACCGTTGCGAACATTCTTAATTATCGTTTTGAGCATGACTGTTAGACGAGTAAACGTTTTGTAATCGAAATTAAGAATATATTGGGCATAAGATGAAGATCAAACTGTGACGTCATAGCTTGATTCTAAAATGGTAGTTCCGCATGTCTTTGACCATGATAATTCTCCTATGGTTTTAAAATTAAGCTTTACCAAAAAAGCTTGATCTTTAGCAGATCTCACTTAGTCTGCATTATCGCAACCGCCATATTTGACTTAACACATTTCAAAGCCGTTTTTCAACTGTAAATGTCAAGAACATTGACACCATATAATTTGTTAGCTAGTTTATTTTCACTTTCTGCCATGGAAATTATATTTTCATAGCTTGGCACTCGGCCATTTTTCTTATGCAATCCATACTTTGAATACCTCTGGAGGATGCAGAACTGATGGTAATGGACAAAACATGCAAAAAGCAGCGAACCGCTGAAGGTGAATTGGGTAATTTGAAATCGGATTGTGAGTTTCTGTTAGATAAGAGAATTCAGCGGTGGAAAAAACAAAGCAATGAAATCACGTTTCAAAACGTAGCCAAGCGTGCAACAAGTGGCAAGAAAAGTGATTATTCTGAATCAGACTCGTGTACATTACATTCAAAGCTGTATGCTCTTGTCTACATTTATTTACTTGAAACTACACTTTTACTAGACGGAGTTTGTTAGTTGATTGATATATTAATTTGACATTTTAACGTAAGCCTCTGTTTACATTTATTTTAAAGCTTTAAAGTGCTTTTGAGAGACGTTACAAAAAATTATTATCGTGTTAGTTATAAGATAGCTGTAGAAAATATTACTGTAAAGTGGCATAAAAAGTAAGTTTAAGATAATTAATAACAACAACCACATGAAAGGTGTTAGATTTATCTCAGAGATGAGGAAGTACAACCGAGTTGACAACGTTAATAACAAGGGTAGGCAGTAATTAGTAAACCGTTGCAGCGAATCACCGGCGCCTGCATCTGCCCACATAACATGTTTATTGGACGTACTTAACTACGATTTATGTTTATTCGTGCCAGAACTCATTTAATTATTTCATTTACTCATATTCTCAGCTTTGTTAAATTAAATGTGAGTTTGCTTATTTATTGTGGTATTTTTTCATTCATTTAACACCAGTAGGGAAAGAATATTTCTAGAATAATCGTTAAAACATTTTTTTTTTAAATAATATTTCATGTAATTAATATTATAATTATTTTAAATTCTACATTAATTTAAATTTCATAAAGAAATGCTATAACAAGGCTAGCTAGACATCGATCAACGATCACAACACAACTCATATGTCAATTATCGAACCAATAGATATTATGTTAATTGATTCTGTGCAGGCTATACAAGGCGAGCGCGGGAGACGGAGATGTTTAACCTCGAAACAGAAAGTCACAGGCTGCATTCACACACCGGTGTACGGTCAAGGCAGATAACTTCGCTATAGGCACGAATAAAACGCTTTTATACCTTAAACTAATGATAAGGATTAGGATACCTGTGATAACATCAAACGGAAAATTCACAGGTAATGATAACCAAAACACTTGAATAGCGTCATGCAAATGTATAAATAACGATGATGTAAGTAAATAACCTTTCGACGTTAAGATACCTACAGATGTTACGAATTTCGTTCACAAGAAAGGCGTCCGCATATGTCAGGATAAAATCCGAACCGCACTCGCAAACTGGTTTCGGTGCACTATTATTATTAAAGGCTCGTGCCAATATACGAGCGAAAACGTGCTCTCACACCACACAGACAACAATGAAACATGTTAGACGCCTAAACTATTACACTTTTATAGCAAATTTTATATACCAAAAGGACACAAACTGGATGCTCCGAAATTTTCACACGCTGTTAAATTCCATCAACCGGTCCGTTTTTATAAACTATTAAATCCATGCATCCACAAACACATCCATGTAAGGCACTGATGCGATTATTGTAAAACAGTTTTTATGATTGTTAAAATAAAGTAAATTCTCGGTTTGAGCGCAACGAACTGCCTGCATAAGTCGGCCGTGCGCTGAGCCGGCGACTCGCAAACTGTTCCATTCCGTTTCAAAACTAAACATCAACGGCCACGCGGAGGGCACCCTACTCCTCCGTCTCCCTCACCATGCGAAAAATGTTCATGTGCGACAGAGAGAGCAGTAATCGTACGTTGTTCAGGCCTTATCGCAGGACAAACTTTACAGCGACGTGAATAGTTTTCGAACGTATGCCAGATAGGAATAAGACTATTATGTTTTTTGTGTGTTTAGTAGGACTTTTTACTTGAGGTCGAATGTTAGATCGGTTTGTACTTTGTAGTTTAAACTTCTATTTTAGTTACCGTGACCCATTCGAGCGGAACGAGAGGCGCTAGACAAGACATTGTTTGGAAAGGAAGTGACCAAGGATTCTCGGAAGTTTACTAAAATATAAACACGTAGCCGGCGTTAGATACATTAATAGATTTCTTTCCAGCTCAAGGCTGTCGATGAAGTCATGCCAATCTGATATGAAAGCTAATCGCACTGGTATTTACTTAACTCCTGAATATACAGCAGCCTGAACCTACTTTTATCTGCACATTAGTGGTCTTAAATGTAACAATTTCAACAAGTGGTAACATCTCACGATTTTCGTCGCGAGTGGGCACGTACACGCACGCTGGCCTCAATTCACGACTGCTATCTTAAAACATCTCGCGCCGATCAAACAAAACCTCATAAATCCCACTTTACTAGACCATACTTACAGATAGGAAATTGATAATGTTAATATGGAATGAAGTAATAAACTTAACTATGTTGCCGAGCCTTTCCAAACGTAAAATCTTGATTATTTTTCTTTAGCCGATATTAATTTTAAATTCTAATTTATATTGCCAATTGCATAACACTTAGTAGCAAAAGTTTGATTGGTAGTCATTTCATCACTTCCTGTAGGCAAACAAACTTATCTCTAGATATATTATCAAATACAATTGCTGCAGAATATGTATTAAAGAAACAAATCATAATCGTAATAATACATTACACAATAAATACATTTGAATTCATAAAAAGAGATAGCAACGGATGTAGAGGAAGTTGCGATTGAAAGAATCGATCAATTGATACGTACAAACAAATTAAAGAGAGTCATTGCAATTTTTTTCTGGCACTTGTATAAGGCTTTCAATAGCGGCTTAAATGAGAAATTAATTAAGAAACTACACTGCACAGTATATAAAACAGTATGAGTTCTTAAACAGAGACGTTATACAAATCCATAGTCGAGGCAAGGCTGCAAAGCCTTGGACATCGACGTAAAGTTGCCAGTTTATCGGTTTTCTACCGGATACATTTCGGCGAGTGTGCATTGGAATTACACAATTTAATTCCCCCAACCCATTTCTATCATCGGACGACAAGAGACTTGGCGAAGCGTCATCGATACTTGGTTGATATTCCACCAGTGCGCACGAAGCGTTTTGCTAGTACATTTATCATGCGCACCGCTAGAGAGTGGAACTCTTTGCCGGAGTCTATATTTCCCGAAAGTTATAACCTGGGTATCTTTAAGTCAAGAGTAAATAGGTATCTTCTAGGCAAGCGTGCTCCACCGTAGACCACATCATCACTTACCATCAGGCGAGATAGTGGTCAAACGCAAGCTTATATATATATATTATAGTAAAAAAAAATATCACAGAAAAATAGATCTTTACCAGGTCAAATGTTGGTATTGCAATGATTTCTATGACACATAGACTGATGAAAGCACAAAGACACGAAGAGTTTTTTAAATAAGAAAAATCGCATATACTAGGATATTTGGCTGGTGGTAGGATATTCGTATCCGCCCGGATAGCGACCACCGTACACACGGCGAAAAACCCGCCATAGTGGCACACGCAAGTGTGTCGCGTTCCGGGATCAGCCAGTGTATTTCCGGTTATCGTCGGGGGGCTAGAGTTGGGGTACGATGTTTGGCCGTGCCGGTATTAGCCGGTTCACAGTCGGTTGGAGGCGTGTTGATCCGTCGGCCAGGGAGACCTGTAGAAACGGTTGTACCGCTGGCCGCCCGCGGTACAGTACAGGGGCCCAATCGTGGCTAACCACCATGAGAGGCTGCCCCACCATGCCGCGCATAATCTTGGGTGGGTCCGTCGTGCCGGTTGGTGACCGGATGTGGGGTCCCGGCGGCCTATCCCGGGAGGGTACGGGGGCCCTTCCGTCCGGCGGATCAGCTCACCTCCTCTTGGCTCTTTTAGTGGACCGGCGCTTGTTGCGGCCTTCTGATTACTCTGACACTAGACCCTCGACCGCTTCTTCACCTCCTCCCCCCATAACTCCATGACAGTGCCTATAAAGAGAACAGGACCTACAGCGGTGCGTAACCCCACCACCGCTTTCACAATGGAGTTCGCTAACATCCGCGGACTCCATTCGAACCTTAATGCCGTCCACCACCATCTTGAGACGGCCCGGCCTGCTCTTCTCTTCCTGACGGAGACGCAGATTTGTAGTCCGACCGATACCACATACTTGCTTTACCCCGGCTACTCACTTGAAGAAAGCTTCAGGCCGAGGGCCGGGGTATGCCTGTATGTTCGGTCGGACGTCTGCTGTCGCCGTCTGCGCTGCATGGAGGACCCCTCCTTCTCCACCCTGTGGGTACACGTCGACCTCGGCTCTCAGAGTCGGGTTTACGTGTGCCTTTACAGGTCACACGACGGGGACGTTGAGACAACTCGGCTATTTGATTACATTAGCCAGGCGACAGACGACGCGCAGGAGCAGTTCCCAACAGCGGAATTGGTGGTTCTGGGGGACTTCAACGCACACCATGAGTTGTGGTTGGGCTCCTCCAGAACTGACCATGCTGGTAGAACTGCTCATGCATTCGCCTTGACTCATGGCTTGACACAGCTGGTGAACCAGCCTACCAGGATCCCAGATGTAGCGAGTCATGCGCCCTCTTTGCTGGACCTTCTGTTGACGAGTCACCCGACCGGGTATACGGTGTCGGTTGGTGCTCCTCTGGGGACCTCCGATCACTGTCTGGTTGGGACGTCAGTACCTCGCGCTTTGCCTCCACGTCCCGTGAAGGTCAAGCGCAGGGTCTGGCACTACTCGTCGGCAGATTGGGATGGTATGCGGGATTATTTCGCATCCATCCCTTGGCAGCAGCGCTGCTTTGAGGGAAAGGATCCTTCTGCGAGTGCCGACGCTGTTGCCTGCGAGATCAGACTAGGAATGGAATATTACATTCCTTCCTCTGAGATCGCGGGCAACGGCCGAGGACGCTCCTGGTTCAACCGTGCATGCGCCGATGCTGTTGGTAGAAAACAGACGGCGTATCGCGCTTGGATCAGGGGTCGCGCTAAGAAGGATCCCAATCTCAAGTCGCTCAAAGCAGCCTACAACCGTGCTGCCAAGGCTTGCAGGAGGGAGTATGTTAGAGCGGATGCCCAGCGCGTCTCCAAGATTGGATGTGCTTTGGCCGATCACCCGACAAGCAGTCGTGCTTATTGGAGCTTGGCTAAAGCGGTCCAATCTAATTTCTGTCGCCCTTCGCTGCCACCGCTGAGATATCGTAATGGAACACTGGCCCATAGCTCGCAAGAGAAGGCCGATTTACTGGCAAACCTCTTCGCGGCTAATTCGAGACTCGAGGACTGCAATGCTCCTTTAACACCTACGCTGCCCGGTTGCGGTCACACAATGCCTGATATCCGTATCAGGCATTGTGATGTGCGGCGTGAGCTGCAGTCTCTCGACGTCCGGAAGGCCAGTGGTCCGGATGGTATCCCGGCGCTTGTTCTCAAAAAGTGTGCAGCGGAGTTGTCTCCTGCACTGACGCGCCTATACCGATCGTCCTACCTCTCAGGTGTTGTGCCTGAATCGTGGAGGGAGGCCAATGTGCAGCCGATCCCCAAAAAGGGTGATCGGTCAGACCCTAACAATTACCGCCCAATCGCCATCACCTCAGTGATCTGTAAAGTCATGGAGCGACTAATTAACAGCCAATTAGTTCGTTACCTGGAGGATCACTCGTTGATCAGTGACAGACAATATGGTTTCCGCCATAACCGATCAACGGGTGATCTTCTAGCGTTTGTATTGCATCACTGGGGCGAGGCGATTGACCGGCATGGCGAGGCTCTGGCTGTGAGTCTCGACATAGCCAAGGCGTTTGATAGGGTCTGGCACCGTGGCCTTCTCTCCAAGCTCCCGGCATACGGTCTGCCCGACAACCTGTGTAAGTGGATTTCCGGCTTTCTGCATGAGCGTAGAATGCGTGTCCTAGTTGATGGACACGCTTCGCAGTTCATGTCAGTAAATGCCGGAGTACCACAAGGTTCTGTGATTTCGCCCACCTTGTTTCTTCTGCATATTAATGATATGTTGTCGCTTGGCAACATTCATTGCTATGCAGACGACAGCACGGTTCATGGGCGTTATTGCAGCAAGCCTCCTGGTTGCCGGGCGGATACTGAGAGGAGACGCGAGGATCTTGTCGTTGAGCTCAACCAGACCTTGGATCTCATCTCATCATGGGGTACCAGGAATCGGGTTGAGTTTAATGCCAAGAAAACCCAGGTGTGCGCGTTCTCGTGCAAGAAGTCTCCGTTTTCTCCAATCCCCGTTCTTCAGGGTGTTCCACTCGCAATGCGGAATGACCTTAGTGTCCTTGGTATGGATATCCGCTGCGATCTTAATCCAAGGAGTCACATCGAGGGCGTAATATCCGCCACTTCCCGCAGGGTCGGAATCCTGAACAGGGTGCGGCGGTTTTTCACGCCCGGTCAGCTCTACCGCTTATATAAAGCACAGGTGCGGCCGGGAATGGAATACTGCTCGCACCTCTGGGATGGTTCCGCAAAGTACCTCCTCGATGCCTTGGACGGGTTGCAGCGGCGGGCCATCCGCATTGTGAATGATGCAGACGTGAGTAACAGCCTGGAGCCGCTACAGCTGCGTAGGGATATTTCCTCGCTTAGCGTGTTCTACCGTCTGTATCATGGTGAATGCTCTGAAGAATTGTTTGATCTTATCCCATCCTCTCCCTTCCATACCAGAACCACGCGTACTGGATTGCGGAGCCACAGCTTTGTGGTGTCTACTACCCCGGCCCGAACTAAGAGGTTCGCAAACTCGTACTTTTGCCGCACCATCAAGCTGTGGAACAGTTTGCCAGCTACCGTGTTCCCTCCTTCCTATGATCCTGGGTCCTTTAGGCGTAGTGTGAAGAAGCTACACAGCAGGCCGGCATGATTGTATTGAGTAGCGAGGGATGGATTATCACTCGCTACTTGATACTATAACTGGACGGCACTGCACTTACCATCAGGTGCAGTGTGGTCACTTTGCCGAGCCACGATAAAAAAAAAAAAAAAAAAAAAAAAAAAAAAAAAAATTTAAAGATATCTATGAACAGTCAATTAATTATTCTAATGGGCAAAATATATATAAATAAAACGTAGCCGTATTTTAGTCTTCGTAGCTTTGTTAACATAAAATGAACTACAAATCACTATCAAGTTGACAGTATTTTTACATAATGCATATATTTCTGCAAGTCTCTCTTTCTCTCTCTCTGCAGCTCCCTTAAGATAAACACATCGATGTACCATACATAAATAATAATGCATAAGCACTCACGCCTGTAATCACCGAAGGGATAGGCGAAGGTATAACCAGTTCACCCACATATCGCCATGCCGGCCCTAATTCCAGACTTCACCCTGGCTGATTATTACGTGGTAAACAAACCCAATATCACTTTTACTCGACACGGGGAACGAACCAGGGACTTCAGCGCAGCAGTCGTGCCGCGCATGCAATAACAACTGCGCCACCGAGGCAGTAAAAAAAATATATATGATTGCTTTTAATACTTTGTTTTTAGTTGAACAAATAAAATTGCTGACCAATGGGTTCTTGTTTGCTTATTATATAAATAAAAAATAAATAAATACACCCAACAGCCACACACATAGTTCTGACCCAACACTAGGTAAAACCTGTATCGTGGGTATCAAGAACTACGAGGGACTACGGTCCCACAACACCCAGACCCGAGACAAATATCTGTCTGTAACACAAACATTTGTCTCGGTGCGGGAATCGAACCCACGGTCTCTCGTTTCACAGCCGACTACTCGCCCGCTACGCCACGGAGGCTGTCAATATTCCACATCGTTGTTCGTAGAACCTGTTAAAACATCTGATAAGACAATAATGTCAACAAGGTATTATGTAAAACAGCACATAACAAATTGCTTCACAACTATTGAGTAATGATTCCATTAAATAATATGCAAACGTTTATGTACAGGAAATTAAATATAAAATTACGGACAATTGTCACAGAGTGAAACAAGAAAAAAATATCAATTGGACATCATACTTTCCCTGAATGTCCGACGCTCATCTCAAGGACTGTCGACTCGATAAAAAGTAATACAGCTAAATTCATAATAAATTAAACGATTATATATCGGTCCGGTGGCACTGATCAATTTGATAAAAGATTCATAGGCATTCACAAGATTGTTTTATAATTGTCACTTATAGTACGTGATTGATTAGTAATATGTAGTGAAACTACTTGATATATTAGTCTGGTTTAATAGAAGATCGATGAACGTGAACACGTGAAATTAAGATATATTAGGGTTGCCAACCCCGAAATTCAAATACCAGGATTTTTAGTTTTTGAGTTTAGAAAAACCAGGACATTTCAATTTAAAAACAGGACGCATCTTTTGCGAGCCCAGAAGCACCAAAGGATTGCAAAAGTAGCTAGCTAATTTTAAAATACAGGACCTTATCAAGGCGCTTTAAAAACCCAGGACGCTGCCTAAAAACCCAGGACACTTTAAAAACCAGGACATGTCCTGGGAAAACAGGACGATTGGCAACTCTAAGATATATGTCATGTAAGTAACCTATCTAATAAGTCAACTAGGTAGGTAGGTTGAATATAAGAAACAGTAAGTAATGATTTTGTTAACCGTTGTGACGTGACACCTAGTTTAACACCTGGAGATTACCAAGTTGTCGTGTCAAATATAAAACAAGTAAAATGCATTTAGCACGATACTTTCTAACAAAAAAAAAATCGAGCAGCAAACGCCAAAGATTGACGCTTTTCAAACGATGACACTTCAAGACGAATCTGGATCGAGCAACAATGCAAGGGACTGATTCCAAAATAGCTGCCACACTTTCTCCTGTCCCTTGAGTTACCGAGCATAAAGCTAATATTTACGTGTACTAGTATAGCAGTAATTACGCGAATATAGACAAATAATCTTAATAAACATGTTTACGCTAACACGCCGTGTGAATTTTGCTAATAATTTGAGAATCCGTTAATAAATTCAACGAAATATTTGCTATGGTCAAACGTAATTGCCAACAATTTTAAGTTAAGCAACATTTGATCGGATTAATGTGTACGGAATTCACATGTTCAAAACTAATGCCACAGCAAGTACCAATGCCTATTTAATTAGGTGTGTATTCATAGTTAATTATCGTTTACAGTGAAAATATACATATATATATATAACATATTGGGGAAATATGAATACTTGAGAATATTCTATAAAAAAAACTATAGTTTGTGAAGTCATTAGGCAGCTTCTTAAACTTGCAGGCAAGCTCATTAGTAGTAGAAGCTCGTGTTTAGTATTGGGACGTAAACGCCCGAATTTTTTATTGTTTATAGTCCGTAGTCGCCAGAGTTTAGAAGTGCGTAAGGCCAACGCCAAATCAACAGGTTGTGATTGTGACACAACCAGACCGTTACATTGTTAAAACTTTCTCAATGTGAATTACTAAATAATTCAACAACCGTAATTTAAAAACAACGTCGATGAAGCAAATATTAATCTCCATTCCAAAGCTCATTTGTATTCTCATACTTTAAAACAACAATTCTAAGCATCACTACCTGAAGCGGGCTTGCACTTAGATGTACAAACAGAATTCACTTGCGCGGTAATGCAGTCACGTTTCCGTAATTAGAAAAGAGAAACAAAAAACTATAAGTGTTACGGCAACCTAACATTAGTGGGAGCTTAAACATGGTTTAAAGATTGCCTAGATAACATCGCCGGTGAAGATTAAACATTTGCATTGTACCTTGCTTTTAATGTTTAATTTTCTTTTAAGTTATAGTTAGAAATGGTGTAATGAAGATATACATAAGTTCTCGGTTGCATAACCAAGCATCCACGGTTAGCTGAGCTTTTTTGAGACGAGCCTAATCCTTCACCAAATCAGACTCAAAGAGCAATCCAGGACTAAGTTGTGTATTTTTAAATCAAGTTACAGTATGTAAATATGTTTCTATCTTAAAACACACATTTCTATAACAGAACAAAGGCATGATCAAGTAATCGCCTATCGACTAGGACATTAGTCCTAGTCCAAATATTGTTAAACAAACTGCATCAGAAACCTACCGCAGAGCTTAAAATATAGAATGTATTAAATAGCTGTAATGTAAATTAAATCCCAATCAAATTGAACACCTGTGCGCACAATATCTCAAAGAAGACTGATGTGCTTCCTCAAACAGTGGTAAATGGCGTTATCTTTTCATTTGTATCAACAATATTTATTTATGCTTCCCGATGTTAAGCGCGCTCACACCGAGTTTCCGCGTGAACCTCGATTGTAGATGCTTAAGATTTAATAAGATGGGACTACTAAAACCAGCCCTTTTATCAATTTTGCTTGGAATGATTTAGACTGAATGGTGCAGTCCAAAAGTCGAGAAAACACACGATATCAAGATTTGAAAATTTACTATCACATTTCACAATAATTTTAAATGAGCATCTTCAAAGATTCCATAACTGGTTAGAACTGCACAATCAAATATTTGTAAATTATCAATATGCATAGGCACTACCGTTTTAAATAACCAGTTTTTGCCGTTAAAATGGATAATTTCATTTATATTAGTGTTGGCACACGTTAATATGACGCAACGGAAACTGGCCATCATTACAAACCAGACACTTAACCTTGCATCTTATTTTTCTGTCTCCTAATGTTCCAGAGAAGATGAAGAATCGTTTTTGCGTTTCTAGATCATACATTTAAGTCAATAAATGGTAATCCTAGATTGGTCTGTTCTGTTTTTATCACAAAATTTACTAAGCCTTATTACATATTAAATATTTTATCTCATACTTCATCGATACTAAGCTATCATAAATCGTCTACTTGATCACTATATATATTAAAAAACCTGAATTTAACACCGAATTGACACTGTTAAAGATTATCACCAACACCGGTAAAATCCCAAACCTCATCAATAGCAGGAATAAAATCAAACCGATCAATAACTGGAAGCAAGACGTCATTTCCTTGATACGTGAGCAGTGGTGTTGCAAGCGACGCTACGCCTACAGCAGTGCACCCACGTGGGAACCCTGTCAATGATGATGCACAGCGGGATATAAGCTTCCATAAGCATCAGGTAGCTGCGATTGTTTAATTTGCTTTTGTAGATTGTTTAAAGTTTTCATTGTTAAATTCATCGAATATTGTTACAATCTGAAGCCTGTACATTGCCTATTATGGTTGTCACAATTATAAATCATGGACCGATGTGTTTTCATAGGTAAATAACTGTGCGATTTAGCTATGGACCAAGTTACGGATAAAAAATATTCATGTGTTGACGAACTTCAAGATGCAAACAAAGCTATATATACACAGTCAGGTCATAAGTATTGTCACACAGTAAAAACTTTTATTTTAGAATGCTGGCCACAAAAAAGTTTATTGAATTCGAATTTCAAATTGTTCATGAAAATAAAAATGTATACTTTTTAGAATTTTACTCATTTTTAAATATGGAGTGGACGCTTAAAGAAGACCGTGTTGCAGTAATTGCGTTGCATCGTTGCGGTTACGCGCCAATTCAAATTTTTGACATACTGAAAAATTTGAATATAACCAAAAGATTCGTTTATCGTACCATCAAACGATACAATGAAGACTCTAGTGTAGATGACAGGTCAAGAAGTGGTCGCCCTCGGTCTGTTAGGACTCCAGCAGTGATAAAAGCTGTGAAGGCGCGAATTCAAAGAAATCCCAAACGTAAGCAGAAACTGTTGGCCCTTCAGATGGGGTTAAGCAGAACCACGGTGAAAAGGGTGTTAAATGAAGACTTAGGGCTTCGGGCATATCGAAGAAAAACAGGACATCGTTTGAATGCTCGTCTAATGGACCTGAGACTGAAGAGATGCCGCGCTTTGTTGAAGCGGTACGCGGGAAAAAAATATCGGGAAATTCTTTTTTCAGATGAAAAAATTTTTACCGTAGAAGAGAGCTACAACAAACAAAATGATAAGGTGTACGCACACAGTAGTGAAGAAGCGAGCAACCGTATTCCGCGTGTCCAACGAGGTCATTTTCCATCCTCGCTCATGGTATGGTTGGGAGTTTCTTATTGGGGCTTAACAGAGGTACATTTTTGTGAGAAAGGTGTAAAAACGAATGCAGTTGTGTATCAAAATACAGTCCTGACGAACCTTGTGGAACCTGTTTCTCATACCATGTTCAATAACAGGCACTGGGTATTCCAACAAGATTCGGCGCCAGCTCATAGAGCGAAGAGCACACAAGACTGGCTGGCGGCGCGTGAAATCGACTTCATCCGGCACGAAGACTGGCCCTCCTCCAGTCCAGATTTGAATCCGTTAGATTACAAGATATGGCAACACTTGGAGGAAAAGGCGTGCTCAAAGCCTCATCCCAATTTGGAGTCACTCAAGACATCCTTGATTAAGGCAGCCGCCGATATTGACATGGACCTCGTTCATGCTGCGATAGACAACTGGCCGCGCAGATTGAAGGCCTGTATTCAAAATCACGGAGGTCATTTTGAATAAACTTTAGTGTCATAAGAATCTATGTTTTGTTAAGTTCATTTTGGTATATAAATGGTTACATAATGAATAAACTTGTTTCAATTATTTTATATTAAACATGTGACATCTTGTTACCTTAGTTAATTTTAAAGATGTCTTAAGAGATATTACATCATCTTTGTCACAGAACGAGCGATTTGTTGAATCACTTTGCAACGTTGGCTAGTGACGATACCGTTGTAATGTAAAATCTATTTAGAGAAATCAGCAAACTCGTTATACTGTTATAATATTTTTTATTTCGTCTAGTTTCTCAACAAACCATTGCAAGTTTGAAAGTGCACTCATTTGGTTGAATCAGCCAGAATAATTCTGAAAATTACTAATTTGCTTATTTCTTTTTTATCATCTGGCGATTTAAACATGATTTTTTTTATTTACATTTTATCTGCATCAGTGTTTTATTCTCCCAAATTATGCATATCCAAAAAACAATAAAAATAGCCAGTTCAGTCACATCTAACCATCAACTTCGATATTCACTCAATTCCTAGCCTCGTGTGAATTGACCTGAAGGTGTTCTGATGTAATATTGCAAGTATTAAGTGTTACTAGACGTTATTGTTTCGATCAAATCCCGATTAACTGCAATCTAGATTGCGGATATTATGATTGTTGTTTTGTTTTAACTTTAAGTCAATTTACTTGTTTCATGTCAACAATATACGTTGTCAAGGTTAACAATGTGTCTACAATGAAGATACTGATAATTTCAGTGACGCTAAAAAAGGAAGATTTCCAATGCAAAACGAAGGACTCAAACTAATTTGCATAGCTATTTGCATATTGTTAAAGTAATTGTGCACTTAATGAAAAATAAATAAATTTATCAGCGTACTGCCAATAGCAGATACCAGAGGTGGCATGATTTCTGAATTAGTTTTGTGCATAATTATGGTAGCATTGATACGTCGAATCTTAAACATAATTTTTAACAAACCTGAAAATTATTTCACTTGATGATGCGTATCGTGAATTTTTATTTGTGCAATGATGGATATAATAGGTCATAGTTTATATATTGCTTATATTATAATAGGCACTCAGAATAATTTGACCAATGTCCACATAAATCACAAATTCTCACAATGGTAGCATTCTATTCTATATCTTAAATATTTAAAACTACACTATAAAAGCTAAAATATTTGAAAACCTTTAATAAAAAAAATGTCCTTGTATATTTTTGTGTCCCATTGGATGAATAACCAAAAATACAATATAGAACCGTTATCTATTAAAAATACTGCATACGACTTCTGATCGCAATTATACTGATGTATCCTGTAGCTCAATCATGAGGTTTTCTCACGTATAATCGCTAGTGACAACGTAAATATTTATATGACGAACAGCGCCTCTAGGGGTTACGTGAGAAACTAAATTAAGTAGTATTTCAAACATTCCATAGATACAAACAACGCTGCAACGCCTACGTTTACTTATCGTAACTTTTTGATATAAATTGTTGAGCTACTGAACGAAACGTGTATATCGCTCAGTGAGTGTCGCTGTATCGATACGCTCCATGGAGTCTGCAACCAACCGTCACCAACTACTTTGGTAGGTCCATACCAGTTGCAAGGGTAAATATACAAAACATTGGCTTACGACAGGGCAGTGGTGCAACTATTGCACCCGCACTTAGTCGAATTTATTTCCCCTCCATGACGTGATAAGTGACAAGTCTATTATTAGCCGGCAAGATACGAAAGACACACAATTTTTTATTCCTGAGTTCGATGATTAGAATGAGGCCCTTATACGATACACGGTTTAAGAACGGTGTAATTAGACCAATGAGATATATTTTAAAATAGACTAATATTTTTTTAACATTTTAGTTCGGATTCCAGTCCCTGGTCGTAGCCATTGGGGGTCCAAGACCCCCGCCCCCTCTCTCCCAAATATTACATTTTTATTAAATGTAAATAAGGAGAGGCGAGGAGTGTAAATAATTATTTAGTTAATAAAATTCATATTTTTATTTAAAAAAAAATTTGAACCCCAAACACCCCCTTCCTCTCCAAAACACAAACCTGGCTACGCTCGTGTTCCAGAGTAATATGACAAAGCAAGTTCGATGAATTATACTAATATTAAAACTACAGTTATGAAATGAAACACCTACATTTAATTTGGCTCCAACTAGGAATCTTCGCAATTCTGTTGGTCCACTTTACTAAAAGGTAAAAATGTGCAGGCACTCGAAAAAATCAGTGCACGTTATCTGTTACAATCGTTCAGTACGAGCTCGATATGTTTGATCAATATATGAACTTAGATACGGAATTACCTTTCATAATATTTGAGCCCTTCGGTTGATAGTTTCATCAACAGCTGCAAGTAACTATCGATCGAGTTGTCAAAAAGTAAATATTATGAATTACGGCTCCCTATAATTCTAAATAGCATATAGACATAATTAGGCAAACAATAATTAAAGTAATAAATAATGTGAAGAGACTCAGCAGGCCGACATGATTGTGACAAATTAATTTTCATTTATCTCGCGACTTGATACTCTTAACTGTACGGCACTGCGCTTACCACCAGGTGCAGTGTGGTCACTTTGCCGTGCAAGAATAAAAATAAGAATTATATGTAATTAACGATCCTATCAAAAAAAAAACGAACGTCGGAGGAAATTATTTTTCTATTACCATTGCACAAACACTCAAATACATCAGAATACGCATAAAACGTTGATGTCATAAAATACACATAATGAATCATTGAGTTTTAGTACTTACAAACAGGAAGAAAAGCAGTTTTCTGGGAAACTGGAACTTACCTGAAATAATATAAATTCATACAATAAATAGACAAATAATCATGTTTAAGTAAATAGAGCTTTTATTAACGTTTCGAGCGAGCTAGTCGTACTTTAAAAAAATTTTGAACCCTTTTATTTTTTAAATATCATAACGCTGCCTCGGTGGCGCAGTTGTATTTGCGCATGCGTTACGACTGCTGTGCTGAGGTCTCGGGTACGATCCCCGAGTCGGGTAAAGTGATATTTCGTTTTTCTATCTAGAAAGTTTAAAGTACCATCTCGGAGTCTGGAATCTGTGCCCGGAATAGGAGTACCTTATCACATTATGGAACCAAAATTCGGCGAAAAGTGTGTGTACTGGTTACACCTGCGCCTACCCCTTCGGGGATTACAGGATATACGTATGTATAACATAAAATGTAACGATATAAATTATCATTGCACAGGAAGTAAACAAACGTAAGTCCCACACGACAGCTACAATAATCGATTGCACAACACTTATCGATGGATATATCGAGAGTTAAAGGTTGGCGTGCCGTGTCCTATGTCATACATAGCTTGCTGAAATATGATGGTACGTCTTATTTATCGAACGGTTCAATTCCGGAGTTTCTCTTGTCGAACCTGCGGTGGCGTGTCGGCACACGACACCTTAATAATGCATTACTAATATCTTCAAAATCAGCTCGCGGCAACACTTAACATTTTAAAACAAATAGTTTAGTTCCGTGTAGGTGAAAGAAAGTTTTCCCAAACAATTATCAAGTTACGAAATTAAATCGGTTAATTTTTATAGGTCTTAATTGTATACACTCCCACACTCTTGACTGCTCTTTTATAGTTCACAATTAGCAAAGAAATTAGTGAGTCGTTTACGAGTTACCTATAAAACACTTAATTGGGTAGAAAAATTTCATACAAAATTTATTTCTAATTTACTCAGCTTATATAAATAAATAGTCCCACTACAAACGTTTGCGAATCAAAACCGCGTACTAGGTGGTGTTAATCACTCGTGTCTATAAGGATATTAAAAAAAAAGTTGGGAGTAAAATACAAGCCAATATCATTTTTATTTCCATAGCATTAAAGTTAAAAATAGCAAGTAAGAACGGCGAAACTAGCCAGTACTTGAACGCACCGCCGGCAAGCTTATGAGTCATGACTGGTAATCAAATATATTTAAACATTTCAGTGATACGCTTCCTTGTGCTACTCTTTACTTACAGCAACATTTCTCTTGTTTCTAAGAAGAATGTTTCCATAGCACATGTTTCGATTTCATTCCCACACAGAGCACAACAAACCCATTAATCGCTAGAAAGGGAATCTCATTAGTATCATTCATTGACATCAACAGAGTTATAAAATGCATAAATTTCGTTCTAACAAAACAGTAAACGGTAAACGCATAATATTTTTGAGTGAAAGTGAAACCGGAGTAGATATACAAGTTTTTGCTGTGACCCATAACAATGCCAGTTGAAAAATAGTGAGTTGAGATAATGAGAAGCGTTTCACGACACCACATTTGAGTTTGTTGATCGAGGTTTTATTACGTAAGAGCTTACTAACTCTGTTGAAATGATATTATCATCATCGTCAGTCTTGGTAACAATACTGAACATAGTTTTAAATACGCCTCACTAAATTCTGTCATCGGCACCACTCTCTTGTTTATTATTAGGCTACTAATACTCTTTTGTTTTGCAACTCGTATGCTGTCGGTCTAGGGTATCCCATTATTTATAAGGACGTTATTGCCACTCTTACATAGAATAATTAAACTACGAGATTTGAGATATTTTTCTTAAGTGCCTGGATGGGCAGACAAGCAGACGGGCCACCTGATGGTACGTCACCGCCGCCCATAGACTTCTGCAATGCCAGGGCACAGCAAAGCCACTGCCTACCGGGACGATGATGAGATTACAATTGTGTTGTCTTCTGAATTGGCGTTAATGTGAAAAAACGTGTATAAGTCTATGCATATGATTAAAAATTAGGAAGCGCGACGTTTCATCGATCTCTATAACAAAGCATTGGCTACTGTTCCAGTTCAAACCCGAATTTTCTCATCAAATGAATATCGAAGTTTAGTACAATAAAGTCTCTCAACATTGTGTATCCAACACATTACCGTATAAACAATACATAATCACATATAACACAAATGCGAAAGCTGTTGGGCTGTTACCTCATGATTCAAGCGTTGAGTCGTTGTCATGGGGAAGTTTATGGCGACCATTGTGAGGGGATTTCTCTCGTGTCGCTGTCGTGTGACATCCGACAAGTTTGCTTAGGATTTGCGACATCACAATGTATATGCTATTGTTTTAATAATCGTTTGAAAAACATAGTGCCAGCCAAAGGCCTCATAACCATTTAAATGGACTTTGGACCGGGATCCTCCCACTGGTTCAATACGAACTATGAATGCTTAAATGCTGTCCCGTCTGCATCGTCTGTTGGTAGGCATTGGGCATGAACATTGGCTTGAGGTTCGAATCTTGTTACTTGGGTGCAGTTCAAAATACTTTTTTTAGTGCCTCAATAGGCAGACGACTTGTACTTATAGTTGCCTTATATTGTACATTGATTATTATAATACGTTACTTCGATTTTTGGTGATACACTTGTAACACACCGGTCTAGCCGGTCCGCTCACACATTATATATTTATTTTTATGTCGGAGTAAAAAAATGTAGAAGCGAAAGGTCAGATCTGACCGACATCGTTAAAAGTGAATCGTTCTAGTATCATAAATTATATACAAATAATGACCGAACCTCCAATTTGATTAGAAGTCATCTACAAAAATAATACATATCAGATGTAGTTTTTGTAACCGTATGTTCTAAGAATTGGGTGGCCTAAGTCCAGATGACCTTAACGAAGGAAATGACATCATCAATCCCAATAAACTTCAAATGGTAACAGCCCTCAATTCATAAAATTTATAATGATTCAATTTATTACCAAAGAATTTATATGCTAATTGTATCCACTGACCGTTAGTTACTCCAAATGCTGGACCTATATTAAACAAATGTAAGCTTTTAACAAAGATACATCATTAAATCATATCCTCATCACTATTTAGATAATTTAATGTATCATCGATAGAAAAGCAGTTGAAAATCGAGTTAGTGCGATAGGGGAGCTAGTGAATAGTTCTTCCTATACAAAAAAAAAATGTCTTCAACAAGGTAGATGTCCCTAGCTGACTGTAATCTCTCAAATCGTTTATGCTCGGAACTTCTTTTTGTAGTAAAGCGTTCTTGTGATTTATAATCGGTTGAAGATTCGTTTTACCACTTATTTTATGTGCACTGTGTATCGACGCCAGCAATCTTTTTATTTCACAACCTAATTTGTTGTCATTAATAATAAATCTCCAATCAAAACATTTACTCATCTTTAAATATTTTGGGGTAATATTAATGTTGCTTCTTCTACATACCTAATTTCAGAAGCTATTTTATTAAAATTTTCATGGTTTTGATGAAGAGTATTTAAATAATACTATTCCTTTTACCGACAAAGTGATTAAAAAATCGTACACGTGTTGCATTGCATTATGAAATGAATAAGCCAAACTGGCGTCTCGAAATCAACAATTGCCGTAACAACATTATGCGAATTAAAAAAATAATGATTATGTAAGTCAATACAAATTTAACTTTAAACAAAGTAGAAGGCAACAACGACCAACAAGCCAGTTATAATGGTTGCTGATCATATCAAACACATACTTCTGTCGACGTGAATGAAATAAAAATACTAGAATACAGAGCTAACAAACTGTAAAAAAATGTTATTACTTTGCTCTACTCTAAATACCGACTAGAATATCCTAACAGCGGCGGCAACTTTAAATCTGAATTATGAGACTTGATACTTAACAGTTTTTAGGATATTTTTTAAATAAATAAGCTAAACTGTACATTTATTATGCCCTCTGCTAGACATTTTACTTTTGTGTGCAAGCACCGTACATATTGTTTACCAGATAAAGCATATTTGCCTGGTCCCGCTGAATACATTATTCAAGAAACACATAAATACGAATATTTTTCCTTTAATCAAGGCAATAAAACCAGTTGGCCTTATAAAAACAAACATATCATGCCGTGCATTAATTATTTGATAACAGCGAATATCGTTTACCAATAAAAACAAAGAAAGAAATGAATGAAATCCTAAATCTATTATACATACAATTAATTGTACTACAAGAAAACGCATAAACAATTCATGAATGTAAAATAGAACTGAACTATAGACAGCATGGTTCAGTTGCATTCAATAAGGAAATCAATTTGCATCGTTATCGTTCATTTGCATTTCGAAAGAATTAACAAATGTTCGTTAACCGTAAAGGGTGTACTCGTATTCATACAGAATTCTTATATCAACGATATAATTAGGGTTTTTGTGGCATATCCACCTATTTACAGAGAATAATTTGGTTTTAAAAGACACTCGATTTCGTTTCCCTGCAATATCAATAAACTTAAATGTTCTATTTTTATTTAAAAGAGTTATCTCAAGAAAATAAATAAAAAAGAAACCAACTTATTTAATGGTCCGAAGTGCATTTTATGCAACAGAGAACTTAGTTACAGTATACTATCAAACTGGTTTACTTATCTAACGAAAATGCCTCTTTGTACAATTAAGATAAGACTTAATGCTTCATGCGAGCACTTGTAAATAAAAAATAACAATCTAAAGTCACGACTCTAAAACATTTTGTTAGGAACAACATCAATATATGTGCTAGACATAGCTGTGGGTGAAACGTCTTTTGAAGTGATGTTAGACAATCGGAGAGATTATGACGACAAAACATATATTAAGGGTGAAAGCCATGGGTGTGCGGGTCAATGGGTGACGAACGGAAAGTGAAATAACCGTTTGCATGGAAATCTGACGGTTGGACAAATCACCGCTCAAAATACGAAGCTGGCATGCATAAACAAATAAATGTTAAATTTTCAAACTAAATCCCCGCTTAAATATTTTATGTACATTTTCTCTTAATTAGAATTTCAATATCTAAAGCACTTAAAAATAATTTCGCTTTTAAAATTGCTCCTTTTTGAAAGCACTCTTGCATCTAGTTGCGAGTCGAAGTCGATAGCATTATTAATAGATCCAGACAGTTCATGTAAAGATACAGGAAGTAATTTTTCACCCATTATAACGGTGGCTATTGAGTGTCAACGAAGCAAAACCGAAGTGACATGTGCGGGAGTAGTATTATTCTAATCATAGTGAATAACGGAAAATTGTCCGGCTTGCAATTAAACTGTCCACTGATTATCGGTGTCAGTGGAAATTAGCATGATTTCGGCGATTCGAATACAAAACTAGTTGTATTTGATGTCAATGAGATTGTAACTTAATGTAATATACATATTGGAGCAATAAATATCGCTAATCAGATGTATTCACAGGTATATATTCATCCTTTAAATTAAAAACTTTTATACGCTTCTTTAGGCATAAAAAAATATTTAAAGATTTTTTTAAAATATTCAACCTATCACTAAACGCTTCCTATCTCGTTACTGGACCACTTGCAGGTGATAAAATTAAAGAGCGTAAACAAAAACACGTGATCACCGGAACCCGACATCATTACGTCGTCAAGTAATATGTCGTAAAATGAATGCAGGCGCGACAGGAAGTGCTTACAATGATACGGATGTGTGCAACTCGGAAAGGGCTCGACCTTGTACAACGGATAAACACATGGCTATTGTCACGGCGAAACCGATAAAAATAAGGTCAAATTGGAATTCTGCTCAAGATATACCCTTAAATAAACGTTTTGATTGGAAAATTTGTTTCGGTAAAGATCGGTCAGCTGCAAAATAGAATCGAATATAATCCGTAAACTGTATTCACTTCGCTGAGCCAGAATAAAAAAAAACAAATTACACATAAGGCGGGGCAGGACGGTTGCACAAATTAAAACTAACTCTTTTTTACATTATAAAATCCACAAAAAACCATATGGCGTCATGAAAATATAAGGAAAATAGTCTTCAAGAATTAAAAGCCCAAACTATAGTAATAATTATTACGATAATAATCTGTGGCTCAACAGTATTAGCGCATGCAAAATTACAGCAATTTTCAAACGGCCGTAATTCTCGATGAAAATGAAAATAAAGCTTTCTTAGTCAAACGGGAAGGAACTAAAGGTACAATAATTGTTAGTCGTGCTGTAATAGATGGTTTTCGCTCCGATCATAAAAGAGGCGGCGATATGCGCCGGCATTCAGTACAACTGCGATGCAACTATCGGAAATCGAAACTTAAATCTTTCGAACAATTTAATTCCCTACGAAATGGTTAGAGATAGTACATTACGTTTACTTCTAAAATTTTACTGATTCTAACGACGATAATGATATTACAAGTATGCATACGGATGTCCTAATCAACACGAAAGAAAAATAGTTGAAACATTACTTTGAATATTACTGCTGCTAATAATAGATACCATGATATTGTAGGTTATTAACTCTAACAATAATTTAAGTCAATGCCTTAAAGTGGCTGAGGAAATATCTGATGATATTTACCCTTTTAGACGCAGGGGCGTCCTTGTCCTTGTAATCACAATGTAAATTTCCTGGCGTATCGCTAATCGCTATTTTTTTTTTTTTTTTTTTATTTGGTCTACATAACTGGTTACAAACAATTTAACATGCATAATCTTACTAATCAGGTGACATGATTGCTGTATGTTTATAACCTTTTACATGTAGGCACAGCATACTCAGTAGGTACATAGCACTACAGTATTAAACTAATTGCAATTACATACTACTATCAAAAACGGTTTAGAACATAATAAAAGGTGAAAATAAACGAAACAGTAATAAATATAATTTATAACAATTTTTTTTAATCATTGAATAAATCATAAAATCATTAAAAGAGGGAATAAAAACAAGAAGTAGTTTGCTGCAAAGAAAGCAAGTCTACCTTGTCGAAATGTAAACATTAAACTTCTAATCTAGTACAATAATATGAACTATTAATAAGAGTTAATCAATAAAAAGAAAATAATCTAAACACTATAAATGTCTGCGTTGATTAGTATTGGGTGACAATTGAAGATTTTTTTCTTCAACTAAAACATCCTCTGTTTTGTCATATGCCAATTCCTGCATAAATTCTTGCTTGCACAGCGTTGTTTTTTTATCTGTTATGCAAAAGCCGTGGACTTTTAGCGCCAACTGGATGGAACTAGTTTGACTGTGGTTTTCCCTATTGATTATTAATATATTATCACAATTTGCAATTAGTTTAATAAAACCTTTGAGGAACTTTCTTAATCCACGTGCGGTAATTGCATAATGCCTCGGGGTTGAATTATGGACCCTCTAATACCGATCTAGATACGGCCCAAGCAACTGGACTTCTGAATAGTGCTTGTAAATTTATCGCCCATGGACATAATGTACGATCTGAACTAATATTAACTAAAACGCGTTCTAATGATAGATGTTAATATAGTGAGGTTAATTTGTAACGGTAAAAAGAGATAAGATTTCTAAAGATTTATGTTTCATAAAAGTAAAATGCCTGTAAATATTCTATTTTAGATACCTATCATCAAGTTTATCCATCCTTCCATCCAATGCAGGACATAGGTCTTTCCCAGATGGGGTCGGGCCACCTTTGACAGTCCTACGAATTCCTCGTCCAGTAACTTCCTGGAATGTCCTTCAAGCCAGCAGCCACATAATTGTATACTACGCTTGAAGGTTTCAATCGGCAAATATAACCTTGTGCCATGAAAAAATCACTTGTCGCGGTAATGTATTATCTAGCATTGTATGTCCTTGCACATGATTATATTCTGAGGCGATCTTGTTATTTCTAGAATTTGAATAATCCTTAATCTCATATGTTTTTAATTTAACGCCATATACAAATCGAAGCATCTATTACCAATCTGCTGGAATATCTTCCCGAAAATTGTAACCAAACTGCATTGGGCAACTCCTAGAGGCAACACCGATAGAATTAATCACAAGTAATTATAGCTGTTGTTATTAATGTGACACTTAAGATTATCACTCTTGTAGACACTCTGGCTAGATTAGATGTTGTACTATCTAATCTACCCAGTGAATACAGGCTTTGAATAAATTATACAGACACTAACATCAAACTCGCGTTTCCGCACAGGTTATATAAAAACCCCCATTCTTCCCTTAGAGGTATAATTTGGAAAGGTGTTGAATGAATTTTGTAATTGTGTTGAGTCTATTTATATCAAAATTTCAAGTAAACGTGACCAGGAAAATGTTATTTGCCATACAAATATTTCCATTATTTTTCATCACTTATGACTGGAATATAAAACACTGCTTATACCACATGTCACAGGAACAACTCAGATACCCAATTGAAACAAACATACAATCATAAAACATACACTGAAATTATATTGCGTAGAACTTAAAGTGTTGCTTACTATGCACAAAATTAAATTTCCCTTTAAATTAATTTTATTCGGTAAGAGATTTATTTTGCTTTTGTGATTAAAAAGCCTCTATCACCTGGATTTATGTTTCAATTTCATTTGTTTTGACTGTTATTTACTTAGTTCTAATTATTTGTAGGAAAACATATACCTATTTTAAAAACCAATTCTGTACGTAGCCCCTTTTCAAGAATCTGCTTTTAAGATGTGCGTTTATTATGTTAAATGTTGTATGTGGTATAAAAAATCCAAATTTCTATTCATAGGTTCGATGTGGGCGGTGATGAATCAGTCAGGTCATGTTATATTTCATGTACAGATTACATCTAACTGGCAACTGATATTGCTAATGATTGCTGCTATACATAATATAAATATATTATTAATCGTTGAGCAAAAAAATCTATTAGACTAGAATAGTATTTCTAACGATGTAAGAGTATGATATACCTAAAGCGATTCATAAATAGACTTTAATTCGTTCATTAGTCATATAAATATTTATAGAACAAGATTTGTCTTATGTTAATGTTTTACCGTTGCAGTAAACGGTTTGTATATGTAATCAATCTCCTATTTCGATTTCAGGTAATGTGCCAAATCCTCACTATAATGAATCATGTGAGAAACAGGAGTAACATAAAACATTTTAAAATCGTCATAATAATTTTATTTATTTATTTATTTAACACACTTTATATATTTAAGTATAGGCGGACTTAATGCCGGAGGCATTCTCTGCCAGTCAACCTGAGGTAGTGCAGAGATACAAGAAGGTAGGTGCTAAAATAGAATTCTACGTTAGAAGAATATATTAATATCTACACATATACTATAACAGAATAAAACTTACACATATAAATATAATAAGTCTATATAAATATAATATCAATAATAATAATAAATATATACATAAAACTAAATAATTATTCCTGCTGTGATGATTCTGCCAATATGTTCAAAAGCAATTGTCGGACCTTCATCTTAAACGTACAACGATTTACAGTCAGTCTAATTTCGAGCGGGAGCGCGTTCCATAGAAGAACACATTGCACAGAAAAAGAAGAATGAACGAAGTCGGAACTGTGAGAAGGACAAAGTAGAAGTTGATTATTTGAAGAAAGTAAGTTTATATCGTGGGTGGAATGGAGATGTTGAAAGTGAGGACATAAATAGGAAGGCGTTGTAGAAGACTTTAGAATAGAGAAGAGAGTAGTGAGTGCACGTAAATTTCGGCGCTCGCGAATAGGTAACCACTTAAGATTCGAACGAAAAGAAGACACATGGTCATACTTGCGAAGATTGTAAATGATAAATATCAACTACATTGAGGGTAGAAACATTGCACTACACTTTCGAGATGACATACAACTCAGTCTCCCCCGTGACCATGAAGGCTGTAAAGTCTTCGAAACGTCGGGTTAAAAAAGTTAAATAAATCGCGATATAATCCGTAAACTTCGTTTTATTACAATGTATAATATTCGCGTAAATATAAGAAACTAGTATGATAAATATCTGTCTCGAAATTTTACTGGAAATTGAATCTGAGTGCAAAATCTAGGAATGAACATTGTCTGAAACCTTAACTAATGTCTATTAACACACTTTCTTGAATTAATCGTCACATTGGTCTAATGGTAGCGTATGTTGGTTAAGGTAAAGAGTTCAAATACCAGGTCGGGCAATCACAACATGTATTTCAGCTCTCAATCGAAAAAGACTAGATGAAGAGATAGACTCGCCATCTATTTCATCATAGGACGGAAATTAGCTAGGCGACTCATGGTTATAGTAGTTGCACCTCTGGCTAACCCTTGGCGGTGATGTTGCGGGAACGTAGTTCCTCGTAGTTCTTGATACCTACGATACAGGTTTGACCCAGTGAGGGTTCAGGATTATGACTATTGGGGACATTAAATTTTAAGGCTACATATTTCCTTAGATCAAATTCATACTAATAACATGCTTTATTGTCACCTCACATTATCAAATTGCAATTGTAATATAATTGATTATGTTGAGCTCAATGCCGGTATACGTGCTGAAGACTACTGAATAATTCACCACCAGAGTAATCGATATTCAGCGCGATAAAACCACTCCTGGAATCGATTTCCCTTTCAGTAACTACATCGTGTGTACGTTGGAATACAAAACGAGCTGAATCAAGAAGCGATCGTGGGTGAGATAAATCCAAAGCTGTTAATGGAACACTAGTTATTTAGTGTTAAAAATTGCTAGCATGGTATACACAGCAGATTGAGAATTATAACAAAAGACCGAACAAAAGAATATAACCTACAAAGAAACAAATGTTTAATCTAGTATAGTTATTATATATTATTATATATACACTCACTCACGCCTGTAATTCCCGAAGGAGTAGGCAGAGGTGTAACCAGTACACCCAGTTTTCGCCGAATTTCGGTCCCATAAAGTGATAGGGGTGAGCCTATCGCCATACCGGGCACAGATTCTATACTCCGAGCTGATACTGAGAATATCTAGACAGAAAAACCCAATATCACTTTAGTCGACCCGGGGATCGAACCCTAGACCTCAGCACAGCAGTCGTAACGCTTGCGCAATTACAACTGCGCCACTGAGGCCGTCTAGATTATTATAGTTTTTTAAAGATCTTATATTCAATATCAACAATCTTAAATATTCATATCGTAATAATTCAAACACTCAATGAAATACGCGTAACAAATTGTTATCAAACTTGAAGGCAAACGAACAGGAGGTGTGAACGTGAAAGTTTTAATTAATTAACAAAATTGTGGCGGTTAGCGAGGGGCGATCTATTTCGCGTGATTGCATTAAACGAGTTTGTATTAATAGTAAATACACACTGAATGCAAATATTCAATTTAATTATTGATTATTCGTAAATAAAGATTACTAAATCAACTATAACGTGCAATAAAAGTCATATTTACATTAATGTTTATTACATTATTTAGTTCATACGGATATAAATACATATATCCAAAAAGGAGATCATAAGAGGTAAGAGGCAGAAAGTAAAATTAATTATTACGAACAAACAATATCCAAAACAAGTATACAAAATTCCGGTTTTTCAATATAGAACATTGGAAGTGAGATAATCCATGATCCGCTAAAATGTACGCGTACGAAATCAAGTGATTGCAAGTAAGGAATTGGAAATGTTAATAAAGTTAAAATAAACATTAACTATGATAAGTCGAATTAACCTTTTAATAAAGAAGAGGAACTTTCAGCAGCTTTCCATGATATGCCTCACGACAGCAGAATAGGTCTCAATTACAATACGTACGGACAAAGCAAAATGTGATATTACGAGTTAATTGCCTTTTCATTGAAATTTATGTTAAGCCATTTCGCTGGTTAATGAGCATTTTCATTAGTGTTGTACTTACCAACGGATAAATAATGGATCTTGATAATAAAGAGACAGCTTATTAAAATATCAGTTCTTATAAATTGTGAAGTGTAATAATGGAATTACATAATAATATTACATATTTACATACATACATACATACACGCCACGCCTATCACGCCTGTAATCCCCGAAGGGGTAGGCAGAGGTGTAACGAGTACACCCACTTTTCGCCGAATTTCGGTCCCATAATGTGATAGGGGGCGAGCCTATCGCCATACCGGGCACAAATTCCAGACTCCGGGCTAATACTGAGGAATTTTTAGATAGAACAACCCAATATCACTTTACCCGACCCGGGGATCGAACCCGAGACCTCAACACAGCAGTCGTAACGCATGCGCAATTACCACTGCGCCACCGAGGCAGTCATATTACATATTTTTCGCAATGAGAACTATTTATGATAGTATTCCCAAATATTTTTAAACAGAAGCTGGATCAATGAGTTCCTTTAAATTGATTGTCAAAAATTAAATAACGTGGGAACTTAAAAAAAGATTCCAATTGAAACTGCAGTTTCAACTGCAACTATACATGAACGTGAACGAAATCGATCTAAATAAATGATTGAAAAGCGGAACAAGAATATAATCGAGGCATTAAATTAGCGAGAAAGTTAAAATTGTATGCGATAACTGAACGTGGCACGGTGCGAACGTTTTATTCTCGAGCGCCTAACGCATGACAGGTAGCTCATAGTGCTAGCTGACCCCACGACCCTATGGGATGAAGATACGACCATACTAACGGCTAATAATTGGACCCTCGGGTACAACCAGGCTTGTACAAGTCACTTATTTCCTATGTTTTCTCTTAAGTCATATTTACAAGAAATTACGTAAATATGCTTTGAGGTATTAATTGTAAAATTTTAAAACTTTTCATTCCAATAATGGGGCGAGGGCTGTACAACTTGTAGAAATTAAGACTTAACCTTACAATTAGACTGTGGTGGCCGGTCCTTTAAACAACGCTGAAGATATTTTTATATTAAAACTTGAAGATGGCTTATAAGAACCATTTAACTCTATAGCTCCGCTGAATTATACTGCATGCAGACACTCGATATTTGAAATTAATGATTGAATAGACGTTACGGAATCAGTTAATGATCATAATGTAGATATTTATTAAATAGTTTGCGACTCAACAAAAGCTAAACTTTGAGGTGCATGACGAAGACAGGAGACTGCGACTAAACAAAGAGCACGTGTCGCTGTCACGATCTCTTGTATCGGCTACATTCTTCAGTAGTTCAGTAGCATTACATGAATATGGTACAAGATTCCACGTCGTCTTTAAAACATTTTACACGTACGAAATTCTCGTTCCTATAGCATAGATAAAGTTTTATTCTTATCAAGTATTCGAAGAAGGATGTTCTTTGCCACAGTTTACCCGCTGAGCTAAGCAATCCGTGGTTTGTTACTCGGAAGTTTGTTTACCTAACAATCGTAACAGCACACAATTCCATTTACGACAAGCATTAGTTGTAAATTCAACTAACAATATGTACAGCGCGGCGCGAACACATAAATCTGAGTTATCGTCAGATTTGCGTTCAGTTTTGAAGCGATTGCCGCCGCCGAGGGCTGCGTAAACTACCATTGTGCTTGATTTTTGCCATATTACTTAAGTTATCGGCAACTGCGTAGCGGGGCCGCTTTCCCGGTGCTTTCTAAATCCTCAGGAAGATTAGCACGCAACTAAAACACTACCGGTTGGTGGTATGGCACGGATTTATTACAACACTTATTGATAAAGATATGGAGAAAAAACATCTGCAACAGTAAAATATGTAAAAGGAATCTCTATTATCTAAATATATCTTCAAAAACCTTTCAACTTGTCGCTAAAAACATGAAGGTACTTAAAATCCAATTTCAACTGATATTGCATAACACAATTTTCAACCCTCACTCACCATCGTATCTTCGAGATCGAATGACTTGCAACCGAATACATATAAAAAATGTTTCACGACAAAACAACTTTTTTTACAACATAACTAGAAAGTGTAACAAGAGTGGTCCGAGTCGTGCATCAAGCTAATAGACTGTTCTGTTATTTTTTGCCACTTGTCATAATAAAACATGCATAACACTAAGTTGGTACAATGTCGGTGTTTTTGATCCATCGACAGTTATTTATGTTTAATAATTTCGGTACACATAGTGAGAACGAGATGATAATCTTTATTTTTGTACTGTCCAAACGTTCATTGCGTCCATTCCGCGTATCTATAACAATAATTCAATGAATGATTTATTGTGACGGAGTTTTCGGCTGACATATATACATGAAACAAAAACTATGTAGTCTTCAAGTGTTTTTAATTTCTAACATACTTTGCTTAGAAGTCAGAGTTTTTTCGGATTTACGCAGAACAAAATCTAGCGATAACATATGTTACCCATCATTCATGAATGCTCTGATGCTTATGTTACACCAGTTTCATTCTTATCAATACAGACGTTAAGCAGCAGGCTTTCAGGCGGACCACTTTCCTTCCATCCTATCTCCTACTTTTTTTCGTCTTTCATGGTTTGTGCATATTTTCACTGCAACTTTGTATAAACAGTTTAGTGCCCTGTACGGTAGATGCCGGCGATGGTATCTCCCGTCGACACTGCGAGTTATTGGCCGCTCACCCACATCTGTGCTCAACTACAACGTAAAACCTGCGGTAGAACGGAACGTGATCATGTCGCAATCGGGTTCCGTAAATTATAGTTACTCATTTATGTCATCATTGGAATATCAGCATCAGTCAGGATCTTTATGCCAACCGACAATATATTGTTGCTAATTTACTTTGCTTCGGAGGAGAGTGAAAAAATTATCGCAGGTTTCTTTATCATTTTATTTCATATATTTCATTTGGATAAAAATTACTTCGCTTCCCAAAGACTCGAAAATCACTGATCGGCGTTGAACAATGCGTACCATTATCGATCGTGACTTACAGGGGCGGGCGTGGGCTAGTCTACCTTAGTTAATTACAATAAAGACTACCTTCTTCACAATTATCATCCTACAATAATATTATAAATGCGAATGTTTGTATGGATGGATGTTTGTTACTCAATCACGATACAACGGCTGGACGTATCTGGTTGAAATTTGGCACACAGATAGATAATAGTGTGGAATAGCACATAGACTACTTTTTATCCCAGAAAAATGCACGCTTCTTACAGGATAGCAAAACGTAGAAAGGTGTAAAAGCTTAAGATGCCTCCATGGATTGTATACCTTTCTTCCAAAAATAGACTCCACCCGGGCAGCACCTAGTGTAGAATATTTGTAGTTTATTTTTTTAATTTTTTTATTTATTTCAGAAAATGTACAGACAAACTTATGCACTTTAAAGACCACTTTGACATAACTGTGTACAAGATCAATAGGTGGTGGCCACCGGTACCCATGGTAAGATTTAACTTGTGTTATGGGCACCGGTACCACTTTAATTATAACAATTGTTCATAACAAATAAAACAGTTCAATATTATATAGAAATTAGTAATAGTGCATGCGTGCGTGTGTGTGTGTGTGAGTGAGTGAGTGAGTGAGTGAGAGGGGAGTAGCGTGTCGGTGTGAGTTTGCTTGATTATGTTGAAATAATAATAATAAAATTATATATTGAAATTTATTACAGTTCTAGGACATTTTTATCAGCGTTTCTGTTTGCTGGTAGTCGAGTTTCAAAAGGTAGTCAGTTACATCTTTTTTACATTTAAACTTGTTGATTGAGTAAATGTTACATATTTTATTAATTTTATTATATAAGTAATTACTTATAATACGGAAATGTCGTTGTGCAGCAGAAGTTCGATGTACTATTGGTTGACAGATCTTGTAAGAATTACGTTTTTGCTGTTTGCCTGTTATAAAATGAAGATTCTTATGCTTCCTCAGAATGGTATGGAGAACAAAGAGCTGTCTTACTGTTAGTATTTTGCATTCCGAATACAATACATCGGTAGAATACCT
The DNA here is from genome assembly GCA_905220505.1 of Laothoe populi. Classification (NCBI taxonomy): domain Eukaryota; kingdom Metazoa; phylum Arthropoda; class Insecta; order Lepidoptera; family Sphingidae; genus Laothoe; species Laothoe populi. The sequence goes on from HG992169.1 coordinate 10,679,263, forward strand.
AAAAGGTTTAAAATTCATTACTTTTAGGACGGCCCTTTGCGCCCGCTCTAATTGAAGCAGTCTTGTTTTTGTTGCACCACCCCATACCGAAATGCAATAGGAAAGAACGGACTGACATACAGCATAGTACACCATTTTAGTAATACTATTATCTGCAGAGTGACGAAGTTTCCTAAAGATAAAGATGAGTTTGCAGACCCGTGAAGTCGTATGTTGTATTTGTTTGTGCCATGTAAATAAATTGTCTATGTATACACCAAGATAGTTTACTACAGAGGATTGAGCTAGGACAGGACACGAACAATCAGGAGAGTTGTATTGGCAAGAGTGGGCTTTAAGTATTGAGTTCAGTGGAGGCATGGTGAAGGATTTAAGCGAAAAGGCTATATAATATGTAGTTTTGTCTAGGTTGAGGGTTTGAGGAAAGCCAGACCATGACAGCTCTGAGAGCGTTTTCAGCGCAATTTAGTGAATCAGCCCAATCACGTCCATGTATGAGTAGTGCAGTATCATCCGCATATGTGAAAATTGAGCAATTTAAAGATTTTAAACAACATAATGAGTTTATATAAATGAGGAAAAGCGTGCGGCCCAAAATTGAACCCTGTGGAACTCCGAGGGTTATGGAAGCTTTGTTACTTATAGTTGAGCCAATTTTTACATACTGGGTCCGTTGGAGAAGGTAGTCTTTAAAAATTTTCAAACCATATCCCCGTATTCCCAAATTTTCCATTTTTGCTATTAATAGAGGAATAGAGACGGTGTCAAAAGCTTTAGTTAAGTCTAAGAAGATGCCTACACAAGTCATTTTTTCGTCTAATTTACAAATTACATGGTCAACCAGGGCACCTACAGCATCTTCAGTAGATTTTCCCGTCCTAAACCCATACTGGTTTGAAGCTAACAAGTTGTATGTCTCTAGAAATGTTACAATTCTCTTGTTGAGAACTTTTTCCAGAACTTTAGACAGGACGGATAAAACGGATATTGGTCTATAGTTGATGATCTCGTCCCTGCTGCCATTTTTAAATATAGGATGAACGATAGCCTTTTTATAAACCCTGGGAAATACGCCTGAAGTTATACAGATGTTACAAATATGAGTCAATACGGGAGTCAATTTAGTAGCACAGGATTTTATTAAATGAGAAGGGATGCCATCCCACCCCACAGCAGTATTATTACGTAGACTAAATATTATATTATAAATTTCGGATTCGTCAGTAGGAAGGAGGACGAAGGTGTTTAATGGGGCGTCATTTAGTTCTGGTTGACGTTGCGGATTTTGGTCGTGACAGGCTGCTAATTTTGTACCAATACTGGAGAAAAATGTGTTTACTGCATTTACAGAAAGTTCAGCACTAGGGGCAAGATTGATGATGGTTTTAATAATATTCCAGGTCTTCTTAGGATCGGTTTTAGCATTTCGAAATTCTGTTTGTTCAAATGCAATTTTAATATTTTTTAGAAGTTTATTGCAAAAATTGCGGTACCGAATAAATGTAACTTTAAGGACTTCGTTGTTTGAGTCTCTTTTGAATTTTCCAGGAGGAGCCCAGGAGTGACCCAAGGTTTCAAAATTCTACACTTGGACTTTACGTCTTTAACCCTGGTATGTTTGGACATGATAGAGGTGATTATAGATGTAAGAGTCTCGGCAGTCTCATTCGCATCGGTGGAATTAAGAATGGAGTTAAAGTCTAAAGTGTTAATGTCAGATATTACCGCAGGATAATTTATTACTGTGCGAAAAGAAGGAGATTTGTTGAATATTTTTTGTGACTTTAAACTTAACAAAACTGGGGCATGATCCGTAATACATGTTTCAAGTATAAGTGTGATAGAATTAAATACTGTTTTAGCGAAAACGTGATCAAGGCAATTGTTCTTGCGCGTTTGCAATAGATGGGTCGGCAGGAATCCATAGGAAGCAGTTAGATTTAGATAGTCGTTTGCAATGTGGTTAAGATTTTGCGGAATGATATTAATATTAATGTCTCCTATGATGAACGCATTTCTATACGATGAAATAGAGGCTAATGTGTTATTTAAACTATCTTGAAAATTATCCAGATTACGAAACGATGGGGATCGATATAACGCTATAATGGCTATGTTTTCAGACCTGAGTTTACACACTAAGCAATTGGCGTCCAAAAAAGGAGGTTCAGAAACTGAGTGCTCCAAATTCGTTTTAATAAAAAGTACGATGCCATCACTTTGGTTTAAATTTACAGAAGAGCTGTAACGGGAAAATCCTTCAAGATCAGGTAAGTGTGGGGGCTTTATTCAACCAACATTCCCACAAGATAATGACATCTGGGGCAATTCAGTGCTGGTGGTAGGATATTCATATCCGCCCGGATAGCGACCACCGTACACAGGGTGAAAAACCCGCCATAGTGGCACACGCAAGTGTGTCGCGTTCCGGGATCAGCCAGTGTACATCCGGTTTTTTGGGGGTCTAGAGTTTGGGTACAATGTTGGCCATTTTGCGGCCTTCTAAGTACTCTGACAATAGACCCTCGACCGCTTCTTCACCTTCTTGCCCATGGCGTAGTGTGAAGGAGCAGGCCGGCATGATTGTGTTGAGTAGTGGGAGATAGATCGTCTCTCGCTACTCGATACTCTAATTGGACCGTACTGCGCTTACCATCAGGTGAAGTGCGGTCACTTTGCCGTGCTAGGATAAAAAAAAAAACGAATTGAGTGCAGGAATACACTAAAACAATCAAAGTTGCGACTAATACTTCTAATATTTAAGTGTAGGATATTAAATGAATTTTCATTAATCAAATTAGGACAGTGCTCGGGCTCACAAATATGCGATTCCATTTCACCAAACGAATCAAGTTCTGGACAAATAGAATTTGTATTTAACATTTTTAGGGATTAGTCCGATAAGGTCAATAAAATGTTCCAAACAAGTGAATAAGAGCATTAAGAACTTAGAAAAACTTATTCCACAATGATAGAAGGCCGGGTCCAACTTAGGCTGCTTTAAGGTTATAATTACAAATTGTGAAATATAAGTACAAGGTACATATTCCCAACGTATAAGAGAGCTCAGAGTAGAACTGTAGTATATAGTGGGAGTGACAGAGTCATGATAGTATTGTGTGTTTATAAGCAGAATTATGTAAATTAAGTGTATCTTTGCTTCAAATTGTTTTCGTGTCGGTGTGTGAGTGTGTATTAACAAAAAAATCATGGACAATCTTATAACATAGACTTTAGATGTATAAATTATGAAAAAAGGATTAAAATATGTAAAAATATAATGATTAGCCATGCAAAATTTTATAAGTAAGAAAATATTGACACTGGCTAGTCATTTTTCAATTAACTTATTTAAATCGAATTCAGAGTTAATACTGATTCTACCGATACTTGATTTAGAATATGATTAAAATCAAAACTAATCTAGCATCAATGAGGACACGTCATATAAGTCACAGCACCATCAAGAGACAGTAGGTCTACTACGTCCACAGCTTTCCCTGACAGATCGCATCGTTTCGCGCGTGACATCGCCGGTCGCACGTTATCGATCAATCAGCGCTGTGTAACAATGTCATGTTACTACGGATAAACTCGCCTTATCGAAGATATATCTATTTAGAGGTATCTATAGGGTTAGCATATATGGTTAAGCTAACATATGTCATAAAATCAACTAAGTGTCCAATTTCAATACAGACTTTCAGTAGAAACAGCTTTGGATGTTGAGTATGCCGCTAATTACGAACAAAATTTTTCGGAAATAGATATATATTTAAGCTCTTTTTCTGTTTGTATACTTTGGCACCACCGCCAAAAACGAAATAAAATATCATACATATTTGACCTTTTCTTCACATCATTTTAAGCATTTTTTAACCATGACAATCAGTTAACTTCGCGATATTTTAGAAGCTACATCATGCGACATCTTACAGTATTATATACATGGTAATGTTTGATATTAGTTAAAACTAATATCAAATCAAGATGTAGCACTTCAAATACACCGACTTATATTAAATAGCATAGATTTCCACTATTGACATCTCGATTAGATCGCGCGACATGATGTCTATCGATGTTCGATATTAAACATTATTTCACTTCATATTACACGATACATTTGTTTCCAAAGTAAATATTATTTGTTTTATCTTTATGCTATTGGTCAGGTGGTGCATTGATCTAAAATCTGTTTGCTTCAATTCACCGGATTTACTATTCCAGTATTCATGAATAGGGTTGTAACGTCATTAGTCAAATATCTTTGTCTAATTTAATTGTCCATATATTTATTGTCTATTTTACTGTACTTAGTGTTCTTTTTGACAAAATATTTGATGAAATATTTATTGGCCCAATTTACTTAGAGATAGAGAGTGCCATTCAATGGAATATTCAGTGGCATGCTGGAGAATTCTACTGCCAATGTTATCAGTCCAACTAAAATGCCTGCGGCGTTCCAAATTTCTGTAGATTATTATTTACGTCTGCAATTTTCTATAGCAATCATATTTTGATATACTTTTTATATCAGAAGGTCGGCGAACGATCAAGAGTGCCATCTTATGTCAAAAATCATCTACACCTCGTCGATAAAAATCATCAGAAAAATCTGTGATGCGTTGTAAACCCTTAACTAAGAAATCGGAATTCGGATGGTTGCTCCTCATTATCAAAAGCAAGTTGGCACTTGAATTCGATATATCTCCGAACTACTTGCCATGTAGTTCTATTTTGAATTAAAGTGAGGTTAATATTAGCCCTGTATTAAATATTATCCACTGCTGGGCACGGGCCTTCTCTACTAATGAGAGGGCTTAGGCCTTAGTCCACCACGCTGGCTAATGTGGGTTAATAGACTTTACACACCTTTGAAATTCTATTGAGATTTCTCAGGTGTGCAGGTTTCCTCAAGATGTTTTCCTTCACCATTAAAGCAAGCGATAATTAACAATGAATACACACGAAACTTTTAGAAAAGTCAGAGATCTATGCCATTTGGGCTGGTTGGTGTGGTCTTGACAGTCCGTACCGCAAACAACTAGGCTATCGCTGCTATGCTATCTTGAATTAGCTTTATAATATTAAACTAAAGCGCAGCCATCAAAATTCACTTTCATACAAGCGGCGGGGATCCAGTCCCGCAGCCCGGGGGAGCGAAAGCTACCGGGTCGGCCCCGACCGCGAATGATAAGTTCATTAATCACTTACACCAGCTTTATCGGCCGCTACAATATCTGCCTCAGTGAATATATTGCGTCCGCATTTCGTTCAGGCATTCACGTTTAGGTTAGAATTGTTTAAGACATTATATATATTTAGCAATTCTCTTCTTAAAGAAGAATGTCACTTAGACACTAAGGATATCGAACACTACGACGATATATTTAGCAATTTTCTTCTTAAAGAAGAATGTCACTTAGACACTAAGGATATCGAACACTACGACGAAACTGCCAGCATGCCAGTCTTGGGCAGCCTTCCATTTTCTTATATCTGATTGGGAAATTATACTAATATATTAAAATTTGCCATCCTCTCCTTTCCACATCAGAATTACGTGTATTGGCTTGCGGAGCCACAGCTTCCTGGTGTCTACTATCCAGGCCTGGACGGCACTGCGCTTACCATCAGATGCAGTGTGGTCAATTTGCTATGCCAGATAAAAAAAAGACGAAATTTTTGTAATAAAATGGAAAGACTCATAAAAAGATCTTGCATTATTAACTAAGAAAGTCGCACTTCAATTTAGGATTTTTTAACGTCTCATGTGTAAATTGTAGACAGATTGAGCTCTCTGAAAATATGTCACGTGATGCATAAACAATATGACGTGTCTTTCAGGACCTTAAATTACTGTTACCAATATCTACTAACGTTTAAGAAATGAAAATCTAGCTTAGGGTGCATTGAACAAGAAATCAAAAAGAAACTTCTCGTGATATTAGTACAAACTTTCAAAGGTTATCTTTTACTTTATCTCTGCCAGAACTTAGCTATAGCAAAATCATCAGCCGCGATTGTAATCAACATAATTTAGATCCTAACCAAAACCCAAAAAAAACACAAAGCATTTGCAATTTTTTAACGCCATAACATGCGTAAATCCAAACCACGTCACATAAAACTCCTAAAGTGCTTCTTGAATTCTGCCGAAACGCCGTCGTTTTAACAAAAATATATACTCCCGTACGTTTATCTCTACATACAGTAATACCCATCCATCCGTCCGTACATGGCGATAAAACGATTACACGTAAACATTTTAAACAAAATTCAGTTCGTAAGGAAGTCGTCAAATCGAGTAAGGCGGTTATTGAATTTCGTAATTTTATTGATGAACGCATGTGTTACGGATGAAAGTTGTGTCATTTAATATACATACATGATTAAAAAGGTTTACACGTATATTTTTTAATATATTTTCACAGTCATCCGATGTTGACGTTTCTTTTGTTAATCCGAAGGAAAATCCTATTTAAAGAACTCATATAGCAAACATATCAAGATATCGCGATTCTAAAGTATTTTTGAATTTTAATCAAACTTTTTTTGTTGTACGTATGGATGGCAAGCAAATGGAAAGTTGATTAAGAAGTGTGTTGTTCTAGAGATAATGTTAGAAATACATGGTCAACAATGATGTTTACTAGATACGAAAAAAGTTTAAACCTGTTTATACTAGTATCTACTTCATTCTATCTCTGCAACACCAAAATAAATATCTAACGCAACAAGTCAAGCTACTAATCCTTATTGTTTCAAACGCAGTCAAATTATGATTACTATTATTTGTGACAGCCTCCATGGCGTAGCGGGCGCATAGCCGGCTGTGAAACGAGAGGCCGTGGGTTCGGAAATCACCAAAACAAATGTTTGTGTGACAGACAGATATTTGTTTTGGGTCTGGGTGTTCTGGGACCGTAGTCCCTCGTAGTTCTTGATACCTACGATACAGGTTTTATATAGCGTGGGGTAAGAACTATATCGGGCAATGTGATATAGTTTTTCTATCTAAGAATACTCAGTATCAGCCCGGAGTCAGGAATTGTGCACGGTATGGCAATAGGCTGGCCCCTATCACATTATGGGATCCTTATAAATTCGGCGAAAACTGGGTGTACTGGTTGCAACTCTGCCTACCCCTTTGAGGATTACAGGCGTATGTATATGTATGTATGTCAAATCCAAGATTTTGATAAAAACAAAACCAACCAATAATACTACCTATAGTTATATTAACGACGTACGTAATCGCTCTATATAAATACTACTTTCTAAAAAATCTCCCATGCAGTCATACCTTGTGATTGCAATACTTATTAAAACCTTTTATATTATAATTTATATCGCAGAAAACTTCCAATTGAATATTTCGTAAACAATATGATACATCCTATATCGTAAAGATAAATATTTATAGATACTAGCTTTTGCCCGCGGCTTCGCCCAAGTGGTAGTTATTTATGTAAGAAGAGGTATAAAATCTATGGAGACATCTTTAGTTATTACATATACATATACATACATACATACATATACACTCACGCCTGTAATCCCCGAAGGGGTAGGCAGAGGTGTAACCAGTACACCCACTTTTCGCCGAATTTCGGTCCCATAATGTGATAGGGGGCGAGCCTATCGCCATACCGGGCACAAATTCCAGACTCCGGAGTTATACTGAGGAATTTCTAGATAGAAAAACCCAATATCACTTTACCCGACCCGGGGATCGAACCCGAGACCTCAGCACAGCAGTCGTAACGCATGCGCAATTACAACTGCGCCACCGAGGCAGTTATTACGTCTTTCTATACTTTGCTATCCTATAGGAACCGTGCATTTTCCCGGATAAAAAAAGGCTATGTTATTCTCCGACCGTTTTTTGTTATCGCGGGGAAACGTTTTATTACTGCCGCCCGTTCCGGGGGGAAGCGGAATAAGAATAAAACGGTTATCTTGGACTAGCCGGTCTTACGACCCAGCATCCCCCTCGCACGAATGATGGCTATCCGTGCTGCCACTGGGCCAAGTCCCTACCCCCTATGTACACCCCACCCCACCCGACACTACCAACTAAAACCTCGCGCTTTTCTTCGGCGCTTACGGAGCGATCCCGGGATATTCTAAGGAGTGCTAGAATTGCTGCCGGAACCGCTCCTGCGCGGTGCCCTGTACGGGCCCATCTCCATGTGGCGCTTAGGAGCTCTCGCGCACCGAACAACGACAGCGAACGAGGCCTTACCACCCGAGCTGCCGTCCATCTCGGGGTCGCACGATGGACCGAAACTGGAGTGCATCGATACGGGCTGACAGCCCCCCGCTGCGCGCCCGCGACCCCCGATGGCCCCAATTAGTCGCCTGGTACGAATGGCAGGGTCTCCGACCCCTCAACTAATACTTAATAACAAACAGAGTTACTTTCACACTTCTAGTATTAGTATGAATAAGAATAGCTATAAATTTAGGGATGATTTTGCAAAAAATGTGAAAGACGTATTTCTTTATTTCCCATACAAATTGAACTCCTATTTGACCCCTTTCAAGGTTGTTTTTTGAGAAAAAAGATAGCCTATGTCCTTCTCCAGGATAGAATCTATCTTCTTGACAAATTTCATCACAATCTAATCAGCCGTTTAGTCGTGAAAGGTAACAACAAACAAACAGAGTTACTTTCGCATTTATAATATTAGTATGGAGTATGGATTAGTGTGGCTATAACTTTAGGGATGATTTTGAAAAAAATGTGAAACACATATTTCTTTATTTCCTAACTAAAGCCTAAATATGAATTTCCAGATCCTTAAGTCGAGGATATATGGATTTCCCATACAATTTTTGAACTCCTATTTGATCCCTTTAAAGATTGTTTTTTCGAGAAAAAAGACAGCCACACAAAACACACAAACAAACAGAGTTACTTTCGCATTTATAGTATCAGTATGGATTTTTAAGTAACGTGTATGAGTAAGTCGTTTGCCTTATGTAAGCGGACTTAGCTTTATTTATATATATTAGTGTATTTTATGAGACTCCACGGCACTCCACTGGATTTGATTTCAGTGAAATATTTTTGCGATATTGAGTTGTTAAATATACGTATGCATATTCGAAATTAGCAATTTTTCTGCATCTTTTGAGCTTATTGTAATTTTTTTAGCGCTCAAATCAACTGGTAAAACAAGGCAAATTTTTTCAGGGCATATTTATTTTAGGAAATAATTCTCATAAATGCATGAACATAAGTCAAGTCAGTCAGTCAAAGATGCAGTACGTGCTTACAAGTAATATAAAAATTCTATTGAAATACACGCAAAAGTTTTTTAATAGTATTTTTTTTTCAGATAAACATATTCAACCTGCCCTTATCCCACACTAAGTGGGGTCGGCACAAACGGTTTGAACCCTCCACGCAGCCCTATCATGCGTCAAATCTGCATTCACCCCCTTCATGCGCATGTCCTCATTCACGCAATCCATCCACCTCTTTTTTGGTCTCCCACGACTCTTTCTTCCATCCACATTCATATTGACAACCAGTCTTGTCACATGCCTTTCATCCCTCCTCATCACATGCCCATACCAAGCTAACCTAGCACTCCTCATCTTGTCCACAATTGGTGCTACTTTCAGGCTTCCCCTTACATACTCATTCCTTATCCTATCTAACTTTGTAACCCCACACACCCATCTTAACATACGCATCTCAGTAGCATGCACTCTCCTCTCATCCGTCTTTTTCATTGCCCAACATTCAGATCCATACATAGCGACAGGTCTTATGACAGTCTTATAGATTTTTCTCTAAAGTTAAAGTTGTTTTTTTCAGAAAAAAAAATCACTTATTTAAATGTCGCTTAAATCGAATAACCCACCAACCATCGTATTTTCGTAAATACACTTTAACCTTTAACTCCATTAAGGAGGCAAGCTATTATTTATAGGAGAAAATCCAATATTTCACTGTAAACGGTACAATGGATGACGAATGAGTCATTACTTAAATGATCAATATAAAGGATAGTCGTGTCAAAATCTGATACCTTACATGAGAAATTATTGTGAAATAGTGAAAGTACTTGGGAAGATTATAATGCCTTTATAAATTGAAATAGCCCCATATAGTTTCACACATAGTTCTGACTCCACCCTAGGTGAAACCTATATGGGTATCGAGAACCAGGAAAGACTATGGTCAAACAACACCTAGACCCAAAACAATAAATTTTTTGATCACATATAAATTTATCTCGGTGCGAGGAAAGAACCAGCGACCTCTCGATTCAACCGGCTACTCGTGACAGTCGTCACGGAGGCTGTCAAAGCTCTCACATGCGCTCGATATGATGACGTCACGATACTGGTTTGAAATATCGCGGGATCACGACTATGTTTGTGATTCTGGTGTGTAATATTTATTTATATTTTTCCCAGGGCCTCACCGGCTTAACCACCCCTGTACACTGCCACTAGTCCAATGAGGTTTGCTTTCACTCGTAATTTTTTTTGTAATGTTAACTAAACTAGATAAAAAATCACTTTACACAGTTTTTTTCGTGACGCTCGAGCAAGCACATACATTTAAACTTTACAATCGTAGTCTGAAAACAACTGTTCTTAAAGTTAAGAATAATACTTTTATTACAAAGTATATTCCAAATTATTAAGGTCATTTTGCGTATGAAAATATACCACTATATAACTTAATCTAACCAAAATTACCCACCACACTAATGATTACCAATCGCCGTACAATAGAGTCCGTCAATATCATCAAAACATTTCGTGGTAGTGCCCGCGAGCGTTAGAAAGCGATAAACATACGTCCCGCATTAGTCACTCTAAATTATGATATAAAGCCAATTTGTAGCGTTCGCCAGAGAGTTACAGATGACGTATGATGACCTCTGGATAGAAACTCAAATTGGACATGTACTGAATACGAAATGAGAGGGTAAAGTAAGTTCGGAACTGATTATACGACGCGATAAACGCGGGCCAGGATCATATGCCGATCTCTATAACAATTAAGCGGTACGCAAAATAAATAGTAAAAAATACCAGTAAAATTGATTAAATGCTAATTGTTATATGTAAATATGGTATCTGTATAAAATTTTAATTGTGAATAGAATTTTTATATCTACAACATAAATATGTATTTTCAAATAACGTAGAAAATATCTTTAAAAAGCAGACACCAATTTTTAATGCAATTTGTCTTTAATACCATTGGAAATATTCACGTGTGTTCCTTATAAAAAAACATTAATAACCATAAAAACTCTGCCAATAATTTAGGGCAACCTAAACTTCAGTTTCGGTCCGTTTTGTATAAACCCCTGAGCGCTTGAATCGAGACGCGATGTATGTACTTTTAACTGGTATACTTACAGAATGTGAATTTGGATTACAAAGGCTATTTAGAAAGTGGCAAGGTTTAAATTAAAATGAAACGATAATGAAGGGGGGTGAGGAATGTAACATTGAGAACATATGTAGGTATGTGAGTGTATATGTATGTATAACATTGGGTTTATAAAGCGAAGCGCGAGAAAACAATTGGAAAGGCTGGCATAATTGGGTCCAATGGCGAGAGATTGCGTCTAACCGAGGCTGACGAGCAGACGGGCCACCTGATGGTAAGTAGTCACCGCCGCCTATAGACTTCTGCAATACCAGGACACAGCCAAGTCGCTGCCTCAATCTAAATCTGGACGGTAATGTACTTACCATCAAGCGCAGAGACTGCCAAGCAAGAAAAAAAAAGCCTACTAAAGAATTCTAATGATGATTTAAGAGCACTGGTAAACTACATTTTAAATAATAAGAAGGTTTTATCGCCATCGGCTACATATACAAATGTATTTTTAATAAACAGCTGCTTTAATAAATCACTTTATTATGATTAATGATTTACGAATAATAAATATGATTAATTAATACCAAGTCCAAGATACACAATACTGATAAAATAAGATAATCTTAATTGAATCATTGGTTCAATAGGCACATGGGTTTTGAACGGTTCTAGATTCAAATACTAGGTCAAAGGTTTGTATTTGAAAAACACGACTCAACTCGGACTGGAATGAATCTAATCCCAGATTTTAAAATGAAATGCGGATTTGTTTTTTTTTATCCTGGCACAGAAAAGTGACCACCCTGCCTGATGGTAAGCGCAGTGCCGTCCAATTAAAGTATCGAGTTGCGAGAGACAATCTATCCCCCGCTACTCAAAACAATCATGCCGGCCTGCTTCTTTACACTACGCCATGGGCAGGACGGTGAAGAAGCGATCGAGGGTCCTAGTGTCAGAGTACTAAGAAGGCCGTAAAATAGCCATTGTAACCCAACTCCAGACCCCCGACAAAAACCGGATGTACACTGGCTGATCCCGGAACGCGACACACTTTCGTGAGCGACTATGGCGGGTTTTACACCTTGTGTACGGTGGTCGCTATATGGGCGGATATGAATATCCTACCACCAGCGGCCCTTATCACACATATTACACCTCTGCTTACCCCTTCGGAATTATAGGCGGAGTGAGTGCGTGCTATTAGGAAAATGTTGATGCGCTTGCTAAACATATGTTTGTGTCTTCGATGATATAATTATCGTAATGTAATGTAAAAAAACGTTTTTTATCCTAGCACGTCACATATTAGGTACACTGCCCCTGATTATAAATACAATCGACCATCGATAGACATTACTTCCCTAGATAATCACCAGAATAGGGTAGTTTCCTGTGTTCCATTTTGTACATTATTCGATATGCAACCGAATATAATACGCAAAATAAACTTTTTTGTGAGAAAACAGAATCAAAATTACTTAAAAAATGAGTACACAATATTTATTTAAAATATTGGTATGTGCAATTAGGGGTGCGTAGTGGGAACATCTCTCTATCTCCCTCGCACGACGGCACAGTAATGATCATTCTGATGACGTCACGGCTCATATCATGCATCCTTTTACTGTCATTCGACAACTACTAATTTACTTGTTTTTGTTTGGATTCATAAAATTCTTTCGATAATAGGTTTACTGATTAAAATAATAAAAAAAAACGTGTCAAATGTATTATGCTTACCTTACGTTAATTAATTACTCCGGTTGACCTCAGAAAACAACTCGCTAGAATATGTCACTGAAGCGATTTTCTCAACAATTGTAACGAGGATGATATTCTTTGTTGATCATTAGTGAAATGTTGTTTCAATTATACTTCTTATTCCATAGACATAATGTTCAAAATTGTCCACTGACCTGATGTTCCCTGAGCTTCCTGAGTAGTTCGTGATAGGTGGCGGACTTGGCAGCGGCGAGCGACGGCGGCGGCAGACGTCCCTCCATGCAGTGCAGCCAACGACGCAAGCAACGCAGCTCGTGTGCTGTGTCTATAGACAATAAATATTTATTTATCTATCTATCTTTATATATACAATTCTACTGTACGTGTGTATGTCACTGAACTCCTCCTAAACGGCTGGACCGATTTGAATGATTTTTTGTATGCGTTTGGGTGGCGCCCTGGATGGTTAAGATTCACAAATCAGCCCGGCAGATAGCGCTGCTTTTACGAGCAGGACGACGTCTTCACGATCCGCTAGTATTATATAAATAAAAATCAATGTGTAGTGATCTCCTAATGTAATCAGCCTTATGTAATTTAGAGGAAAAAAGAAGTCACTTAGATCTTTACTTTTAAAAAATATTATGTTAAATATTTTTCATATTTAAATGTCTTCTTTCGTAATTTCCACAAATATTTATCTTCTATGCATTTCTAAACGACTGCATCGATTTTGATGATATTTACAGCCAATCTACGCCCGCTTAGTACGCAGCTTAGCCCAGCGGGTGATCCTGTGATGTTTGGCAGCGATCGTATCAATAGATTCTTTTTTGCTTTATCCCTATTGCGCAGATCGTTGTTGATGAACGAAATCGCGGGCAAAAGCTAGTATTAATTAAAATTATCAATATTGGATTACTGTTGTCATCATCACCTCATGATGATCAAAAGTTTTTTCTAAATTTCCAATTATTTAAATTGAATCTCTAAATAGTTAAAATACAAAGTTTACAGCGCCATCTATGTCCAATTACCGACACCACTTTATACTTCAGCTGCACAAGTCTTTACTAGTTTGAGGGTTACGCAGAGATGGCGCTAGTAGTATAATAAACAGTAGCAGGCCGGCATGATTGTGTTGAGTAGCGAGGGATAGGTTGTCTCTCGCTACTTGATACTTTAACTGGACGGCACTGCACTTACCATCAGGTGCAGTGTGGTCACATTGCCGTGCCAGGATAAAAAAAAAGATAAACACAGAACAGTATCATCACAGAATGTTTAGTTTGTTCTCAACATAATTACAAAATACCAACCGACTGCATCAGGATTGTCTCCATCACGGTTCTCCTGTTCAGGGCTGAGAAGAAGGCGAAGGGCTTCCCACTTAATCTTCAAGTGTTCTATTCGCCATGTTACCTACAATTACAACATTTTCTCAGTACAAAGATGATATAGATAGGCGTAGTGCTTACCATCATCGGGTAAGCGAAATGCTTTTTTTATGCGTTTTTTTAGTGTATTTATGTCAATAAAAGAGAAATACAAAATTACAGGAGATATTTTCTTTTCTTCTTTTAGAATTTTTGGATTTGACTTTTTGGTCATGCCAACAATGAGTGAGGCTGATACAATAGAGGATCGTAATGATCAATATTAATCATCCATTCCAAACTTTACCCTCATATATTCTAGTAAACTAAAATGTTATTTGGTGATTATTCAACAATATAAAATAATTTGATGATATACTGATTGACTGGTGGCGCAGTTGTAATTGCGCATGCGTCACGACTGCTGTGCTGAGGTCTCGGGTTCGATCCCCGGGTCGGGTAAAGTGATATTGTGTTTTTCTATCCAGAAGTTCTCAGTATTAACCCGGAGTCTGGAATTTATGCCCGGTATGGCGATAAGCTCGCCCTGTAGCACATTATGGGACCGAAAGAAATTCGGCGAAAAGTGGGTGTATTGGTTAAACCTCTGCCTACCCCTTCGGGAATTACAAGTGAGTGCATATGTATATGTATGTATATATAATAATCTAAAGGAAAAAAATATGGGTAGATTATAAAATTCTTACTTCTCCATTCGCTTCAGGGATCCGTTCAAGTATAGCGCTTGCTTGCTCCACGAACTTTATGCGACGCGGTTCAACTGAAATCAACTCGGACATGCGGCTCTGTAAAAAATACAATGTTTAAGCTGGAATATAAGCTAAAAAGAATAATGAATGGCTTCCCGTAAAATCTTGAAAAATCTGCTGACCTACCGGCCTACGACCACTTCTTAGAGCACTCCTGGTGTAATATTTTGTTTGTTGCAAAATTGTGTTGAGTGGCGGGGGATACATTATAGATACACCAGTCTTTATCTTCCTTCCCAATTTTATGGATTTTATCGCTGTTTATATTTAGAAATGTTTCTGCGCGATTAGTCTGTCCCGTACCCATGAAGGCTCTAGGTTTTCGAACCGTTAGGACATTTTTTTATCCTGGCACGGCGACCACACTGCACCTGATGGTAAGCGCAGTGTCGTCCAATTAGACTACCAACTAGCGAAAAACAATCTATCCCTCGCTATTTAACACAATCATTCCAGCCTGCTGTGTAGCTTCGACACATTACACCTTGGGCCAAGGAGGTGAAGAAGCGGTCGAGAGTCTTGTGTCAGAGTATTACGTTTTTGTGTCTCTTACCTGTATTACTCCTCTATGCGTTATATTTTCTTGTAAATTGTATGTGTGTGAAAAGTGTGGACCAAATAAAAATTATTTTCTTTCTTTCTTTCAGTGTAATATATTAATATATAGTGCTGTTAGTGCACCTTAAATATAAATAAAAAATGGTGTCAGTTCTCACCATCCTCAACTTCATGCTGGCCAAGTTCTCTGGACTAGAATATATCTCTTCTTGCACGTGCGTGAGCCACTGGCACAGCTCGTTGAACTCGGCGATGAGTTGGCTGAGCGACCACTGACGGTTGAACCCTGACGTGGGGTTCAGCAGCAGCGGACCGGTCAGCAACGCGGACGAGTTGTGAGACTGCAACTCGCCGTTCGCCTCCTGGAGATACAAAAGTATATTCAGAATATTGAAAAAACGAACACTTAGTGCTGGGGAAGATTTGACATAAATTGGTTGTGATTCGTTTTGCAACCAGCCTACCACGACCTATTAGAGCAGTCTTGTTGTAATATTACAATGAGATTTTGTACCATGAATTCGTAATGTAATATTACAATACTGATCTAAGAGTTCGTGGCAGGCCCCCTGGTTCTACGAGGGCTTTCATGTTGGATTTTTGAATACCATTATGCTATCTATCGTCTATCCATGACACAAAATCAAGAAATGTTTTATTAAGATCAACAGTTAAACATATATTAGCAGCACACAGCGCCGTTTCAGAGGAATTTACTCCCGCGAACGCTCCGAACGTGGAATGAGCTGGTTTTCCAAGGCGACTACAGTATGGGGTTCTTCAATAAGGGAGTAAATAAGTTTTTGAAGGGTCGGCAACGCGCATGTGATGCGCCTGGTGTTGCAAGCGTCCATAGGCTACGGTAACCACTTACCATCAGGCGGGTCGTAAGCTTGTTTGCCACCATCGTGGTGTAAAAAAAGATACACAAATTCCCAATCTGGTCGTAAAATCTTATGTTATGCCTATCAAGATCTAAGAAATACGTTTGGCTCTCACAAAACCCACATCCATCACCTTAGTTGCTGAATACACATTGTCTTCCTCTTTTCACATTTTATAGACCTGTCCTCGTCTATCTTGACAGGGTTTTCTAAGTTCCATTGAATTTCGATCTGTTTGTTGGGCTGCCACCTGCTTTTTTATGCCTACGCCCTACATGATAAATATTTTTATTTTATTAACCCACTCCACAAAAATCAGGAAGTTCTCAATTCGTCGGAATCTTTTTTTTTTTTCTATGTATGTTCCCCGATTACTCGAAGTCGTCTGGACCGATTCGAGAAATTATTTTTTGTTTAAAAGGGTATACTTCCCAGGTGGTCCCATTGGCACCAAGTCAGGATGTCCGAAATAAAAAAAAGAATAAGAAAAAGTCAGGATGTTATGATGAGATTTCAGAAAAATCGAGGGCAGCCCTCAAATTTTATAGGGACACATAATTTGTTTTTTTTGAAGTCAATGTATGTACTTTTGATTCCCACAATTTTTTTTACGCAAACATTCGTCTCGGTGCTGAGATTCATCAGTATCGCAGATGTACCTTGCACGTGTTGATGATCTGGTTGTCCATGATGTAGTCGTAGTGCCTCTGCAGCAGCGGCCAGAGGTCGTCGCCGGCGCTGCCCCCGCTCGCCGTCGAGCCCCAGCTTCGGCGCCACGCCTCGCGACATGGCTCCTTTCTGCAATAAACAATGACATCTTAATATATACTACGTCCAAGAAATTACAGGTAACCAGGAGATTTTTTTATCCTGGCACGGCAAAGTGACCACACTGCATCTGATGGTAAGCGCAGTGCCGTCTAATTAAAGTATCGAGTAGCGAGAGACAATCTATCCCTCGCTACTCAACACAATCATGCCGGCCTGTTTCTTCACACTACGCCATGGGCAAGAAGATAAAGAAGCGGTCGAGAGTCTAGTATCAGAGTAATCAGGAGGCCGCAAAATGGCCAAACATCGTACCCCAACTATAGATCCTCGACAAAAACCGGATGTACACTGGCTGATCCCGGAATGCGACAGACTTGCGTGTGCCACTATGGCGGGTTTACACCCTCTGTACGGTGGTCGCTACCGGGCGGATATGAATATCCTACCACCAGCAGGAGTGCTTCTGATCAATGGCGATGTTATCAGAGATCTCGGAGCAAGGGAGTTTCTAATACATGTATTCCAGGATCAAGCTCTTTATGTGGTCGTCAAAACGTAAGGTTTTGAATGAGCCCGATATGATTAGAGAACCTCCAATTCGGGAGTAACCTAAGCTTCAGAATTTATAAACAGTAATGTATGCGAATTTCATATAAATAACCCAACAGTCACACACATAGCCCCGACCCCACACTAAGATACTAGTCTTGTGTTGTGGGCATCAGGGACAACAAGAGACTTTCGGTCTCATAACACCCAGACTTTTTTTTAACTCTTAGCTGGTGGTAGGATTCATATCCGCCCGGATAGCGACCACCGTATACAGGGCGAAAAACCCACCATAGTGGCACACGCAAGTGTGTCGCGTTCCGGGATCAGCCAGTGTACATCCGGTTTTTGTCGGGGGTCTGGAGTTGGGGTACAATGGCCATTTTGCGCCCTTCTTAGTACTCTGACACTAGACCCTCGACCCCTTCTTCACCTTCTTGCTCATGGCGTAGTGTGAAGAAGCAGGCCGGCATGAGTGTGTTGAGTAGCGGGGATAGATCGTCTCTCGCTACTCAGTACTCTATTTGGACCGCACTGCGTTTACCATCAGGTACAGTGCGGTCACTTTGCCGTGCCAGGATAAAAAAAAAAAAAGACCCCGGACACAAATATCTGTCTGCCACACAAACATTTGTCCCAGTGTGGGAATCGCACCCACGGCCTCTCGTTTCACAGCCGGCTACTCGCCAACTGCGCCACGGTGGCTGTCAAATATGATTGCTTAACTGCATGTAAGCTTAAGATGATATTATACCTCTTTTTGGTGAGACTGTGGTATGGCCTCTCAAGCTGGTCGCACTGGCCCGCCGGTGGCGCGGCTGCCGAGCGCAGCGACGAGAGCGAGAAGCTGCTTTTCATCGCCGAGTGCTCAAAGCCTGCAACGTAATACGCAGTTGTTTTAATAAGGTTTATATATGGTTACCTCTACAGTACATAACAATGGAAGCTTGCACACGTACTGAAGTTCGTTACCCCAGAAAACTATAAAATAAACCATAGAATACTGTATTCTATCACTCAAATTGGACAAGAGTAGTTCGTACTAGCCGCGAATTTTCCCACAAATATTTACTGATTGGATAAAATGCAAATATTTTTATTTAAGAAAATGAAAACTCTAAATACACTGTTATTCTTTTGGTTGCCTACTCTAAGGCAAAGATGATGAAATATTCGAACTAAAGATTGGATGTTAATCCAAAATTAAATTTAAAATACCGTGGACGATTCATTCTATCTGTAATTGAAAACAAAAAAACAAGGGAAATGTTCAAAATACTCACTTGTAGTAGACATTGTATCGAACACCGGGAACTTCTAATCGTATCAATTTATTGTTAAATCAACATTAGCTCATCCCGGCTCGTTTGTACTCTCGTGTACGTTTGTACTTCCACTTCGTTCCGTTTACTCTAAGTTGCTTCGTTTTAAATAGTGCTATGGCGACTAGATTCGTTATTTAAAGTTATAAGTATAATAAATATCGTGTCTTGTTCACGTAATCTTGGGGCAAGACTCATGGGTTTCTGGTCTGCATGTTTTGGTCGATGCGTCGGTGGTCACATTTCTTATGCCGAGTGTGTGTGCTTGCTTGTGCAGGTTGGTCTTTGCTGGCCGATCCTGAAAGTAAAACAAAACACCGTTATCAATACGTCATGCTTTTAGTTACAAATTATTATCTGTGGCACTGTATGGGGAATGGCAAAGTAGCATGAAAAACACTAATAAAATTAAGAAGTTTTCATTCAATAAAATCTAAATTAAAGTATTACACAAAATACTTTTAAGTTTCGGATCCAACCTTTTATTGTATGTTGTGTACAATTGATTCTTGTTAGAATTTTAGTAATTCATAATATGTAAAATAAGACTATTTAAAATAAACACTTTATAATGCATTCAAACAGGCACAATCATCTACACACGTCATTTTATCGATCGAGAAAGGTAGAACGAGAAATGCGCGGGCAATAATTACGTACTCACGACATCTAGCGGCCGCCCGCGGCGATGCGTTAATGCAAATTTTGCAATGGTCAATAAATAACATTTTACATAACCCGCACTATATGGAAAGTTATTCATGGCGTGGTAAAATGGTTTAATTTATGAACGTGTGTACAGAGGTTGTCGGTTTCACATAAATGAATCTGTAGATAATAATTATATCGAATTTAAATATTAATCAATATATAAAAGCTAATGCCAAAGCAGCGGCCAAATAAAATATATTTTTATTTAACAGCTACTGAAAATATACAAACAACTCACTAAAACATAAGTGTGTGAAAAAGACCCTGTAAAGCCACAACTCTACCGACCATTGGACCATCAAGAGTTAGGTGTCAAGAGTAGCTGGTAAAAGATATCTGATATATATTCGAACAACACTAGCTAGTTACCAGTTAACACATGGCGGTAAACCCCCATCATAGCGATTCTTTCAGAGGTCAGCCGTTGTATATCCAGTCACACACATATACATAGTCCTAACTCCACACTAAGGTACGTGGCTATCAGCAACTACCAGAGACTTACAGTCTCACAACACTCAGACCCAATACAAATATTTGTGCATCATCATCACACAAACAATTGTCTTGGTGCGGGAATCAAACCCACGGCCTCTCATTTCACAGCCGGCTACTCGTCGACTGTGCCACGGAGACTGTCAGATTCAGTAACTTCAGGCCGACATGATTTTGGCAACCGTCGAGTGCAACGCTTCGATCGACATTATATTGGAACTTCACTGTATTTATCATCAGAGGCTGTGTATTTATCATGTTGCCGTGTCAGAGTAAAACCTGCCAGTCGCCTGAAATTGTATTTTTTTCATGCTAAAAAGACTACAATACATTAACCAAGAATGTTCTTTATTCCGAACTAAACCTTTAAAACCTGTTCTTCACTTTAAAAGTGACGCGTAACTATTCCAACATATTTAAACTCAATTCCATAACTATTTATCCAACGTTTCCAAACAACCAAACCAAATCAAATATTTAATAAAAACACCACCTGTATTTACACACATTACAAATACGGTGCAATAGCGACATGTGAAAATCAATGTCAAACCTTTCTCTAAAACCGAAATCAATTGTTTTCACCTAACGTCAAGGGCCAGCCAGCGGGACAGCGGGTAGAAAGCAGCAAATTTCCATCAGTTTCACACCAATTTGCTGATTTACAAGACAAATCGGAGAAGCACGACAGTGGATGCTTGTCATTACGATGTTAAATGAAAACATAAATCGTTTTACCTAATTCCTTTATAAGAAGAGAATGTTGGTTGACATCTGCAAGATGCTATTTATATTATGCTGCCCTTCGCCCGCATTGACGTGCATATTAAACATATTGGTAACGTTAATTATACGGAAATAAAGTTGATTTTGGATTGTATTTTTACTCACTACTTATTACCTTTTTCTGAAAGCCGGTGTCCTTATGATCCGTAAGAGGTTTAAGATTGAAAAAGCGCCGATAGCTAAACAGAAATATAACTGACTGCCGAGACATTACCGCGCCTTCGGTTCGCTACTAAGCGTTAGTAAATAAATTATTCACATCCGAGTTATTTATTGATAGTGTCATTTGTTTGACATTAGTCAATATCGATTAAATGATACACCGTTTTATGACGCCCTTGACATAATAAAGTTACCTTCGAAAACCCTTGACCGAGAATATAATATGGTCAGCAGTATATATTTTGAGTAAATACATATAAAATTATACACTCAATGACATATCAATTGCATTGTCAACATTTTTCAATAATGTCACAATAAATCATACCTTCTAAACTTGCCCTTGCATTGGTTGCTTGCTTGGGAAATTATTTTTGAGTTGAGTAAGAATTTTCATGGTACCGAAGAATTTTAACTTCGATGCATGGTTATTGGCTAATAGCTTATCCATGTACAAATTGTTTCCACCAATAAAAGTTGTAGACTAACATTGAGAATAATAATTCATAAAAAAGTTTTATAATCATAAAAAGTACACCGACTTCAATAAAAAATAAATTATGCGTCACTATAAAATTTGAGGGTTGCCCTGGATTTTTCTGAGATCCCATCATCGCATCCTGACTTGGTGCCAATGGGACCACCTGGGAAGTATACCCTTTTAAACAAAAAAAATATTTCTCGAATCGGTCCAGGCGTGTTCGAGTAATCGGACCTACATAAAAAAAAGATTCCGAAGAATTGTTAATCTTTTTTTGAAGTCGGTTAATAATAATAATAATAATAATACTAGCCCTGTATTAAACATTGTCCCACTGCTGGGCACGGGCCTCCTCTACTAATGAGAGGGGTTAGGCCTTAGTCCACCACGCTCCCGCCCTGTGGAATGGGGGCGTCTTGAGAATTTCACCACGGTAACCCCTGCCTGTCGTACGAGGCGACTAATTGGGGCCATCGGGGGTCGCGGGCGCGCAGCGGAGGGCTGTCAGCCCGTATCGATGCACTCCCAAATTCGGGGCATCGTGCGACCCCGAGATGGACGGCAGCGCATGTGGTAAGGCCTCGTTCGCTGTCGTTGTTCGGTGCGCGGGGGCTCCTTAGCCCTCCATGGAGATGGGCTGCTACGCAGCACCGCGCTGGGGCGATTCCGGCTGCAATTCTAGCACTCCTTAGAATACCCCGGAATCGCTCCGCAAGCGCCGAAGAAGGCCACCGCGGGGTTTTAGCTGGTAGTGTCGGGTGGGGTGTACATAGGGGTTAGGGACTCGGCCCAGCGGCAGCACGGATAGCCATCATCCGTGCGAGGGGGATGCTGGGTCGTAAGACCGGCTAGTCCAGCATACCCGTTTTATTCGTAATACGCTTCCCTCCGGAGCGGGCGGCAGTAATAAAACGCTTTCCCCGCGACAACAAAAAAAAAAAAAAAAAAAAAAAAAAAAAAAAGGCCTTAGTCCACCACGCTGGCCTAATGCGGGTTGGCAGACTTCTCATACCTTCGAAATATCTCAGATATGCAGGTTTCCTCACGATGTTTTCCTTCACCGTTAAAGCAAGCGATAATTAACATAACAATTTTTAATACACACATAACTTTAGAAAAGTCAGAGGTGTATGCCACTTGGGTTTCGAACCTACGACTTTCGTCTTGGCAGTCCGTACCGCAACCAACTAGGCTATCGCTGCTATACATCATAAATGAAGAATCATACCTGGCATTTTACAGTGGGCCAATGGTCCGCTGCACTGTGCCAGAGATTGACCGTTTTTTCATTTCTTTAGTCATGCATTCTTTCATTGTTTTTAATTATGGGGAGAGGCATATAGAGGGTGTTAGAAGACACTTCTGTATGTCTTTACTTATAACTCAGGTTCCGACGTTATCCGTAACAAACCACACTGCACCTAATGGTAAGGTCAGTGCCGTCCAATTAGAGCATCAAGTAACGAGAAAATCTATCCCCAGCTACACAACACAATCATACCGGCCTGTTTCTTCACTCTACGCCATGGAGAAGAAGGTGAAGAAGCGGTCGAAAGTCTAGACATGGGGTTCACGATGTTTGGCCACAAAACCAACAACCAATATCGTACTCCAACTCTAGACCCCCGACCAAAACCGATGGACACTGGCTGATCCCGGAACGCGACACACTTGCGTATGCCACTATGGCGGGTTTTACACCCTGTGTACGGTGGCCCCTATCCGGGCTGAAATGAATATCCTACCACCGGCAATATGTGACAATGGACGCCATGATTGGTTCTCGTTCCATCCTAAAAGTAATCTCAAGTTTGGTACGCTTA
Organism: Laothoe populi; assembly: GCA_905220505.1. Taxonomy (NCBI): domain Eukaryota; kingdom Metazoa; phylum Arthropoda; class Insecta; order Lepidoptera; family Sphingidae; genus Laothoe; species Laothoe populi. The sequence continues at coordinate 10,703,041 of HG992169.1, forward strand.
TATTATTTTCAATAAATAAATGGTGCAAATACCGTATGAAGTGTACGTATCGGTATGTAATCGGTATGGGGTTAAGATAATATTGATGGGATACGTGATCGATGCATCGTACCACGGTCTCAACTTCATAGTTTGTTATTTCGAAAGTGTTTTATTGACTGATCCAGCTTATAAATAATAATAAAAGAGTATATGGGATTACATACTGCTTTTTATGTTTAATGCGAAAATTCCACTTTGAAATAAAACTAATTATGACCCGACCCCTGAACACGAAGGCTATAAATTTTTCGATACGTCGGGACTCAAAAGTCATTTACATCCGATAAATTTCGCTTTATTTTAGTATGTGAGTTTTTAGTAGGCACTTATCTATGGAACCATTGATTCAATTCTGAAATGTCTTTCACCAATAGAAAGCTACATTACCCTTGTATGCTATGAGCTATTTCATTACAATGGATGTGAATTTTCAGTTCAAAATTTATTGTAATGCGTGCGGAGCCGCGAGCCAGCAGTGCTTCATAAATCCAAATTAGTATGTATATTTGTGAGAAATGGACGATTTAATGGAAAATGATAACTTGCTAAATGTAAGCTTTCCTGGTCAATTGTTTCAATCGTATCCATTCAGCTTTGTTAATTGTGTTAAATATATGCTTGGATAAACATTTGTTTGCAAAATTCCTAGTAACAGTTGATAGTGGTAAAGTGACAGTTTACTGTCGCGTTTCGTATGGTAAGTGAGATATCCGGAGACCCAGATTCCCCCTTCCCTTCCCTAATCCATATTCCTGTCCTTCAAGGCCGACAGCGCATACATGATACTTTCGGTATTGTGGATGTTCATGGGCGGTGGAGATCACTTAACATCAGGTGACCCACTGGCTCGTTTGTCGGACTATACTATATATAAAAAAAATTTACTTACTTAATTTTAAAAGAAAAAAATATATAAAATCATTTGTTTACCATAATTCGTGGCTTGTTCATTCATAAGTACATACATGTTACAAACATGGGTTAGTCTACATAAATTGACATAATTTTAGATCCTTTAATTTGTGCAGGTGGTGCTTAAAAGGAAAATCTAAGCTTTAAGCATGCATAGCATAGCAACATTATAGCATCCGTTTGCACTGCATTTATCTGGTTTAAGCCATGTACCAGGTGAGAACCCTGAGCAAAAATGATAGCAAGTCGAATTGAAAGTAAAAAATTAATTGACTAACCATAATAACTTGACGAGTACATCCTTATCATTAAACATCTTGATTTAATCATCTCATGCGCATCCATACTTATGAATGAAGCTATTATTACGACAAAAAAGATCATCAAATAAGGAAACAACAAATAATAGACGCTCTAATAAATTACAATGAGTAAGCCTCAATTGCTGACGAATTAGAGGACTTCGGAAGAACTGTGACTTATATCAAACTCGATACATATCAGAGATCTTTTTAAAGTGGTCGTTGATATAGTAAAAGTAACACTGCCAGATGAATCAGTTACTTCACGCACAAATATTATTTATAAGTACCACACCGTGTGAATCTTATCCAAACAATGAATGAAAAAACTATACCGCCCAGAACTTTCTCTAAGCTGTGATTACATTCTAAATTAATTTCTAATTTTGAATAATGAACAAAAAAATCTTCCAACATCATGAACGTAGATACTATTTTAACAATGAAAAAATAAATAGGAATTAAGGTTATTTTCTAAGATTGAATTTCGATTTTATTATGAAGCATCTCGCGTATCAGCTTGTATTTCAAATTCGAGCAATTTTAAAATGATAATGGTAATGATTTTTATAATTTGATATGATAACAATTTTTCCTCAAATGTATACAATAGCACAACATTTTGTTACATACATATATACATATACACTCACGCCCGTATCCCATGGGGGTAGGCAGAGACTATTGACTATCAAAAATAATTATAGTTTTTGTTTTGGTTTAAATTATAGCGCCAAGCGGTTATATGCCAAAAAGTTATTAAAAAATGAAATTTAAACTTATTAGTATACTGTTTTGGTTTAAATTATAGCGCTTGGCGGTTATATGCCAAAATGTTATTAAAAAATGAAATTTAAACTTATCAGTATACTGTTTTGGTTTAAATTATAGCGCCAGGCGGTTATATGCCAAAATGTTATTAAAAAATGAAATTTAAACTTAATATCAGTATACTGTTTTGGTTTAAATTATAGCGCTTGGCGGTTATATGCCAAAATGTTATTAAAAAATGAAATTTAAACTTATCAGTATACTGTTTTGGTTTAAATTATAGCGCCAGGCGGTTATATGCCAAAATGTTATTAAAAAATGAAATTTAAACTTATCAGTATACTGTTTTGGTTTAAATTATAGCGCCAGGCGGTTATATGCCAAAATGTTATTACCACCGTACACAGGGTGTAAAAACCGCCATAGCGACACACATAAGTGTGTCGCGTTCCGGAACAGCCAGTTTACATCGGATTTTTATCCGGGTTCTAGAGTTTGGGTACGATGTTTGGCCGTGTTGGAGGATTCTGCGTACTCTGACACTAGACCCTCGACCGCTGCTTCACCTTGATGCCCCATGGCGTAATGTTAAGAAGCTACAAAACCGGCATGATTGTGTTGAGTATCCCGCATAGATTGTCTCTCGCTACTTGATACTTTAACTGGACGGCACTGCGCTTGGTCACTTTGACGTGCCAGGATAAAAAAAAACTCAAAAATATTGATATAATATAAATTCAACGTGACAGAACTAAACCAGGCATTTTATTTGATTATTCAACATACAGATTGCCCATACCACACGCTTTCGCCTACGACTTGCGCAGTCGTGCGAAATTATCTGATCACATTTAACCGTTGTGTTACTTTCAAATTCTATGTCACAGATAACATCGCTAATGAGGTACAAAGTGTAAACAAAAAAATTGCTTTGCCAAAACATCGCACGAAGACTCACGCGGCGCATGTGATGGGAGAAAGGGTTGTGACGTAAGCTTAATTAAAGAGAAATCTATACTAATTATATAGCCTCCGTGGCACAGTGGGCGAGTAGCCGGCTATGAAACGAGAGGCCGCGGGTTCGATTCCCGCACCTCAGATAGACAGAAATTTGTTTCGGGTCTGGGTGTTGTGGGACCGTAGTCCCTCGTAGTTCTTGATACCCACGATACAGGTTTTACCTAGTGTGGGGTTAGAACTATGTGTGTGGCTGTTGGGTGTATTTATTTATTGAACAGTTAATAAATCATAAGAATTTTAGAATTCAAAATGATATTCACATTGTTAATGAGCGGTAATTTATTATAATTATATCGTTGATTTGTGAAAGGGCGCATATAAAATTCTTAATACACAACTAATTACCATCGTAAATAATTATAGTGTCATAAACGTTCTTCTTTCATTGATTTATTGAGATGTCTAATAATTAAACGTCGGGTAAAAAAAGTATTACCGCAAATTAGTAGCAAATGGTTAAACATCAAAGTACGCCTCGTCATTTGAGAACGCTCGCCATAGTATAAGAAATTAAGAAATAGCCTAGTCCGTACATAATTACAACTAGAAATAGGTTACGATGGATTTTGTATATTATTATTGTCATTACATTTAATTATGAAGTGGTGAACATTATCATGATAATCTTATTGTCATCATCGACATGCCCTTATCCCACACTAAGTGGGGTCGGCACAAACGCTTAGAAACCTCCACGCAGCCCTATCATGCGTCAAATCTGCATTCACCCCTTTCATGCGCATGTCCTCATTCACGCAATCCATCCACCTCTTTTTTGGTCTCCCACGACTCTTTCTTCCATCCACATTCATATTGACAACCAGTCTTGTCACATGCCCATACCAAGCTAACCTAGCACTCCTCATCTTGTCCACAATTGGTGCTACTTTCAGGCTTCCCCTTACATACTCATTCCTTATCCTATCTAACTTTGTAACCCCACACATCCATATCTTATTATGTAATAATGTATAAATGTGTATATGCTACTAACACTAGGCATTGTTACTAACAATATGGGCTCATGCCCGAAATAAATAATCTGATTTGAATTAAATAAAACAAATCGAAGTGATTATGCAAATCTTTTTTTTAATCTATATTTTTTCTTTTTATTTTTGCTTTATGGGTATTATTGTACAAACTATTGTGTAATTTTTTTTATCCCAAATAAATAAAAAAAACTGTATTTCCTAATTGTTAAATTATATGAATGGTTTACAATAAAAAGTATTTAACCACCACTTAGGCCCAAGTAACCGATTTCAACAAACAAACAAGAAGTGTCACAACAATTTTCAATCAATGATGAAGTAAATCGTACATAAAAAATATCCGTTAGAAACAACGGAGGCGTAAAAAATCTAAAACAATCGCCGTGGAAACCAGTTCCCATTGAATGGACTCCCAAAAAGGGCGAGGTACAAAAAAAAGAAGTAGCGGCCTGCAGTCACCTGCTTACATATTGATACTTGTAATGATGTAGGTTGTATGTAAAATAATGTAGTGTTTTTTAAGCCAGGTTAATGAATATAGGTGAAATTATATTGATAATCTCAGTAACTATGACAGCCTCTGTGCCGCAGTAGGGAAGTAGCCGGCTGTGAAACGAGAGGCCATTGGTTCGATTCCCACACTGGGGCAATGTTTGTGGTGACAGACAGATATTTTTGTCGGGTCTGGGTGTTGTGAGTCTCTCGTAGTTCCTGATACCCACGACACAAGAATCGTATCTTAGTGTTGGGTCGGGGCTATGTGACTGTTGGGTGTTATACTTATGCCGCATTGGAGCACAATAATGAGTTGAGATAACGAATGTAGTAAGTAGTAATAGTAACTATAAGGTAGACAGCAATAACTCAATATTTTCTCAACGCGATATATATTAAGTGGGAGTCTCCGATGCTGCGGAGATGGATACAGCTTCATACTGTTTTGTAAATCGTGTATACTAACACTAGTTTCTAAGCAAATTGTTACTAACACCATATGGACTTTAGGTCCGAAATAAAATAAATATTATTATTATTAAACTAGCGGACCGTGCAGACGTCGTCCTGCCCGGAAAAGTAACGCCACACCGACAGCAGCGCCACCTACCGGGTCCAATTGTGAATCTAAACCATCCAGGGCACCACCACGGGCATACAAAAAAAATCATTCAAATCGGTCCAGCCGTTTAGGAGGAGTTCAGTGACATACACACGTACAGTAGAATTATATATATAAAGATAGCACCTCTTTACTGGCATGTGCACACCGAGCTCACTTAAGAGATTTTATGCTTTTATCTATTTTAATAACTACCATTTTAAACTACTCTGAAAACACCTGATTGGGTATAAAACCACCTTGAAAAAAGTCCAAAAATACTCCGCGTCTATTACTTCAAAACAATGAACATGAATTTTTATGGCACAAACCTGTACCAATAATAATTTATTCTAACGACGAATATCAGGATAGCAACAACAATTAAGCATTTTTTGTATGACGAGAGCATTCAAACGTTTTGTGTTCGGATAACTTCGAATCTGTGTAGCCTAGGCTTAAATTTTGTGAATAGTCCGGATTTTTAGCTCTAGAACACACCAATTATGTTTGTACAGTAAATAAAAAAATCTGTCATTGAATAAAAATCCACATAACATGAAACTCGATGAAACAAATGACAGGCGACTATGCGACGCGCGAGATATTATCTCGGTTTTCTCGTTCTAGTCTCCCGATTTTTTATATCTCGATTTTTTTAAGTATCTGGCAACATTATTTCGAACCTGCCGCCTGTCGGTGGATCGAATCGGTTCGGATCGCATCATGGCGGCCGCGGCAGTGGCGTTCACAATGGAGTAATTATCTCGGACCGAGGGGACCACGACAGGATTTTTATAACATACGAGTACTCCCGATTATACAGATGGATAAAGAAATATAAAATATTATAATTAAATACATAGTCACACACATAGTTCAGACCCCATACTAGGTGACACCTTTATCTAAATATGATCCCACAACACCCAGAGCCGCAACAAATATCTGTCTCCCACACAATGCGGAAATCGAACTCATGGCCTCTCGTTTCATAGCCGGCTAATTTTGTTTCACATTGTTATCATTTCATTAGTCTAAAAGTTTATTGACAGCCTCAGTGGCGCAGCGGGCGAGTAGCTGGCTGTGAAACGAAAGGCCGTGTGTTCGATTCCCGTACCGAGACCAATGTTTGTGTGACAGACAAATACTTATTTTGGGTCTGGGTATTGTGGGACCGATGTCCCTCGTTGTTGATACCCACGATACAGGTTTTACCTAGTGTGGGGTCAAAACTATGGCTGTGACTGTTGGGTGTATTTATTTATATATTGTAATAAAAGGCCAAGACATTAGAACCTAGTAATCATCGAAAAGCCAAACGAAATATATACAACTTACGGGTAATTCCATCTTAAATTTTCTAAAAATTACACCTAAAAAAATAATAATCTACTCTGAATATAGAAGGCACCATCCTGTGACGTTAGTTGACAAAATCCCAAGCACTTGTGCAGCGAAACGAATTCTTCACTGATGATAGATGGGAAAAAAATATTTTTTACAGCAAAGAATGCGCTGACGAATAAAATTATGGTCACAGCAACAGCATTACAATTTTGCTTCTTAAAAATAAAATGGTAACAGGTGTGCAGTAATGGGATCTTTATTAAGTTTATTTTTCATCAAGTGATGCCACTTGGTTTAAAAAGTTTAGTCTAAATGATAAAGCACATCGCAGATCGAATATGTCTTATCAGAATCTATGTCCGTCCGTCCGTCCTTGGTTCATTGTGTTATTGGTGAAAACGTAAGACACAAAATTTTCAACCCCTAATTCGCACTGTTAAGGGTTACATTTTGAAAATGCTGATTCAGGTGTACATTTATTTCGAACCAAAAGCAGGTATAACACATTTCATGATTCTTTTCTTTCTTCTTCTTTTTTCGAATTTTCGAAATTTCTTTCTTAGTGGATGTTTTCGACATAAAAGGTATCAACTGCTAAAATTTCAAGTTCCAGCGGTTTAGGCTCTGCGTTGATGAATCAGTCAGTCACTCAGGGCAATTAATTACATATTTTATAGTATAGATTAAGCGATTGAAAAAGTCAAAACATTTCAAAAATCTTGCTAATACGTAACACTGTATACTTTCACAGGTCTACAAAAGTGTCTTCAGTTTTCACCATCACGAGTTATAAAATGAGATCCTTTATCATCTACAGATGTTACTTCTGATAGCTTTAAACCATTCTTTGTTCGTATCTAATATATGCCTAACATTTAACATGGTACAACAAACATCTCTTTGTATGGATCACGGTCGATTTCGTTTCGTACAGATAACATCACAATTTCACTTTCAATGCATATTTGACGTGTATGACTTGACTTGCCTACGGCCTACATTTCGGTACACGGTAATTAGTTACTTGATGGGTGGTATTCTTTCGGGTAGGATGCTCTTTTGCGACTATGATGTTATAGAAGTCTTAAAGACTACTAGTATCAATTCTGTTGTCACTGACTAAAGTAAAACGGAATTCTTAATTTGAATTAAACTCATTTTTGTTACAAACTCTATTGGTTCATATGTTTATCTATCAACAGTGAGTGTCCGCTCTATGAAACTAAAGTTAGTAAAGCTCTGTCATTTATGTTCAACACCACCTATATGATTGTATACCATGTTTAGAAATGTAAAATTATTTATTTCTTATTGATTGACCACTATCTCGCCTGATGGTATTTGATGATGTGGTCTACGGTGGAGCACGCTTGCCTAGAAGACACCTATTCACTCTTGACTTAAAGATACCAGGTTATAGTTTTCGGGAAATATAGACTCCGGCAAAGAGTTCCACTCTCTAGCGCACTGGTGGAATATCAACCATGTATCGATGACGCTTCGCCGAGTCTCTTGTCGGCCGATTATGGAAAGAGACTCCACTCAATAAGTCGACATTTAAGAATCGAAAGAAGATCTTAATCGTGTTTGTACTTTTACGTAATACATTACATTCGCGAACAACAAATAGAAAATTAAAAGTTAAGACTTATTATTCGATTATATTATTATTATCTCATGTAGCGCGTTGTGTTGTGAATGTGAAGTCTACCAACCCGCTTTAGGCCAGCGTGGTGGACTAAGGCCTAACCCCTCTAATTTTTTTTAATCCATAAAATGTTAAACATCATTATTAATACTGAAACTGGTAAAATTAGAATAAATGACTCTATAGCTTTACTTTTAAATGACGAACTGGTTTCAGATAAACTTAATGTAGCCAATTATCTCGAGCAGTATTTTACTAATATACCTGTAGAGACCACTAAATCCCTGCAGTCATCGGCGACTTTAGCAGAATCATTGTTAAAACAAAATGTTAAGGGAAATATGCCCAATTTTTACTTTGAAAGGGTATCATATTATGAAATAGTTAAAGTTTTTAAGACTCTAAAAACAAAAGGTACTGAAGATTTATGGGGGCTATCCATTAAAGCTATAGATGCGGTCATTGTAAATATTGCTCCTATTTTAGCAGATATATTTAACCTTTGTATAATTAATGGTATTTTTCCTGATCTAATGAAAATTATTAAAATTATACCCATTTTTAAGAAAGGTTGTGCACATGAAGCGGTTAATTACAGACCTATATCTATATTACCAACTCTTAGTAAGGTCTTCGAAAAAATCATGCTCAACCAAATGCTAGTTCATTTTAATAGGAATATGATATTGCATCCTAAACAGTTTGGGTTTACAGAGGGTCGGTCTACTCAAGACGCTGGTTCAATTTTAATAAAAACTGTGTTGGAGGCCTGGGAGGGGTCTCAGGATGCTCTTGGAGTTTTCTGTGATCTTTCTAAAGCTTTTGACTGCGTCGACCACCGAGCCCTCATTGTAAAACTCAAATATTATGGAATTTCTGGTTTATCTCTGGATCTTGTAATGTCCTATTTATCGGGTCGGGAACAAAAAGTTTCTATAGATGGCGTCACATCAATAGGATCTACAGTAAAAATAGGAGTTCCACAGGGTTCAATTCTGGGCCCATTTTTGTTTTTAGTATATATAAATGACCTTCCTTATATGGTAGAGAGGATTTCAAACATTGTCTTATTCGCTGACGACACATCTTTAATATTTAAAGTAAATAGTAAGGATAAAGACCTAGTTACGCCCAATAATGTTTTAAATTAATTTCAAGTTGGTTTTCTGCTAACAATCTCTTACTAAATGCAGGAAAAACAAAATGCATTCGGTTTGCATTACCTAATGTACCAAATATTAATTCGTGTATTAAATTAAACGGAGAATCACTAGATTCAGCCTCTTCAACTGTATTTTTAGGAATAACTCTAGATAGTAAATTGCAATGGGGTCCTCAAATAGAAAGGTTATCCGTTAAATTAAGTGCTGCAGCTTTTGCAGTCCGGAAAATAAAACGCCTAACAGATGTTTCAACGGCTAGGTTGATATATTTCGCATACTTCCACAGTATTATGTCTTACGGCATTCTATTGTGGGGATCAGCTGCTGATATAAATACTATATTTATTTTACGAAAAAGAGCAGTCCGAGCTATATACGATCTACGTAGTCGGGATTCTTTACGATCAGTATTCAAGGATAGTAATATATTAACTGTGCCGTCTGAATACATCTATCAAAATATCATGTACGTTCGTAAAAATATAAGCAATTTCTATAAAAATAGTGATATGCACAATATTAATACAAGAAACAGAAACAAACTTACAGTACCCTCCTTTAGAGTAGTAAGATCTAAAAAGTCTTTTATGGGTAACTGTGTTAAATTTTATAACAAAATCCCCAATAATGTAATTGATTTGCCCAATAAAATGTTTAAGACTCATATTAAACGTGTTCTTATGGACAGGGGCTATTATAATGTTCAACAATATCTAGAGGATAGGGATGTCTGGCATTCGGTTCCTTCCTGCACACTGCGAACTGGCGCCCTGTAGCTTACACCATGTTAGTGTATACAAATAGTATAACAAAATAAAAACTATATTCATAAAATATTAATAAATGACATGTTGTTATATACACTTAAAAAATAATAAACTATGACGACCGATCGCGTATAAAATAAAATAATAAATTGGCAATGTAATTTGTGACAGGTCATCTACTAGAAATAATGAACCGGACCAAAAACAAGCCCGCTGAGTTTGATTTGCTGGATTCTCTCAGGACTGGGTCGCGGCGCGTAGTATCCAGCGGTAATGTAAGCCCGCTGAGTTTGTTTCGCCGGGTCTTCTCAGGCGGGGTCGCGTTTGGATCCGGTGGTAGCTTTTAAAACAAGCGAAGTCTCGGAAATACCCATGGTCCATATCAAACCCATTTAAATATATATATATTTGACCGGTATTACCTTGAATAATATTAATTCATAATATAAAAATAAAAAATAATTAATAATAAATAAATAATAATGATAAATACCTTATGAATAATTAATTGCTAGTGTATTGATGATGCTATGTATGTTATGTATACATAAGCTGATATGCTTTTCTTAAAATTTCTTTACTTTTTTTAATGTTCTGACTTGTCATAAGAGCTATGTAATTGCCTACTTGATCAATAAACGATTTCATTTCATTTCATCATTTAGATTCAGTAAATTTTTTCACTCATTAGTAGGGGAGGCCCGTGCCCACCAGTGGGACAATGTTTAATACAGGTCTAGTATTAGTATAGTGGATCACTTAACCACTCACGGTGCAATGATGATATAAACTGTTAAAAAAATCTCAATAACGTTCAATCTTAAAAAATTATAAGAAATTACGTTCGAATTTCGACCACTGGACGATCACTAGTTAGCTCAGTAACATATGCTGATTTTCCTAGATATAGCACAATAGTTTTAAATTAACCAAGTCACAGTGTACCAGAAAGTTAAGCCGTGACTCGATTGAGTAATTAGTAGTGAATTTAAACATCGAGATACTAACTATAACACTATATTTCAATCGTCATTGGTAAAGTTATTTTCTAACTATAATCATATAAGTTACATAAATACTTATTATAAACTAACAATAAAAATGTCACGAAAAGTAAACATAATGCGGTACTTACGGAAAAGTAAACAAATCAAGGAAATATTTTTTAATTTACAGCCAGTACGCATTAGTAATGTAATGGCAGTCATTCATACACACGCACACTGAACCAGGGTCATATTATATGATTATGAATTTGACCCCCCAAACCGTTTACCAATATAGAAGTTTAATGTCATTTTTATGGCATGTTATAATCATGTTATCATATGATGTGTCAAATCTTTTCCAATTAGTTGAAATATATGTAAAGGTTATGGTAATTACATTCATTTAATTCTTATTTATTTAAGGTTTCATTATCACTACGGACTACCGACAACATGGTTTTTCGTAGTTCACAGTTAATGATTAAACAGTCGTTTTAATAAGGTTTAAACGTTTTTACAGTCTTGATAACAATTACAACGCTAAGCTGATATAATTTTAACATTATCCCACTGTGTTTGTTATATGCACTCTGCTAACATAACAACACATTATCTAGCGGAATATGAAACTTAACGTTCTAATGGTATATTTAGTGGCGTGTGCACCGAAGAGTAAGTTTTTTGAATGAGCTTTTATACTCAGTCTCAGGTGACTTTTTATATAGGGTAAGAAGACTGTATTTATTTGGAAGATACATTAAAAAAATCTTTTATTCTGTTAATGTAGATCGATTTTGAACACTTGTACATTTGTTTGAATGTTGGTTTTAACTATATGCCTAACGTAATTGATTTAAGCTCTAAAAGTATTTGCTTTTTTTATTTTGGCACGGATAGTGACCACACTGCACCTGTTGGTGCCGTCCAATTAGAGTATCAAGAAGCGCGAGATAATCTATCCCCGCTACTCAACACAATCATGCCAGCCTGTTATGTAGCTTCTTCACACTACGCGTACGACACTAAGGTCATTCCGCATTGAGACTGGAATACCCTGAACAATGGTGATGGGAGAAAACGAGGATTTCTTGCAAGTTGAAGTTATATGTAATTTATGAAAAATAATATAACGTGTAAGTTTTTTTGAAGAGTGTCTTTTCGAATAATACGTGCTAAATCTATACTTACGCTACGTAGCTTTAGGCCATCGCTGTGCCTACTTCCGCCTAACTCCGCGTCTGCCTTTCGCATGAGAATAGAATGAAAGCTATATTCATTTATCTTCATTGAAGGCGCGTTACAACCGCTCCGGTAATTGTTACGGAATAGTAAAACCTTAATGACCGAATTTAATGGTTAATCTCGATTCAATTGCGTCTTAATTGGTGATAGTTAAATTGATTAACAGAAAGTTGGAAAAGTGAATCGATATATGGGATTAATTTATTACTTTTGAATGTTTGTTGAGAAACGCTCTAGATAATAAATTAGATAACAGCAAATGTCATGAATGTCGGGTCGATAAAATTAAAAATAAATTACATTTCGTTGCAATTTAAGAATTTCAAGTAATTTTCAAGTAATTTATTCAAGTAAAATACAATAAATATTACAATATTTGCAAGTGGCACCCAAACTAAGCTACGCTTGTATCTTGGGCTGCCATAATATCTACAGATTACAAGAATAGAATTTGACGCTTACAGGATACATTTTTCTAAATTACTTGTCTAAAATTTAAATTAAGCTAAAAGGATATAAAAAAGAGAAAAAAAATATAATAAAATAATGTTAATCAATATCCCAGCACTATGGATCCGTACCCAGATATTAACCCCTCTGTCTCGATGTAATCCAGGCCTAATAGAAAGTTAGTCAGTTTCGTTTTAGCTGTGAAGATGGTGCAGTCCTTAACAGAACATTTAGAAGATAAATTATTGTATGTGGATGGATGGCTGTACGATGTGAATCTTTTTGCGAATGTGGTTTTAATGGATGGTAGAGGTATCTTAAAGGTGCGTTTAGACTTAATGTTATCATATAGTGGAGAGTTTGTGATAGTTTTGTGAGCGCTTAGACAGGCATGGAGAATGAATAATTGCCTCACTCGCAGAACCTTTGCTTCGGCATAGAGATCGTTGGTAGAGTAACGGTAGGGTTTCTTCAAAATCACCTTTAGTAATGCTCGTTGAGCCCTTTCTAGTTTGATTACTGTGGTCCTGGCCGCTGAGCCCCATATTCCAATGCAGTAGCTTATAATTGATTGGCATAAGGCGAAGTAAACTGTTCTTAAGGTCTTCCAGCTGGCAGAGTTTCTCAGTAGTCGCATGATGCCAATCAGTTTTCTTACTCTAGCAGCAGTGAGGTTTATGTGAGGATGAAATGTGAGGCGTTCATCCAAGGTGACTCCGAGATATTTAACACTTTCAGTGCGTTTAAGGGCTACACAGTTACATGAGAGAGTAGATGGTGTGTGGGAGTGTAAGTAAACATGGATGGGTTTTTTAGGTTGAGAAGCCGCTGTTTTGTAGAAGCAGATGTAGTTGGTCTTACAAGCATTTAGAGTGAGTAAGTTTCTTTCCAGCCAGTCCCTTATATGAATCATTCCTCTTTCAGCGCACCTTATGACACTTTCCCAATTTTGGTCGTGAAATACGATGACTGTGTCGTCGGCGTAACATAGGAGTTCTGCTGATGCAATGTGTTGGTTATGTATGTCATTCATATATATAAGGAAAAGAGTGGGACCCAATATACTACCCTGAGGCACTCCAAAGTTTACTGGAAGCTGATTACTTAAAAGACCCTGTATTTGAACAATTTGTTGCCGCCCCGAGAGATAGTTTCTAAACCAGTCTAAAGTCACACCGCGTATACCTATATTTTCAAGCTTTTGCAAGAGGATTGGTATGGAAACGGTGTCAAAAGCTTTTGCAAGATCGAGGAAGACTGCTATACAGCTGAGTCCGTTGTCAAGGTGAGAAGAGATAGTATCAGTAAGCAATTGAATAGCATCATTGGTACATTTTTGCCTTCTAAATCCAAATTGCCTATCTGACAGCAGATTGTGGGATTCCAGGTAGTTGACCAGTCTCTTGTTAACAATTTTCTCAAGAATCTTGGAGAGTGTTGTTAACAGAGATATTGGACGATAATTTTTGGGATCATCTAAAGTGCCAGATTTATGGATTGGCGTGATAGCGGCAGTTTTCCAAATTGATGGGAAATCACCAGTGGACAAGCTTAGGTTAAAGATATGGGTCAGGGGGGCGACAATGTGTGCTCTAATTTCCTTTAGTAAACCGTTTGTTATCCCATCCAGGCCTGGTGCACTGTTAGTTTTTAGCTGCCCAATTATTGCATCTATTTCAGTGGCGTCGGTAGGTGCAAAAAATAATGAGTTTACTGGGGTTTGGTTGGAGGCTGATTGGGATGCTAGAATACTCTCTGTTGTGTTAGAATTAGCTAAAATTGCTTGAGCTAATTTTGACCCCGCTGTAGAAAAGTATTCGTTGCAAAGATTAATCGAGTCTGATGGGTCAGTCATAGTAGTTAAGAGATCCGAGTTATCCTTATTAGATTTCTTAAGATGACAAACAGATTTTATGGTTTTCCACAATACCTTGGTATTGCCATTAGCTTCCTCGAGTTTCTTTGAGTCATACTCAGACTTGACCTTTTCCAGTATGGAGATGCAGAAATTTCTGTACCTTTTATAGATCATTTGAGCTATCTCGTCCTTGGGGGATTTGAGGGCTTTAGAATGAAGTCTGTCGCGATGGCGAATACACCGCAGTAGACCTGGAGTGCACCAAGGAGTTAGTGTGTATTTGGATCTTGAAACTCGTACTTGTTTTGTGTTCTCATTGATGGCAGATTGAATGCGTTCGACAAACAATTCGATTACGTTTACGTCATTTTGTTCAACAATTGCATTCCATTCTTCCTTTGCAAGAGTATTTCGTAACCCGGAGAAATCAATAACCGTTTTAAAACGACTTGGTTTAGTACGTTTTTGGGTGAGTGGGGATAATCTAAGAAGTACTGGGTAGTGGTCGGTGATGTCTGTTTCACAGACGATACCCAGCGCTGTTGACGTTGACCGTACGAAAATATGATCTAAGCAGGCATTCAATCTGGTGGGTTTGTCAATAGCAGGCATAAGGCCATGTTGGCTTAAGAGGTCGAGGTATTCTGTAGGATCATGTCTACTGTGATCCACTGAAAGAATGTCTATGTTAAGGTCGCCTGTAATGATAAGTGATGTTTTAGCGGATAAATTTGTTAATATGTTGTCCAGCGAAAATATAAAGCCTGAGTTGTAGCTGAAAGAAGGGGATCTGTAGATGCCTACTATGGAGAAAGAATTGGAGATATTAATTAATAGTCCACTGGCTTCAGTCATATCTAGCTCGGAGGCTGATGCATTCCAGCTTTCTTTTATATAAGCCACTACACCACCATTTTGGTTGATGTTTTTGGTTGTGAAATGGGATGTGAAACCGGGAATTTGGCCAATTACAGTTGATTCAGTTAATCTGCATTCAGTGAGAATAATAACATCTATATTAATTTTCAGCCGTTGTAACAAGATAGTGAACGCATTGAAGTTTTTGTTGATACTTCTTATGTTAAGAGTGAGAAGTTTAAATCCATTAATGTCTAAGGTGGATTCGCAGTGTTCAGGGGGACTATATAGGCACCTTATGTTTAAGTCAGAGTCAATATTGTTTCCTAAGTCAATAGTATTCATAAATAATTGGAAGCAATGGTGATACAGCGTGCTATAAAATTGAGTGATTTTGGATTTAAGCTATATAATATTTTTAGGTAAAGGATTCTGTATAGATAACAATGTAAGATATCGTTGGATGTTTGTTGCAGTTGTGAAAGAGTGTGTTTGTTTAATTCTGTGTCTGGTGACGTTTGTGTTTTGGGTGATATTTTGGCAGGGATTACATCGAGATAAACCTCCAAACGAATATGGCGATACAATGTGACACTGTTTACGCCATGCAGTATTTTATTGCGGTACATGGAGGATAACAAAAAAAAAGTAAACAGAAAATATACGGACACGGTAATAACTTCAAAACAAATTAAATAACATAATAATATAAGAACTAGTGTACAGTGCGGGATAAACATTAAATAATAGAATGTAACAAATGAACTCAAAAAAATTAAATAATATGTGCTTAACAATAATATAACGGCTAACGTAAGCAAATAGGAACTAAGTGTTTTAAACTTGTCTGACATGGAAGAATCTATTTTTATAAGGGAATATGGGATTATACAAGTTACGATATAAGTAGTCAGATTAATAACTGAAGGTGAAAAGTAAAGCATACGACTCCAGTGAATTGTTATGTTGCTGTTAGGAGCGCTGCGGGGTACCTGGTGTGCCACGGCCCTCTCGATCGCCTGTGAGCTTGTTTAGGACTGCTTCTGAGGTGATGCGGACAACAGAGCTAGACTCGGATCTTCTCATAAAGATGTTTCCGTTGGATGTCCAAACGTATTTGAACTTAAGTTCCTTTCCGGTAGTACGGGCCTTGCTGAATAGAATTCTGTTTTCCTTCGTAAGGTGTTCGTTTATATAGACTTGTCTTGGGTTTCCTGGGACTTCAATTTTATCGGTAGTGATTCCGCGGCGAACGCGCGCGGCGCGCATCAGCTGGTCCCGGGCCGCGCGCCGCGCCAGTGTGACCACCACCGGACGCGGAGCTCGCGTAGCATTTTCAGCTCCATCGCTAATGTCGCGCTTACCGACCCGCCTCACGTCGTCAATGTCGTGAGGTCCCAACTCCACTCCAAGTTTTGTTGATAGTATGGACATAGTGTGTATAAGATTTTCTTGCTTATGTTCGGTAACGCCTGTAATTTCGATGTCTCGCAAGTATTGACGCTGTTGCTGTGACGAGAGTTCTAGCCGCAACTCGGTGACTTCAAGTCGGAGGTCATTGACTTCCATTTTGAAACGCTCAAGATCTTTCACTTGGTTTTTGAGGTCGTTGATCTCTTTACGAAAATCATGAATGTCTTCGCATGTAGAATTTAGAGAGCGGGTAAACTCTAACATTTCGTTTTTCATTGCCGAGAAAGCTGCTTGCATTTCCCTTAGTATTCCGGTACAAGACGTGAACGCTGTGGCATTGGACTGCTCACCAGTAAAAGTAGTAGAAGAATCTCTGTTCATTTCCAATCATCCTGTCTTAATATGAATAGTTTCTTGAAATTGTAAATGCAACAAACAAAAAAATGTCTGTATCTTACCATAGGATAAATAGCAGGACGTGTAACGGAATTAAAGTACAGAAGAAGTTGAGGTCCCTCGGGTCCGAATATAGATAAAAATAATATATACACACCCATGAGTATGTAAGGGGAAGCACCAATAGCACCAATTGTAGAAAAGATGAGGAGTGCTAGGTTAGCTTGGTATGGGCATGTGATGAGGAGGGATGAAAGGCATGTGACAAGACTGGTTGTCAATATGAATGTGGATGGAAGAAAGAGTCGTGGGAGACCAAAAAAGAGATGGATGGATTGCGTGAATGAGGACATGCGCATGAAAGGGGTAAATGCAGATTTGACGCATGATAGGGCTGCGTGGAGAGTTCAGATCATTTGTGCCGACCCCACTTAGTGTGGAATAAGGGCAGGTAGATGATGATGATATACACACCCATGAGTCACGCACTTAATACTGCCCCACACTAGGTCAAACCCGTGTCGTGGGTATCAAGAACTACCAGGGACTATGGTCCCACAACACCCAGACCCGAAACAAATATTTGCGGATCACACAAATATATTGACTAAATCTAAATAATGTATAACATTTTATGGACTCAATAAATATTTGATTTTGATTATTGATTTGACTCTGCGGGGATCACACCCGCGGCCTGGTTTCACAGCTGGCTACTCGCTCACTGCGCCTCGCATACTGTCAATACATAATTAAATATTTCTGAATCTCTCAAAATGTAAATGACGATAAAATAACTATAAAATAAAATTTCGTTAATTCTAACGAAAGATTATGTTAACAATCAGAGCTTTCCACAAAATCGACTCATTAAAATGTGTGACTACCTCATTTGGGCACATCTTGCACAACACACAACACGATTATTCCGATAAGACTTTCAATAATAAAATACTTCCCACACTGTAACTGTCACATTAACTTGTGTGACGGAAAATTAAACGGCCATGTTGCATATCGACAGTTCAACACTTTTGATGAAAATAATAATAGCCAAGCAATTATGATAGTAACGCTAATAGTTTTAGACGTTAATTTTGATAGGCAATCATTCAATAGGATAGTTTTATTTTAGTGCCTTGATAGGCAGACGAGCAGACGGGCCACCTGATGGTAAGTAGTCACCGCCGCCCATAGACTTCTGCAATGCCAGGGCACAGCAAAGCCGCTGCCTACCGTTAAGAAATAGTGATTGTAAGCATTTGGATGTAATAATACAGACATACAACCATCCATTAATTAAGGATGTCGACCTAATGCGTCCTATCTTTGGCTAGTCACAAAATAGGCGCCACGATGTTTTGGTTAGTTTCTTCGTTTTATCCTACCACGGCAAAGTGAGGGCAAGTAGGTAAAGAAACGGTCGAGGATCTAATGTCAGAGAACTTAGAAGGCCGCAATACGGTCACACATCGTACCCCAACTCTAGACCCCACAAAAACTGGATGTAGATTGGCTGACCCCGGAATGCGACACAAAGCGTGTGCCACTATGGCGGTCTTCCGTTTTTTTTTGTTGGCGCGGGAAAGCATTTTATTACTGCTGCCTGCTTCGGGGGGAAGCGGAATAAGAATAAAACGGTTATGCTGGACTAGCCGGTTTTACGACCCAGCACTCCCTCGGCCGGATGATGGCTATCTGGGCAGCCGCTGGGCCGAATCCCTACCTCCTATGTACACCCCACCCGACACTACCAGCTAATGCCCCATGTTGGTCTCTTCTTTTTTTGGTCGGCGCTTACGGACCGATCCTAAGGAGTGCTAGAATTGCTGCCGGAACCAACTGAACTAAAAGAATACGAAAAGCCAAAAATTTTGGATTCTTTATACAGTATCTCTCGTAATAGTGACGGCTATCCTAACATTAACATAGTTTTAGTACTCTGTTGTACACAATTGTTATTGTGTTATTTTTAATTGTTAACAATCACTTGTCGGCCCTACGAACACACATCCACAACTTTCTATGATTATCGCGCTATTTAAATCAATTTGGATGCAATTAACCGTAGAATGCCCTCAGCGAAATTGAACAGCGCGGTATTTCGATCCATCATGATTAGCTAGCAGTTAGCACCATGCTTGTCCAATATCACGGGCTGGTATGTGCCACAGACGCCGGCCAAATATACCGGTACATTTTAATTGTTTCGGATATAAACACTTTCACTGTTGTAACGAGAGGAGAAAAAACATAGGTTATTTTGTCTAGATCTCTCTTGAATCTATCAACGACTTGCATACATTTTATAATGCATATTTATAATGAGCAATTTTAATGAGACAATTTCCTTTCCCGATAAAACAATTTGGACTTATGCAACGTATTAACGCAAAGTGCAATTACGCATGTTCAAAATGTTACAATCTTAAAACATTATTAAATATAAGGCTAATGTTTAACCACCACGGAGCATAAAGCTTCTGTGAGATAACGAACTTAGAAAAATTAGTTTGCTTAGAAATATCAATTTAACAATCAGCAATAAAATTATTTAATCATTTTTTATTATTGTATTTACGTGTTAGTATTAACCCAAATGTAATAACGACAATTAAAGAATTAAGTATAAAGCTAGAGACGCACAATACTGTTTTACAGAGAATCATTGGCAACATTATAACATCACTTACGGCGGATATTCCCCAATCAGTGCATCAGATGTTGTCAAATGATAAAATGTATATTATATAAATTCATATGTAATAGTATTGAAAAGTTGTAAACTTAGTAATATTTATGTAGTAGTTGTTGTAAATGTATCTAAGACTGGCCTAAAGGACCTGTTTCCAAGGCCGTTAAATAAATTAAAAAAAAACTTTAACGGGGCAAATAGGGCCAAAACTGGTTAATTTTTTTACGCATATAAACTAACTTAGCTAATATTACATAGAAAATTGTAAAAAAAAATTTGATATATCTGAGTAATAGTTTCAAAATGTCTTCGTCCCTATCCAACCTTACGTATACAATACATCCAATTCATCAGCAATAATAAACACAATAATTTTGAGGCCGGCATGAGTGTGTTTAGTAGCGAGGGATAGATTGTCTCTCCCCACTTGATACTCTAGCTGGACGGCACTGCACTTACCATCAGGTGCAGTGTGGTTACTTTGCCGTGCTAAAATAAAATAAGCCTCAACGATGCAGCAGGCGAGGCAGTCAATGAGGCAGGTGTGGCTGTGAAAAGAGAGGTCGTGTGTGGCTGTGAAAAGGGAGGTCGTGTGTTCGATACCCACGCTGAGACAAACATTTATGTGATCCGTAAATATTATTTTCTATCCTAGCTTTTGTAGGACCGCAGTTTTCGTAGTTCTTGATAGCCACGATATAGGCTATTCTACTGTGGGGTCGGGACTATATGTATGCCTGTTGGGTGTACATTAACTAAATAACTGATGTATAAATTGTTTATTAGTGAGGCCCTTAGAGTGTACGCACAGCCTTAGCATCTTTAGGTCAATGTCAGATTGGCCTACGCAAAGCACCGTACTGATTAACTGAAGAGATTAAACACACAATAGTGTATTAAAGCGACGATAGCTCCTAATTAATTCATTGTAAATACCTTTTATTGGGACACACATGAAGATACGAAGTTAGATTGCTTTTGTTAGAAGTTCATTTGTTTTATTATGATAAAGGTCATAGAGTCATTTAACTCTTTCATCATGCATGCAGAGGTGAAGACTATGTGGTATGTTGAGTGTATTTATTTATTTTGTTTGTACTCATGGGCGGTGGTGACCTCTTACCAAGTGACCCACTAGCTGTATTACAAACGTTTGCTATATAAATAGCCCTTAAATCACACACCAAAGAACTCATGTCTATACTTGATCACTTTTGGTTTTGTTTCACAGCTCCCAATAAAGAAAACGAAAGTGTATGAAGATAAATGTTTATTGTTTGAACATTCAATTGAAGGGCTTTTTGATCTGACAATACTACTCGTGCTGTTAATTGAGAAATGTTTATACGAATTTGAACTTTATATCCAGCAGCCAGGGCAAGGGTGTCGTTTTTGGGTTTGGACAAATTAGTTTTTGTAATGGTAGGGTGTTGAAGTTTACTTTTTGTACAGAGAGCCGGTGTCTAATAAATACTAAACATGAATGAAAAGAAAATTAGATTTTATTTGAACAATGGTTGTAGCATAAGTTGGGTAATCGGATGAGATTATGAGCATTTTTGGGTTTTGTAAGAATGTCAATGGTTTCATGTTGGAATCAGTTTAATTCTGGAAAACTACATTTTAAATATAAACTAAATTTATCCATTAATTAAAGGATAAAACAAATATAAATATAACTCATACAAATCATTATAATTTGAAATATCACAAACCCATAATAACAAAAATATTATTATAACCAACTACGATTCAACCATATTTACATTTCATTCACTTTAACACATACACATTTACTTGAATTCATAAGACAGTATTTTATGGAATTATTAAATTGCATGAAAGGCATATTTCAAGGCGATTGTGAGGTCATTCCGGCTATAATACAAACGAGAAAGTGACGAGTTATTTTCAATTAACCTTCTTACCCTTAAGATAAAAATAAACGTTTAAATAGACACTTCGACAAGAATTTAAACTGTGTCCTTAGCAACAGTACACAACTATCGTTATGATGTAATATTTTAATCTATTTTTATATTATCAGGAAGCTACTTATTTTCTCAGATGACTAGACCAGCACATCACTATAGACGGTAACCGCCACACCTAACATCATCAATAACAAAGAACTACATGGTGTTTTTTTTTTATTCTGGCACGGCAAAGGGACCACAATGATTGTGTTGAGTAGCCGACGATAGATTGTCTCTCGGTACTTGATACTCTAATAGGACGGCACTGCGCTTACCATCAGGTGCAGTATGGTCACTTTGCCGTACCAGAATAAAAAAGAAACCTGTTTATTGTTTAAACTTTAAACCTACCAACATTATGTATAAGCAAAAGGACATAACAGTTTATATACCTAACTAAAAGTAAGTTTGCCGTAACCTTTTGAATTCAAGACATTTCTTTTATACGCTTTATAAAGTTTACTAACAAGGGAACGCCCCAGGCCTACAGTTTAAATTATAGCAGTTAACAACGTTTAGCCCTAGAACGACTTTGAGCACGCAACTAGTCATTTAAACACAACTGTTCAACTTAGTTGCGGCGACCTGATTACTCACGCATAAATTTAAAAAAAGTTGTTTTATAGTTTACATGGTTGTATATTCCGTTTGTAAAATAAACAATACGTAGTAATTTAACGTGATCTAGAAGATATATGGTAGCAATTATGGCTGATCGCATGGTTTATAGAGAAAATGTAGACATACAAGTTTATTTGAAGTCTCTGTGAATCAGTAGGTAAATAGCCAGTTCTGAACGAGAGGTCACAGGAACAATCCTCGCAGCGAGATAAATGTTTATGTGATCTACAAATATTTGTTTCGAGTCTCGATACTGTGAAACTTAAAAACTGTCTTTTACAGTTTCCTGATACTTAAAACACAAGACTTATCTTGATATGGCATCAGACATAATGTGTGTGACTGTTGCAATTAGAGCCCGAGAGAGTTTTGAAACTTATTGAATTAAACTTTGATTTTTTTTTAGTTTCATTAGGATTAAACGATGTACACATCGTTTTTTAACGCCTTTGTATAATATCGTTGTCTTAATTATAAAAATTCTAATTCCTTTACGGGAAATTTTACAAGGTAAAAAATAAACTGTTTATTTATTTTTAGATGTTCTCTAGAAAATGGATTGACGTTTTTATTATACAGAAATATTCCATTTTGTGTTATTTTACGGGAAATTAGAACTAGTCCATTAGAGTAATTGGAGAAATGTGCACTAATGACATTAAATATCGAATCTGGAGTTACGAATTTTGATAATTAGGCCAACGATATTTAAACACTAAAACTATGAAAATTTCTTATTTTAACTGACTGTCCCTAACACATAGACCTAACGCAGTGAAGGATAGTTAATCAACTATAAAATCAGAAAGTCCACCTTATACCTTACCGATGAAGTTTTACGATTGTCAAAACGCTATCATCAAGTCATTTCAATAAGCATGCAAAAACAAATAATATCAACTTTGACTTTATAATTATAGACTTGAATCTTATTTAAAGACGAAATGGTTGGCACGGAGCGAAAAGTTCGCAAAGGGACTCTATCGTGTCGTTAAACTTTGAAACGACCTTCTGTGTTGCGTGTTTCTTTCCTCATACGATACAAAGTCCTTTGAAGTAGTTTGGGTTACAAATTTAGTAGATATACCAAAAGGCTCGCCTCCATTACGCTTAAGCAACATGAACTATAAATCCTTATAAATATTCTTTTATGCATTTGAAAGAGATAGCCAAGTTAGATTAATCATAGATCAATAAAGAACATTAAAATGCAGTTCAATAGAGAAGTAAAATTGCCATATCATCTACAATTCCAGATTTCAATTTTAATATTTATTGCTATAATAATAATTACTATAATAGTAAACATTACACAATATGTACATACATATACACTCACGTCTGTCTACCCCTTAGGATCCCCTAGGCAGAGATGTAAACAGTAAGATTAAAGAGTTAAGATTTTGGACAATGATATTTTTGACTATAATATAAGCAAAACTTTACAAAATGTACCTAAAGTGGTATCGAATGCAGAAAATATTGAAGCCCACCATCTATACATCAGAAAAGTGATAATCACTGAGCTTGAAATTGTGAGCGATACTCCAATGGAACCGGTACGGTTAGGCAAGGTTTCGCGTGACAGTGAACTGTGTACACGCGAAGACACCTGTCGAATAACAAATTAGCTCTGTGCTTGGAACGACGAATCACCATTTTATGATAATGTAAATTTAAACTTGAACATTCTTTGATTGGATACCAGACTTTGATAGTGGTTTCTGCCGTTGGAATAATAGAACATGCGTTAGGTCCGAATATATTTGATTTTTGTAGATTCTTTGATGAGGCAATGCATGGATTCAACATTGACTTTATCATTATTTTGACTACAATTTAAAATCTATTGATGAGGTCCGTACACTATGTGCGGTCTCAAATACACGTAAACATAAATAAGAAAACGTTTTTTATTATTTCATCAGAGAAATAACATAATCGGTTCTTCTCGGATCATAATCGGATCTCTTTAAGTCAAATTGGTTTTCTCTTGAAATTGATACAGTTTCAAAACAATTAGAATAATAATATAATTACAATGCAGCGTGTACGTGTTCATTGAAATAAAAAAAAACCGTTACGACATTCCATCACAAAGGCGACATTTATTCTCTCTTACGTAATTTCTAAAAAAAGAATTATATTTGTCAGTGCTAACCATTGTTACTGCATTACAATGAGTTACCAGTTAAGGTCCTCATACAAGTCTTTGGAAGAAGTTATTACATTAATTGCAATATAAATATTTCCTTTCAAGTATTTAATCAGATTATGACTGCCTCGGTGGCGCAGTTGTAATTGCGCATGCGTTACGACTGCTGTGCTGAGGTCTCGGGTTCGATCCCCGGGTCGGGTAAAGTGATATTGGGTTTTTCTATCTAGCAATTCCTCAGTATTAGCCCGGAGTCTGGAATTTGTGCCCGGTATGGCGATAGGCTCGCCCCCTATCACATTATGGGACCGAAATTCGGCGAAAAGTGGGTGTACTCGTTACACCTCTGCCTACCCCTTCGAGGATTACAGGCGTGAGTGTATATGTATGTAATCAGATTATTCTCAAGAGATTTCAATAAAAAAATCGCCAAGCTTAAATTAAAAGTGTCTAAAACTAACCAAAATGCAAATGCGAAAAAAAAGGTGAATAACGTAAGTGGTAGACTCACACTATAGACAGTTTTATGTACATCATGAAAGAACTAGCTCAACAAAGATATAGGACTCAGGATGTACGGGGCGAGGATGGACATTCTCCTGGTTTGTCGGACATAATTTTAACAAAAGAAACGCATTCCATACAACTAATATAACTAATACAGAAATTATAATCGTTCTATTGTTATAAACGAAAATGATATTGCAATTAGTTCCAATGGCTACAAACAACGGACCGCACAAATAGCCAATGATTGGTTAGAAACTGATCAAATTATGCAAGATTGCTTTCCAAGAAACTTCATTATAATTCTTATTTGTAATATATTTTAACTTCCACTATAGAAACGAGATTTTGAGAAGATAATACAGTAAAGAATTTAAATATGGATATTCATTTTTCACACACAAGTAAAGGCATGAAATAAAATCTCATAATCCCATGTAACGCACACATTCGTCATGCGTGTTGGATTCATTAACATTTGATATTCCACTCACACTTAGCAACGATAATACGGCGAGATATTTTAATATTCCGTTGAAGAATCAATAAATGGAAACAATCGCAAACGCGGTGCGGATAAATTCGATTCCGCCATGGTGTGAATCATGTTTTGGATTTTAATTATGGTTAGACCATTAACCAATTAGTCAGTGGCAGTTGTGTTTCAAATCGTGTAGACACTTTAAAAAATGGTGTAGAATTATTTTTTCTACTACAATACGGGGATACCA
Organism: Laothoe populi; assembly: GCA_905220505.1. Taxonomy (NCBI): domain Eukaryota; kingdom Metazoa; phylum Arthropoda; class Insecta; order Lepidoptera; family Sphingidae; genus Laothoe; species Laothoe populi. The sequence continues at coordinate 10,728,998 of HG992169.1, forward strand.
AGCCTCAGCTATATCCACCAAAATGTTAATAAATTCCATTAACTGGGAAGCCCACCATTCCAAAATGGAAATCTATCTGAATTAATCCTTCTCACGTTCCACGATGTAACTACTAGACACTATCCAATTACAAATGCAGTACCGCCAAAATTTCGCAAATATAACACTTATCCATTGGTACTACACTCTGTGTAATACGCAGTCATAAGTAAATTCACCAACTTGTTTTTAGCAAATCATTACAACACCAAATCAAAATCTATCACTGTGAAACAAAACCTAATAAATTTGATTTCAGATGTTATCTATAAACTGTTACATGGTTTTAGCTACGTAGTACGTAATATAAAATTAGTTATCGAATACCGTGAGGATATTTTGGTTTTTATTAAACGCTCGTAACTTAATATAATCTAATTTATTAGATGAATTATGGACTGGCATGGTGAGAAGGAATAATTAAAATAATATAGATTTCTTCTGATTATTAGAGGTTGAGGTTACCAAGAATTTAGTGTAATCTTCTTCAATATCTATGGGCGTACATCTGGATATTGTTAAAATCCCGATCCAAGTAATGAACAAGCGACCTGATAACGATAGTCAAGTGCAATTGAGTGAGCATTTAATATGGCTGTATGTATAATGATAGACTAATGACCACTAAAATGTATCTAGCCACAAGAATAGATGGAATGCAACGCTTATTTAATATAATAAACACGTATCAAGTAAATCACAAAATACATACAATAGACATGTCGCAAGAACTCAGGCGCCGCTTAATTCTTGCCAAAATGCTACCAAATGGTTTCACTACACCCACGACCCAAAAATGTCTCGAATATCAATTAAACTGACGTTATAAGAACATTACAACTTGTTACCAAACTACAGAATATCGTATCGTACTGTTCATTGTTAGTCTTAAAAAACTTTAGACTAGGCTTTCAAGATACTGAGGATAATGTAACATTAAGACTTTGTTCTTTATTAAATAGCTTCTTTTATTTTTTTATACCATCGCCTCAGTGGTCGAGTAGAGGCATAATACTGAGAACCTAATAAGAGTGTTAAAATCTCAGATTTTCTATTTTATTATTGAGTCGTCCGGGATTGGGAATTTGTGCTCGATATGGGGTCATTTTTTTTTATACTAGCACGGCAAAGTGACCACACTGCACCTGATGGTAAGCGCAGTGCGGTCCAATTAGAGGGCCGAGTAGCGAGAGACAATTTATCCCCCACTACTCAACACAATCATGCCGGCCTGCTTCTTCACACTACGCCATGGGCAAGAAGGTGAAGAAGCGGTCGAGGGTCTATTGTCAGAGTATTCGGAAGGCCGCAAAACGGCCAAACATCGTAACCCAATTCTAGACCCCCGACAAAAACCGAATCTACACTGGTTGATCCCGGAACGAGACACACTTGCGTGTGCCACTATGGCGGGTTTTACACCCTGTGTACGGTGGTCGCTATCCAGGCGGATATGAATATCCTACCACCAGTCAATATTAAACTCATAATGAACCCGAAATAAGCTTGGCAAAAAAGGAGTACCCTAGTGTGGTGTCTTTGCATGCACTATCTGGAGGACCGGTGTGAATTTATGTATATTATTGTAAATATAGCTATGCTTCATTCTGACCCTTTGTAAGCTGGCTGGAATAGACCGATCTTAGTGACAAGATCCCCTATTGTAACATATTAATTTGATAGGATTCTATTTGCACTTCTTTTTAACTGGTTTACAATGATATCTAAACATAATACCACTAAAAATTGCATCATATCTACGACTACTTAAGGAAACACGACGCTACATCAAAAAGCACACGGAAAGCTAATAAACTTCAGTTTATTTAAGTCCCAGTAAACATTTGCTTAACAAGCGTTGGAATTAGAAACGTGGTAGGTGGCTTATGTGAGTCACCGGTGACCGCAGCCATTTTGCAATGTCTCTGATGAGTACATTAGTACTGACCGTACTGACTTTCTTAGCCAACGCGATTGTAATGCCTTTATTGGATTTCCGATAAATTTTTGGAGGTGGATCATTTAAAATATGTATTTTGCGATCATAAAATGTTGTTTGTGTAGGCGAGTATTGGGTAAAAGCTTTCACTTGCATCAAACGTTACAGACACTCCATCCTTGAATTCTTGCTTCATTGCAATAATCAGTCAAAAGTCTTATTCATTCCATATGGCATATTGGAAAAACCAGCGTCAATTTATGAATGGATACTAGTGGTAGTGAGATGTAAAAATGAGAGTATGTTTAAGGCCTTGCAAAGAATCCATTGCATCACATTGTATTTCTATCGACCTAGATTCCAAGGCTCGCCTTCTAACACAGTACACATGTCTTTGAGCAGTGACACCAAGTAGAATAAGACCAAGGGAAACAACAAACAAGCGGTATCAAATTCAATTCTCTCAAAAGCACGGAGGCATCAAAAGACATCCGATACCGTAGTACGAACAGACAGACACGTGTTAAAAGAATATCTAGAGCGGATAGCGACAACTGCGAATGTGGAATAAGCGCATAATGTTATTAAATTTCTTTATAAACGTACGGACTGCCGGGTGGAACGGGTCGAGTACCAATTGCATTAGCATAATGGTTTGTATCAAGGAAGTACATTTCCTATTGTGTTTCCTCGGCAACCACATTAAATTTCAGTTGTATCAAAATTGCAAAAAGGAAACATTGATAGAAAATTTCTTGAAAACGTAAAATTCTATATTAAAAAGCAATAATCAGTAGCTAATATACATATACAATTCCTTTCTATATATATATTTTAAATTAATGTATTTCTCAATGAAAAGTATATTTACTGAATTGAACGAACTTCCAAATTTTGCTATACATATATTTTTTTAGCGCCGTTTCTCATAATTCCCGAAAAAGATAATGATTGCCTCATAAATAGGGCACTTTAAAGAGTCCAATCTATCCAAAATCCAATCCGCAATTGCAAAATTCCTAAATCACGGCAATATTTCAACTAAGCCCGTTAGTTTGAATCTACTGACATAAAACGGCCTCTACAAATATTTAATGAAGGTGGGCTGGGAGACAAAACAAATCTAAAACTAATGAAAATGCAGAATCATCATGAAGTAAGATGAAAGAAGAGAATAAAAAGTTCTAATCCAAATAAAGATAACAGTAATACTGTAAACATAATGAAATACAAAACCACGAAGACAAATACGTTAAATAAAATTAACAACTGATAAACGATGTTGCTATAATTGACGATACAGTAAGCGATACATATAATTTGAGATCATTGACGAATGTAACTAGGAGACACGTACTGACAATATATGATACTATTGATTTTGCATAGGCATACATAAATTTATAATGATGTGAAGATATTTAATACATATGGTTATTGTAATTTTCTTAACTATGAAAAGAAAAACATCCGATATAAAAAATATCTCATCAGTTCGGAGAGAATAAAGTGCTGAGGTCAGGTAATCGGCAATGTCATACCACCAGTAGTCTTAAGTTAGTCAAATATCTTAAGTACAGTTGATCAACAAAATTGTTACATATTCTTATAGCCGTAACGAGCAAGTGGTTTCAAAGTAAGTCATATCCATCGTGAACAAAATACCTACATCTATAATTATGGGAACGTTGTAGATTTTAAAGGAATGGAATGTGGACCGAGAAGTGGAGGGGGATTTGGGCGTCCGGAAATATGACTCGTACGAAACGCAACAAAAAGCCACTTAAAGTTGGTTTCCTGTGACTACTGCCCCAGACAAAATTAATATTTACATCAAAATATATTCAATAATCCGTTGTACAACAATGGTGTCTATTAAAACCAAAACCTACATCGCAACTACAAACGGATAACCGTTTATACAGACAATATCGATACACCGTCCACTTATATGAATCGACAGATGTACCGTTAACACACAACGGAACACCACTGCGAATATATATTCTATACGCCTGGCTTTTCACGGGCACATTCTTGGCGCATTTCTATTTCCCACGAAAATATCTGGTAATATAAATCAGCTTGTCACACCGTTAGTGGAAAAAAATAAATGTGCGAGTACTTTTTATGGGAAACGCGGTCACAATACACTGATGACATACTGTAGAATAAGCAGTCAATGGATATTTGAAACAACCGTGAGTTGTGCAAGTCTTGTCAAGTATACCGTTTGCACTTTGCAAAACCTTTTTTTATTGTGTAAACAGAACGGATTATCAGAGATTGTAACAAATATTTGACCCAATTGCACGAGATTTTATCTTGTGCTTTCGCCTGTCCATTCTGACGTAGTGCTAGTAGCAATAGAGAGCAGTAAAGTAATTCGTTGTGTAAAATTTAATTGAGTACTACAATAACTTTGTCTGTATCGGTAACGCAAAATTAACGTCCAAAAAAGCGTCTTCCATTCACAAAGACACCTTGCAGACAAACTGTGTGTATTCACAGTTCACACAATTGTAACCGGCGGCGCCCACACCACGATACCTTATAAAAAGTAAGTAGATCGCGAAGGCGTGAAGCCAGAGGAAATGGCTCTCATCAATGGTGTACACGTGATTGAGTGTCGCTACACAGCACTTGATATTCGTATTGTTACAGTGGTACAGTTTCTCACCGAGTTCCGCGAACTCGGGTTTTGTATGTCACTAGAAGTCTATGCCTGGATTGCTTGATTATGGACAAAAGTAAACGTGAATACTTAAGATTAAGAGCTGTGGAAACAGGTTTCGTGAAGTTATTTCATGGAGAATTTTAATCAACTTTTAACGTACAAATTCTTTGAAATTATTCGTAATTCAAATGCTTAAAGATTACACACTAATCTGTCAATAAATTAAGAAGGCAATCTCAAGGTTGGTACTTATTACTTACGATACCATCACATTTTACATACATATTTCAAAACAAAAAAATAGATGTAATCATTAACATCATCATTTGCGTATGAAATACAAATCACATAATTGGCATATCTGTGGGAAACGTTAATAAGCATCAATTGCGAGGGCCAAATTAAACCTAGATCTACACTATCGATTACTTAACCGCGCTGCTGCCGGTTGCATCTCGGTTACCTAACAGAGCGGGCCTTCCAATTCGAAGGTCACCGCGTGTTTCTAAACCACTCACGTTTTTGCCGATGTCTCTGATGTGGCGCTTGTATTTGACTTTTTTACAGTAGCTTTATATTACAGAGAGTAGTATCGTTTTAGGTAAGAGCAACATCACTTTCTGTTCTCTATTTTGGTTGTATTTCTATTCAGTTATACGTTAAAGTAGGTATAATGACTTACAAAATATACGTTTCAGTTACACCGTTACCATTTCTTGTTTCATATTTACAATGAATAATTTAACGTTCATGATCTAATATCCTGTTTTTTTTCACCAAACGTGTTTAATTGTAACCGTTGCCAACATACCATCCTTTAAAGTTTTGTGAAAAAAACAATTATGAGATTATAAGTTCGCAATAATATATAGCACGTTTTACCCACAGCTTCGCATGCATTATAATACTGAATATAATCCTCGATAAAAAAAATACCTGGTGCAAAAATTTATCTCTCAACTGGGATTCACACTACCTAGGTGTTAATCCAGGATATAAGCTGTTTCCATTCCGTTTGGGTCACCAATTTCACTCAAATCTATTGAGCCATTGCAGCTTGTAAATGTAATGTAACTCTCGAAAACTTTCGATTCATAATATTACTGTGATATCATTTGAACTTAATTTATGTTGCATTAGAGCACTTACCCTAATTTTGAAGTGTGCCGATTTGCAGGAATCAATTCATAGTTGCAAGTTCGAATTAACATAGAATATGTTAATTATATTCGTATTTCATATCTTAGTTTAAGTAATGTGATCTTTTAATTTCAATGCTTTTTAATAGGCTTATACTTAGTGGTGAAAATGATCATTGCACACAACTTACTCGTGACTTAGCAACATTTGTTGAACTCGTCAATGGCATTACCTGAAAAATAAGAAAGCAATACGTTAGACAGCGATATATATAGCAGCTATTACAACGCAGCAACGGTAGGAAGCGGCTCTGCTGTGCTCTGGCATTGCAGAAGTCTATGGGCGTCGGTGACTACTTACCATCAGGTGGCCCGTCTGCCTATCCAGGCACTAAAAAAAATTTTAAAATCAAATATAAGGAACAAAATCCCATGAAAGCTGTGGCCAAAGTTTAAATAAATATTGTACACTAGAAATCCAAGATTGATAAAACAGAAAACATTTTCGATTAAACACATTGCCTCTAAACAGTGCAGTAAGTTTATGACAATTTGTGAATTTGGATTCCAATTGTATTTTGCAATATAGAAGATACTTAAAATTGTACATACATTAAGTTTGTTTGTGCACAAGAATCTTAATAAAGGCTGAATCAATGTTATTTTCAATAACTTATTTAGATGTAATATGGCAAATTGTCATAGCGAATTACTAGGTAGGTACTGTAATTTAGAAAATAAATCGTTAAAATGACAACACACATACGTTTTATAAATAGTCCCATTCATAAAAATAGAAAGCTTACATTGTTAAACCGACTGTGTAAAATATTGTGATCGGTTTAGCTTCTGGCCATACTGGGTTTTTTAAAAAGGCTTCCAGGAACTTTCTAGCGCACATCAGTTACTTGTAATTACAACATTAATTATGATCAACAATATCTTGATAACGATACACACGTTGTATACTTGTAAATTGAACATACATAATTCTAAATGAGCGTTGTGTAAGCAGACTGCAACAATTTAATTGTAATATGTGCTGGAGGATATATGTGTAACGTCCCAATATTCAGAAACATAATTGGTATATTGTTACTTTGTATTTTGACTGCCTCGGTGGCGCAGTTATAATTGCGCATGCGTTATGACTGCTGTGCTGAGGTCTCGGGTTCGATACCGGGTCGGGTAAAGTGATATTGGGTTTTTCTAGTCAGAAATTCTCAGTATTAGCCCGGAGTCTAGAATCTGTGACCGGCATGGCGATAGGCTGGCCCCGTATCACATTATGGGACCGAAATTCGGCGAAAAGTGGGTGTGCTGGTTACACCTCTGCCTACCCCTTCAGGTATCACAGGAGTGAGTAATTAAAGTACTAATGAATAACAATCAGCAATGAGTTTCAATTAAATATTTCGAGATCTCTTATCTGTAGGTTGAGAGTCCTCGTGAAGCATGTTTTTTTTGCATTCATATACTTTACGTGTCGTTAATTGAGGACCGTGATCAGCAATAGGCCGTATGTAATATAACTAACCACTCAAGTATCATCTGAACATATTTGCCCATGCCAAACTGGCGATACTCGCCCTTATTGACGTGCGTATTAAACGTATTTGTAACGTTAATACTATAGAAATAAAGTTGATATTGGCTTGTATTTTTACTCATTACTTATTACCTTTTTACGAACACCGCCGACCTTGTAAAACATGACTACATGAGAGGTTTATACAAGGCCCTAAAAACATTGCGATACGATAGCGTCGGCACATATGGAAATAAAGATATAAAACAATACACCGTTGAGGCCACATTATATCTTTAATTTCGCTTCAGTCAACTCAAGTTATGACCCATGAGCAGTCATAATAAATGAATGAAATTCTGTCGTGCTGGAATCACACACCTTTCTAGACACGTATCGATATGTCAATACGTAAAGGCATTTCCGTTGGAACAGGTTTAGCGAGCGAACATAAAGGAACTCGTGGACTGCGTGTGTTCAAACTTGCGATACCACGTACATACACGATCGAGCCTCGCTGATTCATACTTCCGTACAGTATATGTCAAAAGAACTTGCAGTTAAGGTAAACAAACGTTATCCATAAAAAGGCAATGTCTTGACTGACTGACTCATCATACATATTTGTAGTTCAGCCGAAACAGTTAAAAACGGGATTTGGTAATTATGAGAGAATGATAATTTAATTGTAAGAACTTCAGGAAATTCAAACCCTGAAGAGAGATACAAAATGTCAAAGCTTGTATTGGAAATAATTTTGTATGGTTACCTAAGGCTTTATTAATCCTCTTCAACAAATGAAGGAAAAAAATGTTTCGTTATTTTTAAAATTCAATCGCTGATAGTAGAAACAAGATGGCAAATATTGTGTAGAGTGTATGTGAACGAAGCCACGGACGCAAAGTTCTGTAATTGAAATATGTAGAAAAGTCTAGGCTGCCGTTTAACGTAAAAAAACTATGACTAGACAGATCCGGGAGAAAAAGCTAGTCAATATTTAACCATAAGCTATGTACAAATATTTGTTTCGGGTCTGAGTGTTGTAGTAAGTCCATCGTAAATCTTGATACCCACGATACAGCTCAACTTAGTAATAGTTCAAGATGTGTGTTTGTTGGATGTATTTACTACAAGTGAAGTCGTAAGTTACGTGTATCGTTAAAAGTCAATAAAGTGTGAAATATGTAAATGGAATAGCTAAGACCCAAAGCTGTCATCCTTGCATTTACTATGCAATTAAAATCATTTAACACGAAAAGAAGGGTGCACTGAGAGATATTCACTTTTATATTTACGCAACCAGTATAAAAAGTAAATTTTGTGAAAAAGTGAAATTTATAAGAGCCAATTAATTGACAGTGAAAACACAGACGAGACAGTTTCACAACTTGCGAATACTTGCATGATCAGAAATTCCATGAAAATAATATGAAAGTGGTTTATCAAACTTGAACTTGTTATGTATAACAAACATAAAAAGTTGAATATATTTATTTTCCTTTCGATTGACGTGTATTCATAATCGCGGTAATGTACTTTTTGTTTTTCAATAAATATGATGATTTCATTAATTAAACATTGCTAAGCTATTGCCAAGCATTGCTCTCGACATAAGAAGTACAACTTACTGCCAATTATTACGATAGGCAAAGTAGCTGGGAGACGGAATATTCGGGAGTGGACTGGAGTCACGAGTGCTGTAGAGTTCCAAAGACAAATATTCGGAGTTGATGGCCAACCTCCAATAATTGGAGGCAGAGAAGAAGAAGAGGCATCTGAAGAAGATTGCTTTTAATTATAAGTGTTCTCGTCTAATCAAATTTATTTGGACTTACTAAAGCCTGTTGTAATATCTAACTGATTATTCGGGTTTATGTATAAACGTCCTCGAGTTGTCCGATTTACTTAGACAACACTATATTTACCGTAATCAGTTCGATTTTTTATAATAATTATGTCGTTTATGCCAAGACAACCTTCGATTTCTTGTTGCGATGGTTTAATTAAAATCATCCTTAGTTGGTGTGAGTGTAAAATGATTTTACTGATCATGATAATCAAACCAACAAGCTCTGCGAACCGTGCGACTCCAGTTTTATATGTGCCTATCCACCCAGGGATATAGATGTGATGACTACCTCAGAGGCACAGTTGTAATTGCGTCTGGTCTGCAGAGGTGTCGGATTCGATCCCCGGGTCGGGTAAGTTGATATTGGGTTTTTTTCTATTTGGAAACACTCAGTAACAGTCTGGAGTCTGGAATTGAGCCTGGTATGGCGATAGGCTCGCTCTCTATTATATTATGGGACTAATATATTCGGCGAAAAGTGGGTGTACTAAGGATTACAAGTGTGAGTTATATGTATGATTAGCAGTTGTTCGCGGCTCCACCCGCGTGGAGGTTATTTTCGGGAGCAGAAGTATACAATCCAAGTAGTTGTCTAGCCTATATTAATCAGTGATAATGTAGCATTCAAATAGTAAAGAATATTAAAAATCGGTCCAGTACTTTTGAGCCAATTCGTTACAAACATACTTACATACAAATCTTTCCTCTTTATAATATTAGTATAGATAAGTGATGACTCACATTATGTAAAGACAAAACGGGATAAATTCTATTCCCACAACAGTTTTAACAATTTCTTCATATGCTAGTACTTGTATTACATACGGAACAATCACATCAAACGCTTAAACCTAAAATTATCGTAATGAACGGTTGCTTGAATAGAATTACCGCGTTTTACAGTTCCCGCGCACGATTCCCTCTTACATAAAACAACTCATTACATAAAAATGCAACAAACCATCTCCATTTATAATGATAAAACAATTTGCGACTTACTTTCCTTTATTTTGCATAAGCAGTGCGAAATGCTTCCGAAACATTATATGCCATTATAAAAATTAAATACATTACTTGAGTAAATTTACTGTTACTTTACAAAGTTGGTTTAACTAATTCTTGGAGAACTAGGCTTATATGAAGTATTTGGATAATTAGTGTCTAAAATCAAGACCTCTATATTTATGAGAGTAAAATTTTAATACGGCACCAGTTCCAAAATATTAAATGAAACTTCTTATAGAAATAAAGTTATACCTACAACGGGCGTGAATGCTTCTACTTTCTCAATTTCTCAGAAAAAAAATATATTTTATCTGTCGCAGATAACATGACATACTGTCAAATAAAGCAAGAAAACAACGTGATTCTTCTAGTATTGTGGGTGTTCATGGGCGGTGAAGACACGGTAATGTTATCTATAAGATCACTTGCCATCAGGAGGCACACTTGTTAGTTTGTGCCAGTCCCTACTATTTAAACAAAAAATTCAGTTATAATCCAGAATATGTATACATTCACAATAAGCTGAAGAAGCCAATTAAACTACTAAGAACAAAATCGCACATAACATGATGGCTATTGATATTTCAACTTCTTTTTTTATCTGGGCACGGCAAAGAAACCCTGCATGGGATGGTACATAAGTGTCGTCTAGTTAAAATATAAAGCAAAAATCAACCATTCCTCGCTACTTGACACAATCATTCCGATCTTCTGAGTTTTAAATTGATCGATCTTAAGAAAATGTTAATTTTAGATCGGGCCGTGGACCGTAGGACCGTGAGCCCTAGTTTCTGATCTACGTTACAAGTTAAACTAGTGTGGGGTCAGAACTACGTGCATGACTATTTGATGTATTGTTCGTACAAATACAATACATTACACAACAGACTATGGTAGATAATCGTATCACACATAGAAATCTAACACCCTTCTAAATGTTTTAGTTTCGCAATTAAGGTTTATTGGCCTCGTGGCAAGGGAACAACATGAACTTTAACCGTATTCGGAGAGTTAACTTAGAAAAGGCGGGCGTCTGGGTTGGCGGGCAATATGTCAGACTTAATAATCTCAGTTGAAGTTAACCTATCCATGGTAATACATTATTCAGTAGTGTTATTCAGGTTAATCCGGTAACTTACTTCGACAAAGGGTTTTACTAATTGTGGTAAGGGATCATATTGGCCAGTTGTGTTAAATAACGCTTTAGTTTTATATTTAAACAAAGATAGAAGATAACGCAGTCAGTCAGAGTTTCACGAGCTAACCTTTTGTATATAAAAATATTATTGTCGCTTCGATCATGCCTTTTGTTTCTTTTATCAACTGACAAGTAAAAGGTCAATACTGTTGCAAAAAGAAATCCAAAAAAGCGAAGTGGAATGCAAGGTTATGTAATATCGTGATCATATTTTACAACTTCAAAAATACTTGTTAAATAATGTACAACTTATATGTCAAACTAAATTTCATTTAAAATATAAGCTATAATAAGCACTACGTAAATGAACCGCAGGCAAAACCTAGTTAGCTATAAATTATAACCAAAGTTTTACTCAATGAATACTTCTAAGCCGAACCCAGATTGAAATTACAGATTAACAAAGATCAAACGTATAATTCCATACGTGATATGGTTGGAGGCAATAATATTTATACTGCAATTTTTGAATCTTATCTGTAAATACATAAATTAGATCAGTACGAAACGAGGGCGGGCCGCTAGTTTGTACTATTATCTATGATATATATCTATTTGTCCTTTATTGTTGCGTGCAACGTTTAAGTTGCGTTAGGTGATACTAAGAGATTCAGATTGGAAAGCATCAACAATGCCAATCATGCTAGGCAATACTAATTTATATTATATTAATAACTCACCACAAAGTTGCCCATGGCATATAAGGGTATTAAATCCAGAACACATGCGCCGTTCGAAAAAAATATTTTATATTCCTAAATGGATTAGACAAGCAGGTCGTTTGGCTTATTTAGGGAACAATCTAGACCTTCAAAGACTACGTCAACAATAAAATGTATTTTGCCAGTATTAACGACATTCCTGGTAAAGTATTTGCAACAGTATTCTCAAATAGTTTAAAAAGTAAAATCCAATAAACCACCAAGAGTGAATTTAAAAGCAATGAGTTAAACACAACACTCAAAAGACCATGACTTACATGAAAAAGAACAGATAAGAGCTGGTTATAATTAAAAATTAAAAATAAATTATGTGGTTCTTGTGACGGCATTTAGATCTAAAGCAATAAACCCTGGGGACAAGGCGTCAGTGCAAACTGAGCAGGCCGGGTGATAACATTACTTTCACTGCGATAGCCTCGGGTTTATTGAAACTACACGATCGGGGGCATAGTTAGTTGAGTTTGTTACTGGAATGCCACCGGCCATAATGGGCCAATAGATAAACAATTCGCAAATGAATTTGTATGTCGAGCCGTGTAATAAATTACTAAGTCTTCGCGCACTAATTTAAATGGGAAAGTTGAGTAGTTTATCGCTCTAACACGTTGTAATTGTGTTTGTTGATTTGGATTGAGTTTTAAGTTCTTTATGATATTAAGGTCTTCATTCAGAGTTTTTAGTTCTCTTGTCATTCAACGAAAGGACAATATTAAAAACGACTTATATTTCTCTATGTAATATATCACACAAAAAAATACATCAGTTACACACACTGAGTGTAAAAAAAATATTTGGTATAAAAAAAAGAATTTTTCAAATTTATTTATTCAAATGTTTGAAAACATATTTTCTTGTGTTCTTAGCTCACAATTATAATTATCTTTTTTTAATGTATTTTAGGAATCACCACACTCAAGATTCTCATTAAAATAAAGGGTAACTCATTTTTAATCAAATTTGCGGAGGCTCGGTTTCTCTCTTCCCGCCTCAATAACCGGGTGTTGATGACCGTAGTCCCTCGTAATTCTTGATACCCACGACACAATATAATTGCATCTTACTGCGGTGTCAGGACTATGAGTGTGACTGTTGAGCGTTATTTATTTTATTTTTTTAAGCGTGAGAACACTCGTGACCTTTCGGTTCACAGTCAAATTATTTTTTATTCATTTTTTTTTATCCTGGCACGGCAAAGTGACCACACTGTCTGATGGTACCTGACGGATGGAAGTATGTATTACCTGGTGGTAAGCGCAGTGCCGTCCAATTAGAGTATCGAGCGAAAGACAATCTATTCCCGCTACTCAACACAACTCGCCCAAAGCGCCAATAGTTTGGCAACAAGCTTATAAGTCAACACCTTATATGTTATTCTTATCGCATTTGCGTAATGCATAAACATAGTTCTATATGTACTTTTAAGGCTAGAAAAGAAATCCTTCGATCACAATCTAAGACAAACTAATTACACATGATTATCTAAATTATTTACAAAAGTCGTAAATGTCTAAATATGGCGTGGAAATATCTCATAAATATCCCAAAACGCTATTTTAACCGTTGCATAAGTCAACATAGTCGTAGGCTTGTAGCATGTATAGGGAAAAGTAAACTTTAGAAACTGTGGAAGAGGCCCTTTGATATTGAGAATTAAGCACCTGTCAACACCACCATAAATACTAATAAATAACACCCAACAGTCACACAAATGGTCCTGACCCCACACTGAGATACGAGTCCTGTGTGGTGGGAATCAAGATCTACGTGGGACTACGGTCTCACAACACTCAGACCCGAAAAGAATATCTATCTGTCTCTCAAAGATTTATCTCGGTGCGGGAATAGACCCCATGACCTGTCGTTTCATAGCCGGCTACTCAGAGTGCCTTCACAGCACTTGATGATAAGTACAGTGTAATCTGAATGTAGAGCGACCAGAGAGAGCTTTCTCGACGGACAGCAGAATTATGCCTTAGATATGATACCAAAAGTTGACTCTGGAATGTCAGGAAGATACAATATAATCGGATTTTCACATGTATGATGGTCGCTACCGGACTGTGAAACGTCGCGGGTTTCATTCCGTAACAAGAAAATAGTATGTATGATCCAAAAAAAATATATTTAGAGTGGGTCAGACCTAAGTGTGTGACAGTTTGGTATATTTATTTATCCGTTCGCTTACAAATATAACCATCCTACCAGTACAGTACAGTCATAATTTAAACCGTTCAATTGTGGTTACAGATTTTGAACTCACCATTAGAAATATACAAGTATGAATAGCAAAGTGCGAACTCGCTGTAAATGACTTAAATAATAAACTGAACAGTTAATTTACATGTTTGCTAACAGTTAGAGAAAACGTGTTAAAACATTTGTTGTGTCGACGCGATACTAATTGGAAAATTGTCAAATGGAACCGTTGTATGAGAACCGGAGTCTCATACCAGTGTTATTTAGCCTACAGCCATATTCATATTAAATGAGGCATTTGGAGGTGCTGTATGTATGTTAATAGTTTGTAACCAATTTTGGGAACTTATAGAAAATACTAGCCACACCCCCGGATACGCTAAACGTGAGTCAATCTGAGAGATAATTGCCATCGAGGATTTTTTGTAGGCATTTTTAACCTTTAAGTAAATATTGTACTCGTACTACTGCCTCGGTGGCGCAGTTGTTATTGCGCATGCGTTTACGACTGCTATGCTGAGGTCTCGGGTTCGATCCCCGGGTCGGGTAAAGTGATGTTGGGTTTTTCTATCCAGAAATTCACAGTATTAGCCCGGAGTCTGGAATCTGTGCCCGGTATGGCGATAGGCTCGCCCCCTATCATGGGACCGAAATTTGGCGAAAAGTGGGTGTACTAGTTACACCTCTGCCCACCCCTTCGGGGATTACAGGTGTGAGTGTATATGTAAATTATTTTAGTGAATCCCAGAAGGACTGCTTCGGTGGCGTAGTTGTTATTGCGCATGTGTTGTGACTGATGTGCTGAGGTCTCGGGTTGGATCCCAGGTCGGGTAAAGTGATATTGGGTTTTTCTATTTAGAAATACTCACTATCAGCCCGGAGTCTGGAATTGTGCCCGGTATGACGATAGGCTCGCCCCCTATCACATTATGGGACCGTAATAAATTCGGCGAAAAGTAGGTGTACTGGTCTACACTTCTGCCTACCCCTTCGGGTATGTACGTCCAAAATCGTATTTATTTATTAAATTTATTCGTGATAACTGCAATCCCCTGTCAATCCAATTGTTGCAAAACATAATTGTAAATATAATTTAAACCTGTCGAAAGAAAGCCTTGTGAATCGATAAAAATCAATTTAATCAGTGAAATCGAAATTAATCGATTTAATCGTGCGGGTGGATGAAGAACGCTCATCATTGGCAATTTTAATAACAGTAGCAATTCCTGTGTAATCGTTTTATCACTTTCTTCGAATATCAACCAGAAAAAAATTAAGTAATTTTAAAATAATGCAATATGTTCAATATTTGTTTCAATGTGATTATAACATAATAATGATGATAAAATTGTGATTTAACCGAAACAAAAGTTTCAATCCAGTTTTCGAATCAGATATATTACATTTTATACCTGTTAAACAATTTAACACGCATTACAATGAAGTGATTTTATTCAAGTCATAGAAAAACGTATCATGAGCCTGTGATTTTGTAATGGAGAACATGCTTTTCTTCCATTCACCCCTATCAACGGCTTATTAGACCAGTCTTTCCTATTGGAGGCTAATGGCCAATCTCAATCTGCATTTTCAGATCGAACCAGAAAATAAACCAATCAAACTATGTCATTTGTAGGCGTGGCATTCAAACTTAATTCTTACTGGTTAAATTTTTAACGATCTGTAGTTTGAAATTGATCGTAAGTCGTTCTTTCATCTTTGCCTGTCTTTCGCATCGTTTCAGCTATCTGCTACACACTCATACCAAACAGCAATATTAAAGTCAATCAATCAATACATCAAATTACCACGAGAAATTAGTCAAAGAGAAATTGCGAAGGAAAATCCCTTACCAGTAACCACTTTCGCTGACAAGATATCTCATAAAAACTAGAGCAGCGACTTGTTACTCATTGTGCGTTAAATGCTTTTCGTTTAAAAAACAAAAGCCGATATCGGTGGCACCTGTAACACGTGCTGCAGTATAGCTAGTTAAAACTGTGTACAAGTTATAGAAATAGAGCGATCCAACAATCTTGTTTTTTTATCTATTACTAGGTTTTGCTTGCAGCTTCGTATGTAGGATTATGTATATCACTACTAACACAGAATACTAAAATTCGGGTATATTATATTTCGGATATTTCGGACAAATGTTTAAATTTTTGCTTTATCTAAAAACCTTATTCACACTATTACGATCATTTAAAATAAATATATTTTCATATTACATTCGCGTTAGGATCACCAGATTGTTAAAAACAAGCCACCACAAGATAAAATATAAAAAAATCGATACAGAGGAGTTGTCCGCCGTAGACCACAATTAATTATTGAAAGTTAGACATAGATCTAAAATATAAAGAGACATCGCTAGTAATGCAATATGGAAATATTCATTTTTGTATTTTAAATAACTGCAGAAAAGTCATAATAGCAAATTAATAATAGGTAACTTTCTCCTGAAATAATAAAGAGTTCTTGCAATGTTTTATGGTACAAAGACATTTTGTGACAATATGACATATGTTTTTTTTTAATCAACCTATGTTAGCCCTTGCTGGTTTTACACCTGACAAAACTGGACCAAAAGGCCAGAAAGCTATAAAAATAGACATTTGGCAGCGACTAAGAACAAAGGTGTCTTTAAAAGACTTGTACCTGGACTTGATTTGGATTTGTAGTGGGAAAATCTCTTGCTTATCTCTAAGCCGTCGAATGCAGACTAAATCAGATTAAGCTTTCGCAAAATCTTGCGGTAGATGTCTCATATAATGTCTCAGCTCGCGAAGTAAGTAGATAAACTTGCAATGTCTATTTAAATCTTTTTCTATGGAATGAGCCAGAACTTCGTCTAGTATCAGATTTATTCACTTGTAGAGCTTCTTGTGGGGTAATAATACCTGTTCCCAGTCAACTAATATCGATAACCGTAGCTCAAAGAACATCGGAAAGTGCTGTAAAGTAAAAGTTGAATGGTATATAATTATTTTTTTACTTTTGTGAAGAGTGAACAAAATTCGAAATTCTGTCATAAAAAGGCTATGTAGATATTAATTCCATATTTTAACTCACAACTGGTCGTTTGTCCATTGACTGGGACACGTGTTAAAATTTCAAATAAGTATTGCTAGATCACAAAAATAGCCTTATCTATACACCCAACAGCTACATACATACATAGTCCTGACACCACACTAAATCAAACCTGTATCGCAAGAATTAACAACTGTAATAGACTACGGTCATAATAACTAATAATAACTACAGCGGCAGCACGGATAGCCATCATCCGGGCGAGGGGGATGCTGGGTCAGACCGGCTAGTCCAGCATACCCGTTTTATTCCTATTCCGCTTCCCCCCGGATCGGGCGGCAATAATAAAACGCTTTCCCCGTAACAAAAAAAAATACCCCAAACAAATATCTGTCCGTCACACAAACATTTGTCTCGGTGCGGAAATCGAACTCACGGCCTTTCGTTTTACAGCCGGCTTCCCTGTTGCGCCACGGAGGCTGTCATGTTCTTGTATTGAAAGTTAGAAGCAAAATGTAGCGTTAATCCCATGTTTTAAACCACACAGTAATATTGTTATCAGCTTCCACAGTCGTCCATACTAGATTACACCGACTCACTCAACTAGCTCCGTTATAATTACCTACACGCGTTTCTAGTTTTACAAAAACTTTATACGCACTTTCGATTCGAATTGACAGTTTGAAAGCAAAGGCATGGATTGCAATGGGTCAACATGACAGACGTGTCTCACTCGTTCAGATGCAGACAACCTAATTATAGAAATGGATTGTATAGCATACATACATACATACACACTCACGCCTGTAATCCCCGAAGGGGTAGGCAGACGTTTAACCAGTACACCTACTTTTCGCCGAATTTATTACGGTTCCATAATGTGATAGGGGGCGAGCCTAACGCCATACCGGGCACAGGTTCCAGACTCCGGGCTGATATAGAGTATTTCTAAATCGAATAGATAATAAGAGGAAAGTAGCTTCTAGTAGTAGTCTTCTAATTCGTAACTCAGTCCATTAAATGACTTAATATGTAAATCTGCAACTAAGTTGTGTCAATTTACATGGAAATCAAATATCGAGGTATTTATTTATAGATATTAATTAATTAATTTTCCTTCTTGTACGTTATTGTGTCTGTATTTTTTTGATACTCATTAAAACATCTTATACTTCACACACACACATACACTCACGCCTGTAATCCCCGAAGGGGTAGGCAGAGGTGTAACTAGTACACCCACTTTTCGCCGAATTTCGGTCCCATAAATCATAATGTGATAGGGGGCGAGCCTATCGCCATACCGGGCACATTTTCCAGACTCCGGGCTAATACTGAGGCATTTCTAGATAGAAAAACCCAATATCACTTTACCCGACCCGGGGATCCAACCCGAGACCTCAGCACAGCAGTCGTAACGCATGCGCAATTATTACAACTGCGCCACCGAGGCATCTTATACTTCAATAAACATAAATCAATATTGCATAATGAAAAAAACCTAAACGGATAGCATCTACCGTTTGATGTATACCGTACATTGTGACAATTATAACCCTGGAATACAAAATGAGCTGATAAAAAAATGTTTACCTCTCAAAGTACTGTGAGGAAGAGGCAATATCGGCTTAAGTTTAGAAACGGCGATAAATCAGTTTTTAAGTCGCTGCAGTGTACAGTAAAAAGTTATAAGTGGCGCCGCGAGAGCTGTAAACGTAAGAGCTCGTGTCATAAACACGGAGCGACTGTAGTATGTGGCTACGTGGTACGATTAAATGTGATTTGATTAAACGTGCTACATGACTTGGAATTAAAAAAAAGAATATATTCAAATTGTTAATATAATTACTTAAATATATATTATAACACCTGAAGTAAAGATTGAAATAAGTTCTTTAACGAACAGTATTTGTTTCTTGGTCTACATTATTAAAATATTATCATTAATAAACATAAAATATACGTTTTCAAGATTTAATTAACATTTTTATAAACTAACTTTATCTTTCCCACCAAAACGCTACCAACTGTCATGGCCACTCGTGTGAGGTGCCGATCCGCAAAACTACTATACTTTTGGCTCAGCGTTTAATAGATGTTTCAGACGGTGACGTCATACATGACTGATGGGTGCTTCATGTGACAAAATGCTTTATTTTTGCATATTTGTTTCTTGAAAATATTAAATAATCACGTATAAATTAACAAATTTGGTTTAACTTTCAATATTTTTAAACTAAAACCTAATATAAAAAACAAAATTGTATCATGTTTGACTGCCTCGGTGGCGCAGTTGTAATTGCGTATGCGTTACGACTGCTGTGCTGAGGTCTCGGGTTCGATCCCCGGGTCGGGTAAAGTGATATTGGGTTTTTCTACCTAGAAATGCTCTATATTTTCCCGGAGTCTGGGACCTGTGCCCAGTGTGGCGATAGGCTCGCCCCCTATCACATTATGGGACCGAAATTTGGCGAAAAGTAGGTGTACTAGTTACACCTCTGCCTACCCCTTCGGGGATTATAGGCGTGAGTGTATATGTATGTATCAGGTTTTCACTTACTTTCAACTACCCTATTATCTACATAGTTACTGATTCTTTAAGAACTCCATCTCATTCCTGTAAGTAAGGAGTTAAAGAACAGATGCGAGTATCTCAAATAGACATTACCTTAAATTTATTACATTCGATCAAAACGACAATTAATTTCAACAATGTAAACTTAATTTATTACTAATACAAAACAAACGTACGTTAACCACTTTCTACAGAAACGACGTAGTATAGAGTCTTTAAAACCCGCATGACGTATTACCATACCTGTTAATGGTAGTGAACAATAAAATGTATATTTCTGGACGTTTACTGTCTGTGCGCTATAAAATTGATATAAAAATAATGACATTTCATTCAATCAAAGTACGCGAGATAATGTTACAGGGCCCGTGTTATAGTTATTACTTCCTGATGACATAATTTTTTGGATGATTTTATTTTGTCCATTTTTTTTTTATCTTGGCATGGCAAAGTGACCGCACTGTACCTGATGGTAAGCGCAGTGCGGTCCAAATAGAGTACTGAGTAGCGAGAGACGATCTATCCCCCACTACTCAACACACATCATGCCGGCCTGCTTCTTCACACTACGCCATGAGCAAAAACGTGAAGAAGGGGTCGAGGGTCTAGTGTCAGAGTACTAAGAAGGCCGCAAAATGGCCATTGTACCCCAACTCCAGACCCCCGACAAAAACCGGATGTACACTGGCTGATCCCGGAACGCGACACACTTGCGTGTGCCACTATGGCGGGTTTTTCGCCCTGTGTGGTGGTCGCTATCCGGGCGGATACGAATATCCTACCACCACCTGTTATACCACCATAAAAGCTGTTATACCTGTTTTATACAATTCCGTTTGTCACCTCAACAACTATTATATGGTTTCAGAGTAAAGTCTCAATCATATCTTATAACAAAAACACGAGACCCGTTTTGTCGAGGGTCTAGAGTTGGGGTACGATGTTTGGCCGTGTTGCCATGGCATAGTGTGAAGAAGCGGACCGGCATGAGTGTGTTGAGTAGCGAGAGATAGATTGTTTCTTTCTACTTGGTACTCTAATTACACGGCACTGCGCTTATCATCAGGTGCAGTGTGGTCACTTTGCCAAATTATTAATAAATTGTTCATAATCGTTTGTTTAAGCAAATCATGTACCACCAAAAACACAATTAATTAGGTTAATTATCCAGTATTATTTCAAATAATCCTTATAGATGAATACTACAAAAATATAACGTTATTACTCAACACTAATCTTTTAAAGTAAATACTAGATTGCAAAATAAATTCATTATGTCGATCGATTGTAAAAAGTTGGCGTGTCCAATCGGATCCAATTTGAGAAATCGCTAAAACTGTGCCGCGGACAGCGTGAGAACGTTAGGATCAGTAAATAAACATTGCCAAGCGGTTGTAGGGCAAGCATAAGATAAAGAAAACGGGTTACTACTGCACACGTACTGAAAGTTAGCAAACATTTGTGTTTCTTCGTTTGTACTTGTGATAAGTTAAGCCTTATTAAAACGGACGCCACCTGGTGTTGCAAAGTATAATATAAAAATGCAAAGTAAGCCCTTGACCGTACGAGTCTTTGTATGTATTATAAAAAAAACTTTTTTATCCTATATTTGGCTAAACCTCTCGCCGATTAGCATTTAGCATCCTAGAATAACTATTTATGAAATAAGTATAATACAAAATTTGTGTCAAAGCACGAATCAAATTGGCGTTCTTTTGTTTTCTGCCGATAACTCCGCCGACTGAGCTACGACATCCGTTATAATAGGACTCATTGAAGCATTGCACATTTTATGTAAAACATTAAATACCTGCTTATATTTCGATTTTTTCTAATATTCACAAACTAAACTAAAGCCATGACAGTCGAAAGCATCATGTTTATGATATTTATGTCTGCGTGTCACTTAAACAATAGAATTAATGCTAACATAACTATTCCAAAAGGCATTCACATTTCACATGTACCAAATTACGAACACATTATAGAAACGATATTTCTAGTTGATGTACTAAAATTACCTCCAGCGTCGCTTATTAACTTTCATCAAAAATAAATTCATTCAAAAGAATCCAATCTGAGTGTGCGATGTCTATTGAACAATGGTTTACATTTCCGTGCCACTTATTTGTACATAATTCTGCGTATTACCGTCCATTGTTTAGATTGCCTTAATTCGACTATATTTCTCGAAAGTTCTACTTTGCCGGTCAGTTTTAACTTTGGATAAAGCTAAAATTGTATGTTAACATAGATAGCCTATTGGTTATGTAATGGGAATGGCTTTCTTGATTGTCTATGCCTAAATTGATGAAAATAGGTTGCAAAGTTTATATGTGAAATAATATTTAAGGCCAAATTTTTTTGAAACTTTGTATCTATGTTCTTCGCCGCAGCTCGGTGTTTATTCTAAACTCATGTGGAGTGAGTGGTCTAAAAGTAATAACAAAGTAAATGAACCAATGAGGCGATTCGCATCTTATGCAAGGACAGTGAGCATCGAAGAAATGTAGTAAGTTTAATAGCCGGGGCAGAGGGTGGCGGATTCTACATTGTAGCGTCTTATAAGCGCTTGTAGATATTTGACTACGGCGTAAAATGTTACGTACGTGTATAATGACACATTGTTTTATATTAATTACTCCAAAGTACATTCGATAACGCCAGTATAATTTAGGCGTATTAAGCACTTTCACATCGATTGCTATGCAAAATTGATCGATCCAAATTCTGTTTTTGCATTATATCGTGATATATTCATACATATTTACTCGCCTTTATCCTAAAGCGACTATAGATTTCCCTTTTGCACGATCTTGACATGCCACTTTAGCTTCATCTGCTTCCATTAATCTTTTCATGCTTTCACGTCGGTTTAGAGTACTCCTAACTTCTTTATTAAGAAGGTTGCCAATTTAAAAAAAGTATGAAATAAATTCAAAAAAGTATAAAGATATAGTTTACGTATATGATTTTCCTGTAATACCGTTGCGGTGGCATATGTAATATCTTGATCTGATCTGATTATCTGAAATTGGATCATGCATAACGGCAAATAATAATCGTTTTAAAACGGTCTCACTGTAACAATTCGCACATAATAATGTATTAAATTCATCCTCAAATTGATAATTTTATTATGACACATGAAATTAGTCATACAACGAGGAAAGAACAGTAAATACTCAGACTGATGATATACATACAAACAGTTTATCCGAACATCGTTTAGATTGGTATTTGATATGAACAACTAATAATAAAACGCTTAAAAACTATTACAATGTCGATTAAACTATACCTAACAGTGGAAGTAGACAAAAGCTTGAATACCTTACTAATTTTCTATGGATGGTAAGCCGAATGACACTCATAAAATAGCTCAGTACAATTATTTTCTTCTTTATTTGATATAGGTACGGCAGGCGCTCAATATATTTTACGTCAAGGATGTTAAACGTTTGACGAAATCACATTAGACATCTTTTTCAACTAATATACTGCTACGTAAACATGCAAAATACTCAAGTCTGACTTTACAAGCCGAAAATATTCGAGGAGAACGAGTTAGTTATGATAACGCAAACCGGTCGAACGGTATGGCAACGTCATAATAAAAACGAAAGTACCAGCTCCAAGACCCTTTCGGTACATGAATAATATTGAATAGTAACGAAAGTTTGCATCGATCTTATCATGCTGACTGTACTTTATTATTTGCATACCAATTTGAATGCTATTAGAACGGTTTAGGGTTTACATTTTGTATATTGATATACGAGTACAAAGGCAATAAAAACGCAGTATTATGTGTCATATCGCATTGAACATAATCAATTACATAATGGAGCGAAAATAATTTAACGAATTTTGGACACAGCTATCGATGGGACTTGGTATTGTGCAAGGATACAGGCACACATGTATATAAATGTAGGTATGTTCGGGTAAACTCTTTGTATGTATATTGTCAGCCTGAGAATTTACTGTTCTTTCCTCGTTGTATGACTAATTTCATGTGTCATAACAAAGTTATAAATTTGAGGATGAATGTAATACATTATTATGTGCGAATTATTACAGCGTTATGCATGACCCAATTTCAAACTTACATATCACATATACCACCGCAACGGTATAAATACTGGTAAATCATATACGTAACAATAACTTAATACTTTTTGGAATTCATTTAATGAAATACGGGGGATTGTGGATAGAAAACTTGCCAGAGGACGACCGCAACGAAATTATGTCGGCCAAATTGGCAACCTTCTCAATATAAATGTATAAATATATTAAAATATGGTTCACAAACGTCTTATATTCAAAACTCGATAGCGAACTCTGTTATAAAAGCGTGACTTTCAAGACAAATAATACCTAGTCAGGTCATAAATTCTGTCACATGTTTAATATAAAATAATTGAAACAAATTTATTCATTATGTAACCATTTATATACCAAAATGAACTTAACAAAACATAGATTCTTATGACACCAAAGTTTATTCAAAATGACCTCTGTGATTTTGAATACAGGCCTTCAATCTGCGCGGCCAGTTGTCTATCGCAGCACGAACGAGGTCCATGTCAATGTCGGCGGCTGCCTTAATCAAGGATGTCTTGAGTGACTCCAAATTGGGATAGGCTTTGAGCACGCCTTTTCCTCCAAGTGTTGCCATATCTTGTAATCTAACGGATTCAAATCTGGACTGGAGGAGGGCCAGTCTTCGTGCCGGATGAAGTCGATTTCGCGCGCCGCCAGCCAGTCTTGTGTGCTCTTCGCTCTATGAGCTGGCGCCGAATCTCGTTGGAATACCCAGTGCCTGTTATTGAACATGGTATGAGAAACAGGTTCCACAAGGTTCGTCAGGACTGTATTTTGATACACAACTGCATTCGTTTTTACACCTTTCTCACAAAAATGTACCTCTGTTAAGCCCCAATAAGAAACTCCCAACCATACCATGAGCGAGGATGGAAAATGACCTCGTTGGACACGCGGAATACGGTTGCTCGCTTCTTCACTACTGTGTGCGTACACCTTATCATTTTGTTTGTTGTAGCTCTCTACTACGGTAAAAAAAAAACATCTGAAAAAAGAATTTCCCGATATTTTTTTCCCGCGTACCGCTTCAACAAAGCGCGGCATCTCTTCAGTCTCAGGTCCATTAGACGAGCATTCAAACGATGTCCTGTTTTTCTTCGATATGCCCGAAGCCTAAGTCTTCATTTAACACCCTTTTCACCGTGGTTCTGCTTAACCCCATTTGAAGGGCCAACAGTTTCTGCTTGCGTTTGGGATTTCTTTGAATTCGCGCCTTCACAGCTTTTATCACTGCTGGAGTCCTAACAGACCGAGGGCGACCACTTCTTGACCTGTCGTCTACACTAGAGTCTTCATTGTATCGTTTGATGGTACGATAAACGAATCTTTTGGTTATATTCAAATTTTTCAGTATGTCAAAAATTTGAATTGGCGCGTAACCGCAACGATGCAACGCAATTACTGCAACACGGTCTTCTTTAAGCGTCCACTCCATATTTAAAAATGAGTAAAATTCTAAAAAGTATACATTTTTATTTTCATGAACAATTTGAAATTCGAATTCAATAAACTTTTTTGTGGCCAGCATTCTAAAATAAAAGTTTTTACTGTGTGACAATACTTATGACCTGACTGTGTATATACATAGGTCACGTTTGTTCACGGTTCGTTTCCACCCCACAAATTCTCATCATTGTTCGCTCCTGTTGTTCGCTTAATTATACGGGGTCTTGACGATGTCGAACGAGCTCATTTGTATCAAGAATATCAACCAGCAGATCTTTTTCTCCCCCAATCAAGGTATTATAAAATAATTTCACACTGGCAACACTGAATTCAGTTTCATGCAAAGCATGTTTGGCCCAGCTTGAACAACATGAACACCACTGGAAACTATCTAGTATCTAGCTATAATAGCAGAAAACCTTGTAGCTCAGTAGGAGAGTAGTCTGGTAAACCAGAGGCTGTGAGTCGATCCCCATACAATAATATGAATGGGGCCTGTGTGTTGTGAGACCAACTCACCAGTTTCTCGATACACATGACATAGGACTATTATATCTGTGGAACTCAAGACGATATTTATGTGACTGTCGAGTGTTATTGACAGCCTCCGTGGCGCAGCGGGCGAGTAGTCAGCTGTGAAACAAGAGGCCGCGTGTCAATCCCCGAGACAAATGTTTGTGTGACACGACATATTTGTTTCGGGTCTGGGTGTTGTGGGACCGTAGTCCCTCGTAGTTCTTGATACCCACGATACAGGTTTTACCTAGTGTGGGTTCAGAACTATGTGTGTGACTGTTGCGTGTATTTATTTATTATTATTTAAAAAAATCGTTTACAATCCCATTCCAAAATATTTACCACACACAATTCCCCTTATACCGTAGGCGTTCATATATACTCAGCATGTTTCCGTCCACTGTTGGACGTAGGCCTCCATAAATCTTGGTAATTATTTATTATCAAGTACTTAGCACATGAGGTGATTATCCGAAAAAAACTGTTACATTTGCAATCCAAGCAACTGCTTAGCTCAGTCCCTGCTTGCAGCGGCCTTGACCAACAAATATGGTAACAACCAGTCATCGGTGAATGATGAGTCATTACAATGTAGAGTGTACTGGGCCATGTCTACGGTGCATACCATTTGATGGACTGATAAGTTCACCCTGAATAGTAGGGTCATTATCGTTTTTAAAGCTACATACAAACATAATACACCAAACAATGACACACATAGTGACAGCCTCTGTGACCCAGTGGGTCAATAGCCGACTATAAAACATGAGGCCGAGGGTTTGATGTCCGCACCGAGACAAATGTTTGTGTGATCAACAAATATGACTTTGGATCAAATGTTTGTATGATCAACAAATATGGGTTTTGATCAGGGTGTGATTTCATCCAACGTGTATATTTGGGTTAGATTTTCAACTTCTTAGCAAAAATCTATTTTCTATTTTCAATACAAGTACTAAGTAATTGTATGAATATTAATATATCTGGCATTAGTATATATTCAAATTACAGCTACGTTCACTGAACACAATTAAAACCTAGAAACACCAACCAGTACAATTCGTAGGAATGTTTTATCAATAACATCAATTACTAAACTCGCGCAAAATATACAAATCCGGATATGGCACGCGATAACCTCATCAAAAGACATTCGTTGTTGCGTATCCGCTACGAAAGCGAATTTAATATTAGAATGATTTATGATGAATGTTTTGTTGAAGCAAACCTTGTTCATATCAGCCCCGAGTATCGATACCAAAGTTCTGACTAAAGCATTTATTTAGGCATTAAAATAAGGCATAAATTCTATTGCATCCTTTTAAAACTATTGGAGACATAAAAAGTTTTTTTATTCATAAAAAGTACACCGACTTCAAAGAAAAACAAATTATGCGTCACTATAAAATTTGAGGGTTGCCCTTGATTTGTCTGAGATCCCATCATCAGATCCTGACTTGGTGCCAATGGGACCACCTGGGAAGTATACCCTTTTAAACAAAAAAAGAAATTCTCGAATCGGTCCAGGCGTCTTCGAGTTATCAGGTAACATACATAAAAAAAAATATTCCGACGAATTGTTAACCTCCTCCTTTTTTGAAGTCGGTTAAAAATAAAATAGATTTCCAATTTAGTGTTGACCGCCAAACCCGCGTAAGCTTGGATTTCTCACTGAAATTACATGTATCACTATAAAAAATATCCTATGTCCTCTAACGCCACTGCCTCAGTGGCACAGTTGTAATTGCGCATGCGTTACGACTGCTGTTCTGAGGTCTCGGGTTCGATCCCCGGGTCGGGTAAAGTGATATTTTCTATCTAGAATTACTCACTATTTGCTCGGAGTCTGGAATTGTGCCCGGTATGGCGATAGGATCGCGCTCTATGGCATTATGGTAGCGTAATAAATTCGGCGAAAAGTTGGTGTACTGGTTACACCTCTGCCTAACCCTTCAGGGATTACAGGCGTGAGTGTATATGTATGTAAAATATGCTAGTAATTAGGGACAATGTTATGTCCTATTGGTAAAACATTTTAAATATCGAATCAGTAGTTCTAGACATTTCTATTATTCTAGACAACCCCTCCCATTAGTAGAAGAGGCCCGTGCCCAGCAGTGGGACAATGTTTAATACAGGGCTAGTATTATAGTTCTAGACATTCATTCCTCCTATACTCAAACGGACAAACTTACTCTTTCATAAAATTAGACAAAACACAGCGATACCCAAAAACATCGATACCGAAAAGTATCGATAATCGGTACCGCTCGTTATAGATATACCTCCGAATCGTACTCGGTATCACGCTGCGCACAATATCCTCGTGAAAATTATTCAAAGCCGGATTCACTTTCGCCTCTCTTGTAATGTCGGTCGGAACGCTGATGACCGTTGTAGATTAGTCCAAAAAACGCTCTGGAGTAATGAACTTCGTGAAACATACGTACCGCAGATATGAGCAAGATGCTTTGAAAAAAGATAGGGTGATGCCATTTTAGATTTTTCTACATTTAAAATCAACAGGAAAGCAGCGATAGCGCAGTTGAGAGTGATTCAGATGTCGAGACCAAATTTGCGGATTAGAAACCAGCTCGAATGGCATGCACCTCTGACTTTTTTAGTGTGAATTCAATTTTAATTATCGCTTGCTTTAACGGCGAAGGAAAGCATCTTGAAGAAACCTGATAATTCTCCATAAGAATTTCGAAGGCGTGGGAAGTCTACCAACCCACAGGCCTGCGTGGCGGACTAAGGCCTAACCCCTCATTAGTAAAGGAGGCTCGTGCCCAGCAGTGTGACTGTATGACAAGTCTGATATGATTGATATCTTTAAGGCTACACCAGAGGCAAAGAAGTCTTTAACAATAAGTTCGTCACATCTCCGTAAAATATCAGGCCAAAATATGTTGTACTATTACATACATATACACTCATGCCTGTAATCCCCATGGTGGTAGGCACAGGTGTAAACAGTACACCCACTTTTCCCATTTTGAGACAGGGTACAATTCCAGACTCCGGGCTAATACTGAGTATTTCAATATAGAAAAACCCAAAATTAGTTGTTTACCCGACTCAGGGATCGAACCCGAGACCTCAGCACAGCAGTCGTAACGCATGCGAAATTACAGCTGCGCCACCGAGGCAGTCTATTATGAGGCAGTTGTATTATTAAGCCAATCTACTAGGGTTCCTTGATAACATACTATTCAAGTATGTGATATCACTAAAGTAAAACAGTCAACTCGGAACATAAAAAAGTAATATGTTATTTTGTTCCACGGGTAATAAATCATTTGTTCAAAATAAACAAGTATATACCTAGTATAGTAACCGTTATTATTTATTGATATAACTAATAAAATACAGCCGGGCTCGAGGGAATAGTTCAATCACTTATTACTCGACCACAGATCGCGGTCGGACGTAATCGGCATAATACGTGATACCTTGCCCCAGTTACGGGCCAGCTTGTGTGAAATAACTTCTTTCAGGTTTGAAACAACTATCTGAATCATATAGAATAAACCATTTTATCTTTATATATATATAATTCTACTGTACGTGTGTATGTATGTCACTGAACTCCTCCTAAACGGCTGGACCGATTTGAATGATTTTTTTGTATGCGTTTGGGTGGCGCCCTGGATTGTTTAGATTCACAAATCAGCCCGGCAGATGGCGCTGCAGTCGGTGTGGCGCTGCTTTTACGGGCAGGACGACGTCTGCCGGGCCCGCTAGTTACATATAAATTTTTGCCCGCATGCACGTTTTGTTTAACGGTATCGTATGAATTCATATAGAACTCTGATAATTCCGATATTCTATATTTAATTATTATTTATTTTTCGTAATATAAAGTAAGTCATCATTTAATAAAAATCTCTTTTATCTCAGACAAAGAAACGCAATGTTGGAGTCTTGAGCAAAGGCCACCTGGTCGATATTAATATTATAAAGAGCTGATGGTGCATCAGATTCAATGATCAAGTAGTTGTGTCTGCCTTTGTCTTACTTGATAAAATACATTATGAAATAAATATTAATCGAAAATACAAACTATAGCAAAACCTCTTTATACACAATTTCATAAGGTGAGCCACATTTGTCTCACAATATTCACTGTAAATCTATAATATATCTCATTACACTGATTAATATAGAATTAGGTATTATAAGACATCACATTCAACATGAGCACAATCATACAATTAAAAAAAAATGATTTCAAGGAAAGTTAAGGCCACAGGTGTAGTGAACAGTTGCGTGTGCTAGTGCTGCGTCGCTCATTACACGTGTTCATTAGCGATTAGTTTACACTAATCATAGGTAGGGTCGCCAACAACACTATTAAGTAACCCTTTATTATTCTATTGGTTTTTAAGACCATCGGAAATTACGTCACCTGCAAGCTGTTATGTCTAAATCCCGCGCAGTGACGGTTTCCTCAGTTGTCTGTTGTAAGCTGTGAAAACTCCTACGTTTCCTAATTTACTTGTTTTTACAACCGATGTGTTCAACCTTTAGTTATGAATCATAGAATTAGCAACCCTAATTGTATCGTTGCCGTCGTCAGAGCGCGGTGGTAAACCTCGTGCGTGCTAACATCATCAGATGCGATCACAATAATATATAAAAAATTATCAAAAAGAAACCTGTCCTAAATTACCTATTTGTCGCTTACGATGTTCTTCCATAACAGGCTCGATATGTTAGGGATGTCACATAAAATTTTATTTGAAATGAAAGTACGAATATAATCATAACATACGTATATAATGTAATCTCAAGCATTGTTTCTAGAACCTGTACGTGTAATGGTTGACCAGTTTATAAGTAATCGCTGACCAATGTGTTACGGCCGACTGACCACTTAACCACGCTCCGGACAAAGTTATTCGAAGCCTGCTATTTAAAGTAAAACCAACTAAAAGCGAGTCACAATTTATTTACAGCAGATGGTTGGCAAACGAGCAGTAGTAGATTATAATTTATTTTTTTTCGTTAACAAAAATCAGTTCGAAATTCTCGCAGGTAACAGCACATAATATTTGCAATGACTTTGGTTGCCTACTATAAGGTAATAACACAACAACTTACCCTAACTACAGTATGTCATTCTTCATAAAGTACATTTCACATGAGTGATATCTTCAAAGTTTCAATTGAAAACACCTGTCCTATGATGATTTATCTTCTCCACACGTCGTATAGAATGAACACTACTACAATATTGCTTGCAGCTGTGTTTGCTCTAAAGGGATTTATGATAACTTTAATCCGATGTTCTATTACTGAACATCTTATAACGTACGATATGTGGACATAATATTCAGTCATGATTCGATTTTATGACTTCTAAAGACTATAGTCAGCAACGCGTAGTTTTAAAAACAGCTTATTTTTTAATAATCCAGGATAGTTTCCCTGTCTTCTAAAAAACAATGTAAACCGACAGCTTGCGAGTGACTGAGGTTTGTTATTCTTCTTATTCGGCCTTTGGAGGTTCACTGCTGAACATAGGCCTCCCCTTAAGATTAGACTAACCTGTTATGCCCGCTGTACACATTGGGCCATGGTGCTAGGTAGTTGGTAGTTACCAACATACGCCAAGTAACTCTCTTCACGTTGATCCAACATGTTGGCCCAAAACCTTGGTCCAATGTGTACAGCGGGCATTAGAAGCGGCCTGCATCCAGCGAGTTCCTTAGACCTTTACGTGTGAGGTTTGCTAAGACTTATTATATAATCTCCACCTTCTCATATTCCAATGTTTTCCGTTAAGGTAGAAATGCACTGATTCTGATACTGTTAGTGTTCACGGGCGATGGAAACCATTTACTATCACGCGTACCATTTGTCGGTTTGCTGGTTTTGTCTTTGTCAAATACTTGTGGCTCACCCAAGATGAGGTGCGGGGTTTGAATCTTCCTGTTGCATAGCCGGCTACTCAACATTACACCACAGAGACTGCCAATATCAATAGTACCTCATTTACGCAAGACTCATTCATCATCACTCTTTATCAGAATAGTAAACATACCATACGCAATATTCGCTATCTAGGCACTCGTAACTTACTAAGTAGGCCGCACCAGGCAAAAACTCACAGCACCGTCTCAGCAGAATCAACACTTCCTTACCTGCGAAAGAAAACACATGATCAATCAAAGTTAACTCGTTCTTATAAAGTTCTATTATTCACGGTTTAAATGTTGCATTGATACCGATAATGGTGACCGGTGTAAAACAAACGCGTAGTGTTAAAACAGTAGTAAAAAGGAAGTCAGCAATTGTGCTGCCTATTGGTATGAATTGTAAAATATAAGGTGTTTGTTATTGCACAATAATGAAACGCAAGCAGTTTAATGTTATGGTTTTCATTGATTACATAATTTTATACAGTCGACATTGTTATTTTTATTTATCGCTGGTCGACCATAATGTAATTGGTGAAGGGTCCATATAATATGACTTCCGGCTAACCTTTGCAAACTTGTCAAAAACTAATAAGTTGAATAAATAACTCGATTCGTTATAAATAAAAGAGCGCGCAAAGCGTGATCTTCACTTTAAAAATGTTTACCCCCGCCACTATTCTATAAAGTACAGTACCTACTTCGATTTACAAGTTTAGCGTTTCGACAATCTTCAATTTTAAGAAATTATGCCGAACATATATTCAGCCATTTGAATCTGATAAATTTCTCAAGACTCAGGTCAAATATACCAAAGCGTATATTTTCAATCATAATAATAGCTCACGCTTGGATACTAAGCGGAAGGTAGATATGCGCAAATTTCAATCCATAGAAACTCTTTCATGATTATTCGAATCAAAAACAGTAAGACAAATTATGGCACTGAAAAATTTAACTCAAGACCTCGTAGCATACGCAACCACTAACCAATGAGAATTTAATTGTACTACTGTACAAATATACTATAATGAAATACTGATTTTCCAGATTTTCCAATTACTCTCAACGCACCTTATTACATAAGATGCAAAGCAGATTCTGACGAAAAACTAAAACGATCGCCATACTGCTGTTATTTAATTGCAATTGTGGAGTACAAAAACAGCTTCCGCTTGCTCGAAGACGGTATTCTTTGTTTCGCCGACGCGATGAGTACCGTTCGACGCCACCACACTACATACATATAGATTAGTGAGTACGAGTATTTATCTATAGCATTCATAATTCATATCCATATTCAATAGGTATGTTTTTTTTTTACATAAATAGGCTTGCGTTTGACCACTATCTCGCCTGATGTTTAAGAACAACACTCAACTGAGCCTTTTGATATGCTCAGATTTCTGTATACGTTATCAGTCTGTTTTATTTAGCACCAGAAACAGGAAAAAAACAATATAATAATAGAAACCCTAAAACTTAAAATTGGCGGTCTTACCGGTAAAAGCGATAAAACCACACATACACACTTACGCCTGCATCCCATGGTGGTTGACAGAGACTACCGAGTGCCACAAGCTTCACTTCTTTCGCCTCCTCCATATTCTTACATCTCATACATTTATAACGTTTAAAGGTTCTCATGGTTTGTCCTCATGGGGGAAAACTTTATTGACAGAAGTTCCTAGATCATAGAAGAAGAATCTTCTAGAAGATCTAGTTCTCGTTTTTTATCCAAATAGATTTGTAAAATTCCTTTTACCCTAAACTACACAGCTATATTAAAATGTATACAAAAATTGCTAAGTTTTAAAAATATAACCATTTATTCACATAGTGTCATTTCTAGTGTAAGTGGATGTATATACGAGTCTTTCTAAACTCGTCCTTGTCAATCATTACTGGTACAAGTGGAATATACCGTCTGGATGTGCTCACTCTTCAAAGTGATAATCAAGTTACGTGATGTTATGGAATATAACGGGGCTATTACGGTTAACTCAATAAGTGAAAAAAACATCTCGTCATTCACACATTTGGTACCTCTCATTGATTTTTACATAACTGACATGTGCATGATGTGCACATCCGAAATGTAAGGTCTACTTTAACACACATAGGTGTGATATGACGAAACAACTAAAGAAATTCGACATAGCAAATGGACTAACACAGACCAATGATGACGCTAAAGATGATAATATTGAATACAAAACTATAGAATACTAGATGCTGCTCGCGGCTCCGCCCGCGTGGTGGTTATTTTTGGAAGGAAAGGTATACAATCCATGGAGGCATGTTAAGCTATTACGTCTTTCTGTATTTTGCTATCCCATAGGATGCGTGCAATTTTTCCGGGATAAAAAGTGGCATAAGTCATTATCTGATACCTAAACTACCACTATCCAAAAAATCATAATGATGCCTTGCTCTGTGAAAAACTAAACTATCCCACGGGAACTATACATTTTTCCGGGATAAAAAGTAACCCATGTGCTATTCCAGACTATAATCTATCTCTGTGCCAAATTTCAACCAGATCCGTCCAGCCGTTGTAGCGTGATTGAGTAACAAACATCCATCCATCCATCCAAACTTTCGGATTTATAATATTACTAGCTGTTGATCGCAGCTCCGCCTGCGTGGAGGTTATATTCGGGAGCAGAAGTATACAATCCAAGGAGTTGTCTTCTGCACTGAGGCACCTGTAGCGATTGTCCAGCCTCTCAGGTGTTGTGCCTGAATCTTGAGATTACATCTAAAGAAAACTTTTGGGTTTTGGTTAAACTTATGGGGTACCACAAGTTTAACCTCACTTTGCCCCTTTTAGGGATGATTTCAAAAACGTTGAAACACGTATTTCTTTATTTCCTACCAAAAGCCTAAATATGAATTTACAGATCCCTAAGTCGAGGAATTATGAATTTCCCATACAAATTTTGAACTCCTATTTGACCCCTTTCAAGGTTGTTTTTTGAGAAAAAAGATGCTATGCCTATGTCCTTCTCCAGGATATAATCTATTCCCTTACCAAATTTCATTACAATTCGTTCAGCCGTTTAGTCGTGAAGAGGTAACAAACAAACAAACAGAGTTACTTTCGCATTTATAGTATTAGTATGGATACTAGGACTAGGATGTTGTAGTAATTGTCCAACCAACTCCAACAGACGACATTGTCTATTTTCTATGTAAACTTATAAAAAAAACCGTATATAAGTTACGCGCATCACGTTTCCATAATTCACGATTACGATTTAATTTATGCGAGTTTTGTTTATTAGTAAAAATTTCAATACGCTTTATGGATTTATTATCACGATATCGGAAACAATTAAGGTAAAATTATTGTGTTGAATCTACTAAATTTGATCCAAAGCGTGATTCGTCAATGATTTGATGGTCAAATGAAATCTTTACAAATCGGTAATCAATTAAATTAGGAATCCTCGAACATTCAAATAACTAAGACACGATTGAAAGTGCTTCAACGTCTAATCGAATTTTAAGTCATTAACACGGCACAACACACAGTAAAGAAATTAATGTACTATAATTAATCCAAAAAAATGAGCACAATTATTATTCTGTTACAGGTTTTTAGCGCATCCTGAAGTTGTAAATATGATTCTTCTAGAAAACTTTTAGAAAGATTACATATAACAGTCAGCTGTTTAAAATTAGAATGAAGACCGTACGAGCCACGATTTCCTCGGCAGCAAAAAAAAGCAACGCCCATTCATACGCGACCGCACCGAGCTTAGACTATTTATGGTCATGTTTGGGTCAAAATGGACCCGCGTGTTCAGTATGGCATATATTAAATATAGATTTTCAGTTCTGTTTTCAATCTTATTTCTATGCCCATAAGTTCTAGACACTATACTCATGGTTGATCAAGACACGCTAGGCGAAGAGAACATTATAGTAAAACAATAGGGATGTTAACACACTTTTATAGTACCTTTCTCTCGCGAACCATTGTTCCGGAGACATGAAATTCTTATAGATAAATCATTTTCAATAAAATTTAAGATGGTCTATACAATTTCCGAGTTGGGTAGAATATTCAATAAGTTATTTTCTACCTAAACAATGAAGCCATCAGACAAGATCTAAGTTCCGTTACTGTAATTTTCCACTTTCTTATTCTCTCAGTATGTTTGTACAGTTTTTATATAAACTTTATTCTTTTTTTTTATCCTAGCACGGCAAAGTGACCGCACTGCACCTGATGGTAAGCGCAGTGCGGTTCAATTAGAGTATCGAGTAGCGAGAGACGATCTATCCCCCGCTACTCAACACAATCATGCCGGCCTGCTCCTTCACACTACGCCATGGGCAAGAAAGAGAAGAAGCGGTCGAGGGTCTATTGTCAGAGTACTCAGAAGGCCGCAAAATGGCCAAACATTGTAACCCAACTCTAGACCCCCGAGAAAAACCGGATATACACTGGCTGATCCCGGAACGCGACACACTTGCGTGTGCCACTATGGCGGGTTTTACACCTTGTGTACGGTGGTCGCTATCCGGGCGGATATGAATATCCTACCACCAGCAATTACAGATTCACAACGAACACGTTTTTTAGACTTGATAATGCTATTACAAAACAACTGATGTTGAACACAATGCAGATCAAAAAACAACGAAGACTGACGACGAAATTAAGACTTTATTAAACTACTGTCAAAGTATGACCTAAACAGATCTCGATAATTATCCATATTTTATCTATTATTGTGTGGCCCATTGTTATGCTAACCATACAAAGGTTAGCGATTAAACTTAATGTTCGGCTACTTTCATCCAATAATTGCCAGTTGCCATTCTGATCATCGCTACATCTAGGCCACGAAGACGTGCAACTTGCAGATCGAGATCTTACTAGGTCTCAATTATAAATTCTGAAACCTAATAATCATATCAAGCCAACACATTTGCATAGATCAAGGTCGTTTTAATCTGTACTTCATTTACAAACTTATCACTAGATATGAATTTCACAAATCAACACCGTTGTGATAATCATTTATTGCTTCTATTTTTTATCAGCTTCCTGCAAATATCGCTTTCACAAGATAAGAGTAGTTTGCACGCAATAATTGATTAACGTATCACTTTATTTATCCAGTTACCATAGAATCATTGAAGAAATCTAGTAATTGAGTGATAGCAAAAGCTACAGATTAAGAGACACCGAGGACTTAATTGATATTTCACTAGAATTATGGATAAATTATAGACGTTGTGAAATCAGGTGAAAATTAACTAGGTAGAATCATAGTTGCAAGTCGATAACTGGCAATGTGTGACAAACTATCTACTGATTGGATAATATTTACTTGAAAATTTATATTGGATTTACCACATTCTGGGACTTCACTTTTCATTCATTGATAAATTTCATATAAGTAGTGGCTATTCCAGTAACGGAATGTTCATATCACCTACAGTGTTTCATGATTCCAACTTGAATTTACCATTTTATAAATAAAAAAAACTTAGATTGTCAGTTTCAAATGCTCTACGATATTGTATACGAGATACGCCTTATTATAGCTACTAAAAATCCTCAGTTTTTAATTGTTAAAAATGAGAATCGACTTCGATTATACAAAACCAAATTGACTAATGCAGCCAAGATGTTAAAATCCCAAGCAATTGTCCTCAGCAACAGTATCTGAAGTGCATCTAGACGCACCATGAACATCGTAAAAGCGCCATAATAAACGCTGATTAGAGATTTCTCGCGGTCTGCAGATTAACCAGTATGGAATAGTTTGTTACCAGTTGTGAGTCTGGGCAAGTTGTTCGTGACATCATCTTTGCCGGTTGATATGGCACGTAATAGAGGCTGGCGACTAACGATAATAATTGATTTTGCGGTCACAGTAAGAACTTTATTAAGCTTTGACGTACATACGTGATTTGATGACATCATGATTGATAAAACAAACATACATACATTATATACACTTACCCCTGTAATCCTACTTTTCCACACCTACTTTTCACTGAATTTATTACGGTCCCATAATATGATAGGGGGCGAGCCTATCGCCATACCGGGCACGATTCCGGGCTGATACTGAGTATCTCTAAATAGAAAAACATACATCACTTTGCCCAACCCGGGAATCGAACCCGAGACCTGAGCACAGCAATTGTCACGCATGCGCAATTACAATTGCGCCACCGAGGCAGTCAGAATAATAAAAAAATATGAATAATAAATAAATACACCCAACAGCCTCATAGTTCTAACCCCACACCAGGTAAAACCTGTATCGTTGGTATCAAGAACTACGAGGTACTACGGTAAACGGTCCCACAACACCCAGACCCGAAAGAAATATCTGTCTATAGGACAGTTAACTACTTTATTATTTACATAGTCGTAGCAAAATGAAACGGCATATTTTATTTACTAACACTAAATGTACCACGAATAATAATCAATTACAACATGTATGTTGAACAATAACCCCTGACACTGCACTTGATTTTGTCAGGTCATTGCCATCGCATCATCTGAATAGTCCAGTTTATAATTGCAGCTAGTCTATTAACTAACCAAGTGCAAGTCAAATTGTCATTAAAAAGAGGAAATGGTGACCTGTAATATGAAGTTGCTACAATATTCACACCAATACACAGCTTACCTTACGCAATAAGCTTATCGCATACACTGGGGAAGCGTTTATAACAGCTTCCAGTACTGGTAAAATACCGTTTTAGAACACAACTTAATTAGAAGCCGTATTAAGACAGATGCCACAATTCCAATCTTGGATGCGAAGAAAAAATGAAATCGTTAAATTGGTCTACAACAGCCAGATATAATGTGTGAACTTGACATTTAGGAAAATTATTTCTGGAAAAAGAAAGGTGTTGCGTGTTTGTAGAGTACTTGAGAAATGTTTTCATAGACGTAATAAGAAGCACTTATTTTATAAAGTAAGTGTTGGACAAATAATCTTAATATTTTATTCTACCTTAGATCCAAGTGGTGAGCACGTGACGTTGTGTAAGCATTGTTAAATTACCGTGTCTATATACGGTACTTTTGATTATACAAATGAGACTTCAGCAGTTGTGAATTCCTCGTACAAACACCAACTAACTTTAAAAAAACGTATATTTTAACCGACTTCAAAAAAAGGAGAAGGTTCTCAATTCGTAGGAATCTTTTTTATGTATGTTCCTCGATTACTCGAAGACTCCTGGACCGATTCGAAAAATTATTTTTTTGTTTAAAAGGGTATACTACCCAGGTGGTCCCATTGGCCCCAAGTCAGAATCTGATGATGGGATCTCAGAAAAATCGAGGGCAACCCTCACAACCCACACAACCAATTGCTGGTGGTAGGATATTTATATCCGCCCGGATAGCGACCACCGTACACAGGGCGAAAAACCCGCCATAGTGGCACACGCAAGTGTGTCGCGTTCCGGGACCAGCCAGTGTACATCCGGTTTTTGTCGGGGGTCTGGAGTTGGGTTACAATGGCTATTTTACGGCCTTCTTAGTACTCTGACACTAGACCCTCGACCCCTTCTTCACCTTCTTGCCCATGGAGTAGTGTGAAGAAGCAGGCCGGCATGAGTGTGTTGAGTAGCGGGGATAGATCGTCTCTCGCTACTCAGTACTCTATTTGGACCGCACTGCGCTTACCATCAGGTACAGTGCGGTCACTTTGCCATGCCAGGATAAAAAAAAAAAAAATTTATAGGGGCGCATAATTTGTTTTTATTCAAGTCGGTGTACTTTTTATGAATGAAAAATCTTATACTTATATAAAAAACCACTAGCTCAGTCCTGTATCGCCAATGGCCTAGAGTAAAATCACCTATTCACTTAATTTTACCAGCCCTGTAAAATAAACTGTCACAGCTGAGCATGGTCCTCCTCTACTAATAAAAGGGGTTACGCTTTAAGCCGGCTTGGTAGACTTCACATATTTTTGAAATTCTTATGCCGAATACTCAGAAACGCAGGTCACGATATTTTCCTTCTCCATTAAACCAAGCTATAATGTACAATGAATAGCCATGTAAATTCGAAAATTCAGATGTGTGCGCAATTTTGTGCTGGTTCCAACTCTGTGATTTTGGTCTCGACAGTTGGTACCCCTGCCAAATAGATTATCGCTGCTACTATACACTCACAAGGTTTAATTCCTGATAACTTAAGATTTAATTCAAAAAAATAGATTAAGTAATGATCTTCCAAATACACTTCACACAAAACCCATCCTTGTCTCCTTCCGTGGGATTCTACATCGAGTCAACAATAGTGCTAAATATCGCCCCATGTTCTTTTGAGGCTAACTTAACCACGAAACGCATAAAGTACCCACTAGAGCAAAGAAGCGATGGTAACGATACGATAATCAAGTATCACGTTCTGAACTTAGGCATAAAGGGAGCACAATGGGTGGTATCTGTATCAATATAACATCAAGTTTGTACTCGTAGGTCATACAATCCAGGTACTTCCTGAGAGTAAAAGGGGAAGGCACAACGGACATTACGCGCCATACAAAAGGATCATCATCTCACATCCTGCGGAATAGACACTTTACAATGTGTATTGCGTAATTTACATTACTCTACTTGTTCTTTTTTTTAGTGCCCTGATTGCAGACGGGCCACCTGATGGTAAGTAGACACCGCCGCCCATAGACTTCTGCAATGCCAGGGCACAGCAAAGCCGCTGCCTACTGTTCGTTTGGATACTTAATTATGAATGAATCGGCCGTGTCACGCACCGCGTCATAGAAAACCTGTGGTTTGCTTTTTTTATATTATAATCTGGACACTAATGTTGGGCTTACATTGTTCTGAAGTACTTCAAATGAATATTTCTGATATATATATATTATTACCATAATACTGTTTTGTTATAAGCCCCAATTAAACAGTACAATAAATAAAAAACCGTTTGCTATAACGTTTCGTGGAACCAGCAAAATTTTCGGAAAGCGCGAAATAGCTTTGTCCTCTCGCATTCGACTTTGTATCCCCATTTCTCTGCTTAAGGTTCAGAAACACTCAGCATCATTCAAGACATTTTGCTACTGAATTACATGTAACATTTAATAAATACAATATATTATATATAACGAATTTTATATATAATTTGAGGAAAAACAGGCGGACCAGGGGCGTCTATAAATGAGACACAGTTCCCTACTTACCAAATGTTCTGGTCATTTTTAATTATCTACTTAGTTTGTTTGTAGGTAACTTGGTCACCACTTCCTGGATGAGCCACGGCGGTCATACATCCTCAATCAAAATTTTTACATCGATTTTTAGCGTACTCAATTTAAGTGACCTATTCAATGATGACTAGTAAATGAAGATAATGAAAAGTAAATAATTGAAATTCCGACGTGCGTGGCGCAGGACGAGCAGCTGACTGTGAAACCAGAAGTTTCGTGTTCACGTTCTGAGATGAATGTTTATAAGATACACATTTTTATGTCGGCATTATTGTTACGTATGTATCTTGAGACCGATAGCCTCTTGTAGATTCTGATAGTTTCAAAATAAGATAACTGTATAATATGGTGGGGTGAAGATCTACGTTTTTTACAATCTCGTTTTTTTTACATTTGATTTTTTCATAATACATAAAAAAATTAACTGTTACTTAAGGGCTACTATTTTTTTATTAATTATAATAAAATAGCACTGTAAACATTCACCTCTATTAATAGTTTACACTGTGGCTTAAAGTTGGTGTATAGACAAATACTTCACATATTGCAAATCTTATTTAGAATTATCAGGTATCCAGGTTTACGATGTTTTCCTAACAATTTTTACTTGAAAAAAGGAGGGGCATGTGCTCTGGTAGTTGTGACCCGCGACATTTGTATCAGCAGTCTGTCAGTCCCCTCTCAG
The DNA here is from genome assembly GCA_905220505.1 of Laothoe populi. NCBI lineage: Eukaryota > Metazoa > Arthropoda > Insecta > Lepidoptera > Sphingidae > Laothoe > Laothoe populi. The sequence continues at coordinate 10,770,812 of HG992169.1, forward strand.
CTAAGCTATCGCAGCTTGTATTGGTAAATGACTGAGCGTTCGTTTTGTAAGTGTACACCAAAAAAATACTGAATAGTAGTATAGTATTAGTATACGCCTCGTCAATAGTGGTCACATTCTGTTTTATTGGCAATAATTTTTACCTATTTATGTAATTTTAACAAAACTTTTTTCAAATATTTCTTAGTTTAACATATTTAATTACATAAATTATAATAACTCATATTATTTATGTTTTATGACCGTTAGGTGTGTTAATAATATTATTGCTACTAGAACATTAATTTAAACCCTAATTTCAATCAATTAAATTAAATTGAATCAAACGTACACCCAAAGTGTAAATTTTGTTCTCATGAACTACTGTATAAATACTTTTCTAAAGCTGAATTGATCCATCATTAATCCAGAATATCTCTATACATTCCGATTCTCAAGACATTGAATTAAAATTAACTATTTCGATAAAATTATGAGTTCCTGTGATCATTAATTAATACCGGAAGATGCGAAGAACTACGTCGAACGAGGAAATCGTGATATTTTTCTTTGCTGCTTTTAGTTTTATATGTATTTTTTACAGATATTACAGAAACATATTTGGACCACCCAGTAGGTGAGAATGAGGTATCAACATTAATTTTAAATTGATGTTTTATTAGATGACGTAGAAGAAAGTGAAAAAACGATAACCAAAAATTCTTCCCATATTTAAAAATATGCTATAACTCAAGAAGCGGTAATACTATTAAGAAATATTCTGATAAAGATATCCAAAGCTATGCTTGCTACCTTATCTTCCAAGAAGGATAACACAATTTGTGAAAGGTAAGCGTGTCGACAAGTTATCAGACTGGTTGATAATGACTTACTTTAATGTATAAAGAAATGTTATTACGCAACGCACTTGTATCTATATGTATATCGGATTTAGCTGATAAAAAACGTCTACAAATTTAAAGAAGGAGAAAGTGTCCATTGGGTTTGAAAAGCATAGACACCACATAAGTACGGTATTCCAAAAGGGTAGACGTAGGCGCAACTAGTGCACAGTTCGATAGTTTTGCATCAATATAAAGTGATAAACAAGAAGCCATCTTCATATAGGACACTAACTCCAATACCATCGCGGATCACTTATAAACATAAAAAAAACCAAATAAACTACGATTCTCACCGATTAATACTTTCAACCTCATTGACTCCACTAGATCAATGAGGTTAAAAATACAATAATCTTAACAATACGCTACATTAATAATCAACTTACACAAATTACAGAAATAGCAAGAAGTAGGATTTAGTTATATTAATGTTTGAAAGCCCAAAAGCCAAAATAAAATAGAAGTAACATGATGAACAAAACTCATAATAAATTCATTCAAAATATTACCAAACATTTTAGGGTAAACATGCTTTAAAAATCAAGGCCTGACGTAAAAACAAGGCATAACAAACCGGAAGAGATGTTATACACAGATATAAATATATGTAAAACAAGGACGAATATAGTAATACGAAATGGAATTCTAAAAATGAAATTCCGCAACGAGTTCTTCTAGTTTCGCGTTCTTGATTTATGCTTTAATTTATTATAACAGATACAAGAAACCCACAGCTACGCGAAGAAATAATTGTATGAAGAAGTATGTTAAAGTTAAGACCAGAAGCAAAAAGTCCTGGATCGCATAAGAGTCCTGTAAATACTTACGATAACTAAAAACATAATGATAAATCATAAACCAAATTTACATAATCTGATATGTGATTGGTACAGATTCAAAGATGGAGCACCGAACACCTGCGTCTATCAACTAATTACAGGGAAGTGTGGAATAATTACGGACCACCAGTGACTTATTCAACATCACAATACTATAGTTTGTATATAAATCAAGAAAGAAAACGCAATCGAGCCGCGGCTTTTAAATGACCCCCATAGGCGATTACACTGATTTATTCGAGGATGTTATTAAAATAGTTGGTAGAAAAAGTTTGTTCGAATGCAGTTTTTTTAATTGATTATTTTGTTTTTTTGGTTTGTTTTCACCTTAATTGAGGAATCGTGGGAACAAAATACATTTTCATTTGTAAACTGGACATTTAACAGTGTAATGAATAAATTAAACTATTAATACTCTGATATGAATTGTCTTTGCTAGTAGAATGAAAACTAGTTTTGAAATGGATGATTGAGAAAAACTATCTCTCGTTTATGAAAATTGTTGTTGTCTTCTATTATGATTAAACTATGTAGGACGTTTCTTGGAAAGTTAATAAACTGCTCTTATACATATTGTTCTACATAATGTGATAGAAAAAAAAACATCAAAAACCATGCGAGCCCATTTTATGAGATCATGTAACTTTTTCATACAATCTACAATATGAATGTATATAAAGCCATTGCAGCGATACAACTTAATTAAAAATACTTAACAAATCACATAGGACCGCAACTTGTATAGTCAGTGGCATTTAAATTCAACCATAGATCAGCCCATTTATATGTATGAGAGTATGCCCTAGGAGCATAAAGTGGATATTAAAATCGTGAATTAATGTATTTTAATAACAATTTACGATCCGGTCCTATAGATTAGTGACGGTTTCACCGTTTATGCTAATCTGTGATGTTCTAAAAGTGATAGCACGTCATGGTGATCAATGGTGGTAGTTACTACGAAATATTACTTATAATGTGAAAAAGCTACAGAGCAAATTGCAAATGTAGATCTCAAATGCAAACAATGCAAAGTGTTAACAGAAGTACATTTGGGTAAAATGTTTAAAGATTATATAAATTTTAAAAAAAGAAGCACAAATGTATTTAAACTATAATACTACTACCAAATTATTAACATTATTAGCGGTAAAATTGTTAGTGAAACTAATTCAATGTAAATTCTGTTAGACACTTCGAATTTGTGTTTACGAAGTAAAAGATGCCTTACATAAGGGGACCAAGTGCAATCATAATATTATCTGTACCGAAGAATCGATGTTCTCGTAATCAATCAAAAACTATTTGAAAGCGGAACAAAAAATCTTATTGTTAAGTAAATTGGGAAAAAATCGGACATCATAGCGCACCATCACAGATAGCCTGAACGATGAATACTTTCTTAAATGGATAATCTTTATTGTTTTTTTTTTATAAAATAAAATCTACAATCAATGACTACCGACTCAGCAGTCGCGGGTTTGATCCTAGTCCTTAGGGCACATATGTACATCTGACTTTTAAAAGTTACGTATGAATTCATTGGTAATTATCCCTCGCTTTAACATTAAAAACATTACGAGTAAACCGGAATAGTGAATATCTAAGAATTTTTCATAAAAATCTCTAAGGTATGTGAAGATCCGTATAAACCCAGCATGGTAGGTTAAAGCTTAACCCTTCTGATGAAGGTGGCTTATGTCCAGTAGCGTTAAAGCAATACAGGTCTTATACTTAAAAACACCATATGTCAACGACTATTAAAGGATAATTCAATCTAAAATTTTGAGGGTCGAAAGTATAATGGGTGTCATCATCAAATCGGTTTACTGAATACACAAGTTGCTACCAAAACGTAACATAGAACAAGGTCTATACAGATTATTTCACAGCGTATAGCGTTAAAAACTGGGACAAGATATATGTCGTACAATTATGATCCATACCGACCTTTCTTTCTCAATAATTCGATTGCAATAATACATTTCAAATATTATGCGATCGTTGTATGCACCGAGTCAGTGGCGGCGTAAGTGGGGGGGCGGTGGGGGCGGTCCGCCCCGGGTACCAAGCACCAAGGGGTGCCATCGTGGTAATAATTCACTCAGCAGCAGTAGCTCAGTAGCCGTTTGCGCATCTCATGCCCGACGAGGACGGCACGGGTGGCCAGGAGAAATGACCCAACATGCTGGACTAAGATTGCCAGAACAGCTGCAGCGAGCTATTTTAGAACGTCTTAATAGATTTTACGGAGACCTAGATCATAGTTACAAGGCAATGAATGACATTCTCATTTGGTGTTGTTCAGCCTTAAGTTCTGTTCACGCGAACTTCGTGGTACATTTCCAATTCTGACAAAATCTATGATGAATTTTCTGCACTGGACATGATTTTGGAAGTTTTACGACTGAGGTTCCACTTGGAAGCTGCTAGAATTTCTTTTCGAGAAGCGGTCCAATGGACCGTGAACGTGGTAATGAATGGGGGCGACAAATAATATATCGCATACAACATGTGATGGACTTGGTTGCTGTGAAAGAAATATATCATACTAGCTGTTGCTCGCGGCTCCGCCTGCGTGGAGGTTATATTCGAGAGCAGAAGTATACAATCAAAGGAGTTGTCTTCTGCACTGAGGCACCAGTAGCGATTGTCCAGCCTCTCAGGTGTTGTGCCTATATCTTGAGATTGCATCTAAAGAATACCCCATAAGTTTAATCTCACTTTGCTCCTTATAGGTATGATTTTTCAAAAACGTTGAAACACGTATTTCTTTATTTCCTACCAAAAGCCTTAATATGAATTTACAGATCCCTAAGTCGAGGAATTATGGATTTCTCATACAAATTTTGAACTCCTATTTGACCCCTTTCAAGGTTGTTTTTTGAGAAAAAAGATAGCCTATGTCCTTTTCCAGGATATAATCTATTCCCTTACCTAATTTCATTACAATCCGTTCAGCCGTTTAGTCGTGAAGAGGTAACAAACAAACAAACAAACAAACAAACAGAGTTACTTTCGCATTTATAGTATTAGTATGGATGTCGGCACAGAAAACAGGATATAGGCCTGGGACGAACGTCGACGACGCGCAGTGGATCGAAAATCGGCCTTTGAAGACTTAGGAATCCGATGTTTTAATTGTGATGATTTTTTTAAAAAACTTCGGCATAATTTTCCGTTATTTTAAGTATACCAAAAATCATGAATAATAAGTACTATAACCGTATGCGAGGATATTACGGAAAACCGTGTGGTTCCCGAGATATCTTAATTTTATATATCCGCTTTATAATTTTTTTTCGTTTGAATGTTTATTAGAAGTTAGAAAGAAAGGAAGAAAAGGTTTTTTATTGTTGGAACGTAAACAAGAACTAACACATATATGGAGGGGTAAACTCAGAAACGTCTGAACAGATTTAGATAAAATTAGGTACAAGTATAGACCATGTCCTGGAGTTACATATAGGCTACTTTTATCCCGGGTATTTGCTTCCGTGGGATATAGTTAGACTGTTCCATCTAATTTTTCAAATAAATGGCGCTGGCATAATACAGATGGTGCAATGGAGCGATACAGTGATTTATTATTTTGTACCGAAGGCGGCTTTTCATGTTGGTGAAGCCGTGAGCAACACTTATAGTTAAGATAATTTTCGATGATTTTTTAAAGAAACTTACGCAGTGATTCCCGTAATTCTGAGTATACCAAATAATCATTACTAAAACCGCCTGCAAGTATATTACGGGAAACGGTTCTCGAGATATCTTAATTTTATATACTTGCTCCATACATTTCTTATGAAAGAAAATTATAACTCTTTAATTTTCAAGCCAAATTATTTCATTTGATTTATTCGAGCATAGCAGTAATACCTATATAGAAGCCGTTCCAACCATAAAACATTACAATTTAAACATCGGAACATTCCTATATCTTCGAAAGCCGATTTTCAATGCACTGTGTGACGCGATCTTTTCGTACCTTTTTGAAGAATCTCAATGTTTCCTAAATGAACTCATGAACCAAATTGAAGAAAAGTCTCGCCAAGATCTTAGGCCCGTCAAATCTAGTCTTATGAAGATACTAGATGTTGCTCGCGGCCTCGCCCGCGTGGAGGTTATTTTTGTAAGAAAAGGTGTACAATCCAGAAACCTGTAAATTCATCAGTGTTTCTCTACAATATTATGCATGTATCATACATATAAACCTTCCTCTTGGATCACTCTATCTATTAAAAGCGCTTCAAATTCCGTTGCGTAGTTTTGAAGATTTAAGCATACATAGGGACGGACAGCGACAGCGACTTTGTTTTATACTATATTAAGATAATAAATCCAGAAAAAAAATCGATTTTGTAAGCTAATTTTCATCTTAACGCTGCTATAACTCGATACACGTGAGACTTACAAAAAAAATTGTAACATGAAATTTTACTTTCATCAATCTTGTATTATAAATTCAAGATAATAATAGTGTTAATTAAGTATTTATATACTTCGCTAGGGCTTTAGACCTCCGACAACCCCAATTTTGAGGGTGCTCAATAGAAAACCGCCCCGGGTGCCAACCCATGCTACGCCGCCACTGCACCGAGTGTCCACGATGACTCACAAGTCACAACACCTAGTGCAGTAACAGCAGTTATTGATGAGTGGATGTCCGTTAGACGTAAGAAAAGCATACCAAGAATTATACGTCTCCTGTTTTTCCACATCGATATAGAATAAAGGAAATCCTACTATCATTATACTAATTATTATCTTAGTCTATTATCTTAGTATCATTTTGCTAGCACTTGGTGGGAGATTTTTAGTTTATAGGAATTAAGTGTCTTTTTTATTTGATATATTTAACATGGTTTAACTATTATTGAAATCAAGTTTAATACATAAGTGACTGTGTCAACATTAGAAAATGAGCAAAATTTAAAAATTACTTAATAAAATATCCTTACTTGTAAAACAAATGGCATATTTAAATATGACTTAAGCTAACAAGTAGAACAAAAATAATCCAAAAGTTTAAACAACGTACTATCAAATACTGTACAAAACACAGACGGGACAATCTAGGTCAACGCTATTACAGCACTCGATTTATACTAGCCGTGCACAAAAACCTTTCAGTGGTATCAAACGGAGCAAACAAACGTACGTGGTCGAAGACAATATGCGCGTACGCGATTCGTGAATGCATTTGCACCGGAAAAGGGTGCGACTGTTGACCTTTTGAATCACCAATAGAGACGAACATAACGATTTTATGTAGGACATTTGAAATTTTCATTTTTAAAATAGATTCAACAGTTATGAATGAAGAATGTACACAAAAGCTATCAACCTGTCTGGCTGCAAATAAAATAACTGTATCGATAAAAATGTATTTACACATAACTGTACTTTTCATTACGAATAGTCTATAGCTGGATATCTATGATGCGAATACGTCAAATACAGAAAGGTATTATAATGTAATTTAACAATAAATAATTTATAGACAACATTTTATAAGCATATATCGCAACAATTAATAATGATTTAACAACATTTTTATTAATGATCAATATACCTATGTTATAAACCATCAGATAAGTTTTCCACCTCAAATTATAGTAATCTTTCCTCAAACATTGAAGCTTCTACATTTAAACATCGATTATTCATTATTCAATGCAGCTTTATAATGTGCATTCTCATATACCGAGTATTTTGATTCTCATAACCGATGTCAATGGGAGCGGACGTGCGTGCAGTGACTCAATCAGAGAATATTATAGCGCCTGTTGTGCTGATAAACGCGATTACGTTTATTACAAAGCCGGGTTGTGTGCACCACATTACAATGACCTGAGCAGATGTTGGTGTTAATTAAACATGTGAAAAGGGGGAGCTTTATGGAATCTTCGTGCCAAAATACAACCAAACACACGAATTAAAGATTTAAATATACATGGCCAATTACCTCATAGCCAACAATCAACATGTTGATATGTTCCAATAAAACAATTCGCTTTTAAGAAAATAAGTAACTTTGCTTAGAATATATGCTACGGCAATCTAAAGCGATGTTAGAATACAAATTTAGACATTCTTAATGACTAAACGTAATACTGCTGTTTACATTTGGTTCATTTATTTTTTGTGTAACATTAATTGTACGCGAAAAAATAGGAGCCATATTAATTCTATCTGCAGAAACACCATTAAAGTAATAAAAGTTGAATTGTAAGTAATGAAATGGGCAGAAAAAACTGTAGTTAGTAGGGAAGTGGTGCTCTTCGATAGCAACTAACAACCATCGTATAATGCGTAAACTTGAGCCAAGTCATTAGTATGGATTTCTTTTGTCTCGCTCCGTGGCACATTACGATTGTGTTAAGTAACTGGAACTCTTTTTGCAGGATTTATATTACGAGATTTTGATGTCTTTTACGTTGGTATGACTTTAGCATAATAATCATAATCAAACAATCGTAGCGTATTTACGAATTAAAACATATATAATACATTTTGGATTTACATAACCAACGCATGAGATTTTATCGTCATTGTCACTTCGTTACTTTAAGTCTGTTAATATTTAAATTAATGTGGAATTATACAAACGTATTATCACCGTTTGCATGTTTGCATTGTTATGCATAAATTAAGTACTAAAATGATTATACCATAATACAACCTTTATTCCCGAAGGGGAAGTCTGAGATACAGTAATAGTGCACACACAGTTGTCCAGCTCGTTTTTATAAGTGGCGAGCCTGCCGTATCAAATATAAATTCCAATCTCGCAAAATATGTGTGAATTTAAAAACAAAACAAATTGTAATCGCTTGATCTAGAAATTCAAAACCAGGTCTTTTTTAGCCTATGTATATTGCCAATAGACCAATACAGCGATAAAATGATTATTATAAAATAAAATTGAAAATCTTAAACCAGACTACGAAAAAAACTAAAAAGTACCAAATCAAGAAATATCTTAGCTAGACGTAGGCTGAGTTTGAATAAAGATGAATCTACATCTAGCGATGATTAAGGTATAGCTTGTCTTGCAAATCCCAAATTAACTCATGGATTACCAAATCATGGCTACCTCATGTTTGAAGTCAGTATAGTAGTTCAGACTGTCAAAGATAATAAACCATGTCACAAACATACACAGCCTGACAGACTTACCTATATGACCACCCACGCTATCGTATTCGACTAAATTAAAGCTAATATCATTATATTACTATATCACTAAACATTATAAAAAAATCAGCAGGACTTCCTTAACTTATGCAGTCGTAAAAATAACTATCATCTAAAACCATAAATAATTAAATATGCATTCGAAAATCATCTTAATTACAAAGACAAGACTATAAAAGCAAAAGTTACATACTATAAATGCTTAAACGTCCAAGTCGAATGTTTGTATGGCAAGCCATGACCCCATGACGGGAATAAAATTACTCCATACAATATACAAGGAGTGGTAATGAAACCGACTGGACTGGTCACTGAACTTTAAATTTCTTATGAGAAAGTTGTAGATAAAAATGTAACGATGGAATTAGACGTTCCCGAATTAATTGGGCAATGTGTTTCTTATCGAGTTAAAGCTTTAATATCAGTATGATGAGAAATAAGTAGAATAGATAGATCCGAGAGAAATAAGTGAGAGAGAGTGGATAAGAATTTAAATTTCAATTGGATGATTAAAGCAGTATTGTGAGATAAGTATTAGTTACATTTTCAATAGTGTTAATTAATTTATAGTTTTTACATTCTACAAAGATTCTTCTATTATTGTTGCTGATAAAATAGTTTATCAGCCATTTTATTTGTATTGGAATAATGTTAAAAGTGATTTTAAAATTACGAAAACGGCAAGATTTAAGTTATCAGTTCATTTAAAACCATGAAATTTAATATTCAACGTAATGTTTGAATTATGCGACTATTATATTTAAAAAATATTAAGACAATATAAAATTACGATTACTGTTCCATCAATATAATTTGTACAATCATAATAAGGTTTGATGGAGGGCCAATTGCTATCTTGAGTCAGTGAGTAGCATTTTTGATTCACTTCTTTCTTTATCACAATCTTTACATAATTTTAATAGCATTTAAAACCATGTATCGTAAACAAAAATTTATGAGTTTCCCATACATATATTTAAAATCATTCATAGTTATGTAAGATCTACCCTTTTTAAAACAGAGTAAAATTTGTAGTTTAGAAGAATGAGTCTAGTCAAATTTCAAATTCTATGAAAATGTTATCGTACTCTTCATAATACACTTATTATTATTATCAGCCATGGTCGTCCCACTGCAGGGCAAAGGCCTCCCTACCCTCTTTCCACTCGTCTCGACTTTGAGCTGCAGCATGCCAATCCCTTAAGTGGGAGTCAAGCTCATCTCGCCATCGCCTTCTGGGCCGTCCTCGTCGCCGCTTTATTAATGGAACCCATTGTGTGGTGATCTTTGCCCACATGTCATTACGCATACGGCAGACGTGTCCAGCCCAGTTCCATTTCCGACTAGCGGCTTCGTAGCCAACATCCGTTATTTTGGTTTTTGAGCGTAGTATACTGTTTCTTATTTTATCCGAGATTTTGACTTTCAGCATACTACGCTCCATAGCTCGCTGGCAAACCATAAGCGCGGACTTCTGACGTTCTGTCAAGGACCAAGTCTGCGCACCGTACGTAAGGATTGGAAGAATGCGCACGTCCACGAGTTTCCGTTTAAGGGCTAGTGGAAGCTTGCCTTTCATCAGGTCTTTCATAGACCAGTAGCTCTTCCAGGCGTTCTCGATTCGTCTCGTGACTTCGGCTTCTTGTCGCGCCTGAAAGGAGACTATTTGACCCAAATAACCATACTCGTGGACGTACTCAATCGTCATATCATTCACCTCTATTGTGTGCTGCATGCTGTTTGTCATTAGCTTGGTCTTTGTCATATTCATCTTTAGTCCCACAGCAAAGCTTGCACAGCTAAGTTCGTTAATCATAGAACCCAATTCCGAGGCTGGGGATGAAAAAAGGACGATGTCGTCGGCGAATCGAAGATTTGTTAATCTTCTATCACCGACGACAACACCTCTCTCTCTCCAAAAAGGCATGACTTCATTAAACACTTCTTCTAGTATGGCGGTGAAAAGTTTTGGCGAGAGAGGGTCACCTTGTTTGACTCCCTTTTCAATTTTGAAAGTAGGTCCCAGTGCTATGTAATTTGATGGAAGCTGTACTGTTGTGGTAAATGTGTTGAAGTAATTGGATGTAGGTGGGTTCTATGTTTTGTTTTCGGAGAGCATTGAAGATGTAACTGTGTTTTACACTGTCAAAAGCTTTCGAGTAATCGATGAATGCAATATAAAGAGGCATGTGATATTCTATGTGTTTCTCTATAACTTGGTTAAGAGCGTGCAAGTGATCTGTAGTGGAGAGCCCACGCCTGTACCCTGCTTGTTCGGGTGGTTGATGGCCGTCTAGTTTTACTGAGATTCGGCTCTCGATGACCTTTATAAAAATTTTATATAATTGTGGCACCAGGCTAATAGGTCGATAATTGCCTATATCTGATTTGCTGCCCTTTTTGTGTAATAAAATAATATCACAGTGGCAAAATTTTAGCGGGAATAATACACTTACAAAGCGAAAACACTCGTACCAAGTAAAATTAATAAGATACTATAATCATAAAGCTATATACATAAAGCCAATAATCTAGCTCAATAAGGTTTATTTATTAATGTTTTAAAACGTGCCAATACTAAATAGTCGTTGACATATTTTCCACCAAGTATATTAATCAGTCATCACAGCAAGCCGCCTGGTTGCCGGGCGGATACTGAGAGGAGACGCGAGGATCTTGTCATTGAGCTCAACCAGACCTTGGATCTCATCTCATCATGGGGTACCAGGAATCGGGTTGAGTTTAATGCCAAGAAAACCCAGGTGTACGCGTTCTCGTGCAAGAAGTCTCCGTTTTCTCCCATCCCCGTTTTTCAGGGTGTTCCACTCGCAATGCGGAATGACCTTAGTGTCCTAGGTATGGATATCCGCTGCGATCTTAATCCAAGGAGTCACATCGAGGGCGTAATATCCGCCACTTCACGCAGGGTCGGAATCCTGAACAGGGTGCGGCGGTTTTTCACGCCTGGTCAGCTCTACCGCTTATATAAAGCGCAGGTGCGGCCGGGAATGGAATACTGCTCGCACCTCTGGGACGGTTCCGCAAGGTACCTTCTCGATGCCTTGGATGGGTTGCAGCGGCGGGCCATCCGCATTGTGAATGATGCAGACGTGAGTAACAGCCTGGAGCCGCTACAGATGCGTAGGGATATTTCCTCGCTTAGCGTGTTCTACCGTCTGTATCATGGCGAATGCTCTGAAGAATTGTTTGATCTTATCCCATCCTCTCCCTTCCATCCCAGAACCACGCGTACTGGATTGCGGAGCCACAGCTTCGTGGTGTCTACTACCCCGGCCCGAACCAAGAGGTTCGCAAACTCGTATTTTTGCCGCACCATCAAGCTGTGGAACAGTTTGCCAGCTACCATGTTCCCTCCTTCCTATGATCCTGGGTTCTTTAGGCGTAATGTGAAGAAGCTAAACAGCAGGCCGGCATGATTGTGTTGAGTAGCGGGGGATAGAGACTGTCTCTCGCTACTCTATCTGGACGGCACTGCGCTTACCGCCGCTTTCTGCCGCGCCAGAATAATAAAAAAAAAACACTCATAAGCTTGCCGGCGCGCGGTGCCTTCAAATACTGACCAGTTTCGCCGTTCTTACATGCTATTTTTAACTTTAATGTTATGGAAATAAAAATGATTTTGGCTTGTATTTTACTCCCTAGTTTTTCTTCTTATCCTTATAGACACGAGTGATTAAAACCATTGCTACCACCCCTTCGGAGATTGCATGCATGAGCGGTATATATGTATGTACTAATTTTAGTAAGGCATTACAAAATATCATCTTTACAGGATTTCCTTATTGCACAAAAACATTGAAATAGTAAATGAATAAAGACAGCCCTCCATATACCATAAGTACTACTCCAACTATCATAAGTACTTTCTTAACTAATATGATTATAAAATGGAATATACAAGCGCTACGTTAAATTATAAAGTTAAAATCAACGCGTTTAAAGCCAAAAGTGGCTATAAATTGCTTTGCACTCACGACATTGTAGTTATCAAAAGTATTTGATCATTTATTATTACCGTAAAGATAGAAACTAACTCTCTTTTGCCATTCACATGTTGATGTTAAAAGACACTTATAACCCCTCTTGCAACTTACGAATGCCGACATTCTCTTTACTAGATATGTATTTAAAGCGTTATTAAAATGTCAAGAAACAAAATTGATATTATTTCTCTATATCTGGAAATGTATTTATTTTAATCTGACTACGAACAGACGAGCATATAAAATCAAAATACAACACGAAACTTTAACGTACTTTAAAATCTTAATTAAAACCAACGATCGTATAATTAATAAAGAGATAATAAGACCTCCACATCGGCCTATTTTTATGACAACACTAAAATCCGTGAGTCATGAAACGACAATTCACGTCAAGCAAAAATTTCTCGGAGTTTGGACAGCAACTTTTAGAAGTGTGTATTAGAATTCCCAACAGAAAATGTCAATTCATAATATTTTGCTTGGAGTCGTGACGCCAAAGGTCACACTGCGACCGCAAGTCTTATTGAAGTGATTCTTTGAACTTTGGAATTCAATTCGCGACGTGGTCAAACTATGAGCATTGTTTTCAGATTATAGCTATTTCAAAAATATAAACTGTTTTCGTACTAGCATATTCTGTGAGCATGCATTGCCAATCTTCTTTTAAAGACATTAAGTAAAAATAAGATAATTGGCAAATAGTGACATAGATGAGGCTGTTAAAAACAGAGATAAAACGAATATTAACTTAGTAGAGAGATAAAGAAAACTGTTGCATCAAAATGTTTTTTTACACATAAGACCTACCTGAGTTTGATTGTTATCAGACATAAGTAAAGGTTAAATTCAATTCAGATTTTTCTGGGAAGTAGTGTCAAGATATCTTAGTTTGATCAAGCGTTTACTTTCTTGTTATTTTATAGACGTGTGTCTACCTCGTGTTTAGAAACAGGTTTTATACTGTTGACGAATACATTCAAGATTTGAAAACATTGAACAACATCAGTCACTGCTGCGAATAAATCACTAGCTTTGTCTCGATTAATAGCGTTCGCAATGTGGGCTATCAACTTAATTGTAGTACCGAGTAGTTTGCGTACTAATAACGCGTTATTGTCTAATTTTAAAAGTGAATGGATTTCTCAAGTCCCATTTTCCTTACAATGGCGGTCCTACTTGTTCGCACAAATTCGCAATTAATAAACCACTTGACCCACTATAGTATACATTTTGAATAGTCGATTCATTTCTCGTATTAATTAATTTCAAATGCTGAGCTTTATGACGTCGGGTTTTAGCGTGATGAATATGCGTGCTGGTTTGGTAATAAACTTATTAATGTCACTTTCTTCTAAGCTACGCTCTTCAATGTCACAACTTTCTGCGTACTGTTGTGTTTGAGTAAACGCCGTGACCGTTTAAGGAAGTCCAAGGCATGAACAGTCATTGAATTCATTATGTTCACTGGGTGTACAACATCATGTGTGCATTGACCTTGGCTGTTACAAATACGTTTTACTTCTAATATTGCATTGAAAGTAAAGTCTGGTAATAAAATTAATTATGTACTATTTCGATGAGTTTGTAAGTAATTACTTGAACTATTGCCACGTGAAATGATTGACTCACCATAAATCAAGCTCTGGACAGGGGGAAAGCACTGCGTATCTACACTCTGGCGGTCACATGAACTCGGAACACGAAACAACTTTTTGTATCGAGTTTAATGAAACGTATTACGAGTCTTATACGGCACATAAATTAACACTTTCCACAAAACACATGCTCCAATTCCACAGCACTGATAGCACAACACTGCTGACTCCGAGCGATCGAGGCTCACACACGCTCCTTCACAGTTATCTGTTAAGACACCAGCGTAACAGAGTGAGGCAATAGCACGTCCGATTCGCAATGCGAAATTTAGGCGGTCGCTGTTCTGCCGTTTAAAAACGACAGTTGAGCCGACTTTACCGGTCGAAAACGTTCCAAATTCGTATCGGCAAGTCGGTTTCGTTTGTGGCAACGCAAGTTGAACACACGAGTGAGCTGCGCGGGCAGCGCGAGCAAACTGAGGCGCCGCCGTGCGCAACCACGCGACGCGTCTTAAGAACCGAACCGAATGGACTTCAAACTCTTTACTCGACCGAATCGAACGGAGCCTCGTGCGCTCACAATATTTCCTGCACAACCTCAATCCACAAATCGTCCGGGTTATAAGGCTGCAAATAAACTTGCATATTACATACATGGGTAAGTCACTTGAACAAGGATCTCAAGGTATGACATTCAAGAATGTACGCAACGATTACGGCGTGGACGTTCAATGAGTGCTCGAGGCGATATCAGGGGACGTAGATAATAAAAGTTAATTTAATCATTGATTATTATCAAACTGATGGCGGAACTATCAAATTACATAATTGACATTTCTTAAAAGAAAATATTCAAAGAAATATGTAATGTAATTAAATAAAAGTACATTATTTTACAATATAATTCAGATGAATTATGAAATTCAACGTAAATTCTCAATAAAGACAAGATACAGTGATATGAGAACGTTGATTCAATACAGTATTTATATAAACTAACGCAATCAGAATAAAATAATCGATACAACTATCTGTTCCCGAACATTCCGAGAAGGACAGCTGGATATAAAAATGGAGGGACTAGTGTGTCACGCGCAGGGTTAAATTTAAAACGAAACATAAATATCTAAAACCAGCAAACAAATTGAAAGGGCTAAACTGTGGCAATATAACAATTGTAATGTAACATGTTACTAAATAGAAAGAAATAGATTTTATTATAATTTTTGCTATTTTACTAAATATCTTCGCATGTCTTTAATTCATCCTATAAAACATAAAGATGTATAAATTAAAACAGAAGCTAGAAAAATATAATATGTTAATACATAAAGCTGCATGCGAAGTTAATACCCAATCATTAGTTGAGCGAGTAAACGAAAGTATTGATGCGCGACGGATACTCGTTCTGGTGTTAAATTTGCATATTCCAGAGTTCAGAGGTTTTAATATACCATACTTGTTCCACTTGACAAACGAAGCATTTCAAACAGGTAGTACTTTATATTTATTTCACTTATTAAATAAGAGAGGGTGGAGCAAATCCAAGGATGAATAAAAAATCTTTGAGGGAAACCTGCCATTTTATACCGATTGCTTATGACAATTATGGTATAAGGAAATCTCAGTTAAATGAACAACTCAGGAACTACGAGTATAACTTTTTTGGAAGTTAATATGGAAAGAAAATACATAAACAAAATCTAAGCATTCTTTGATTTAAGCAAATAATCCTGAACAAATATGTGTATATCGGAAAGCAATTACAAACATCGTTAATAGGAAAGCAAACAGATATATTTCTTATAATATTTGACAAGATTCACAGTGAATGACCACCACAGATCGTAGATTTCAATCTCAATGTATTTGTTTTTTTTTTATTCTGGCGCGGCAACGTGACCACACTGCACCTGATGGTAAGCGCAGTGCCGTCCAGTTAGAGTATCAAGTAGAGAGAAACAATCTATTCCCCGCCACTCAACACAATCACGTGTAGCTTCTTCACACTACGCCATGGGTGCAAGAAAGTGAAGAAGCGGTCGAGGGCAGTTCGCGTGGTTCTGGTGTGGAAGGGAGAGGATAGGATAAGATCAAACAATTCTTCAGAGCATTCGCCATGATACAGACGGTAGAACACGCTAAGCGCGGAAATATCCCTTCGCAGCTGTAGCGGCTCCAGGCTGTTGGTCACATGCATCATTCACAATGCGTTTAAGTAGCATTATGATAATAAAAAAAATGTTCAGGAGAACAAAATTGGCGTCATGTTTATTGTCTCTCTTATCCATCTTTAGATACAAAGCACATACATGGAGTATGTAGTAACGGGATCACAGCCATTGAACTTGGTCTCCAGCCTTGATAAAAAAGCTGGTAGATGGCGCATGAGAGCTAAGTTGTTTCAAATTGACACAATTTTCAGGCAATCTGTTGACGGATACGAACAGTATTTATTTACATATATTATTGTATCCAGGGTAATCGAGTCGGTATTTTATTATTTACATGGCATTTACTATTGATAAGAAGGTTAAATTGTCAAGCACGTAGGGATGATAGAAAGGACTTGAATATAAGCTCCTCTGATTTAAGTAGTTTATAACCTTGATGTGGAATTTATGTCATTGCGTAACAGTAATTCTGAAACAGTAGCTATTACATTTTAGAGCTCTTTATATTTTCTAAATTTTTTGTACACATATT
The DNA here is from genome assembly GCA_905220505.1 of Laothoe populi. Classification (NCBI taxonomy): domain Eukaryota; kingdom Metazoa; phylum Arthropoda; class Insecta; order Lepidoptera; family Sphingidae; genus Laothoe; species Laothoe populi. The sequence continues at coordinate 10,788,040 of HG992169.1, forward strand.
TAAAGTGTATATGGTACTTTGGATGTTTCTACAGCTTCTTGACAACTTCATCACTTCGGAACAGTATAATATTTTTGTACATACAGAGTCTAAAAAATGTACCTTATTGTTGTTTATTTTCTACCATATCACTTAATAATGAATAGTGAATTGCAAAAGGTACAAATTCAATAGTTACTCCAGAAACCTAGCTGGTTAAGGCTAGCGTATTGCTAGCAAATATTTAATTATAATATTTAGTATCCATAATGTATATGCAATCCAAACGTAATTAACATAAACAAGCTATGTACTCTAGACAAACGCATAGTTTATTTGCAATAACCCAGTACTTATCCATTTACCTAGTATTTTCCACCTACACTTTCAATGTGAGCAGCACAAAGTACGTGTGACCAGTCATATTACAGAGCTCGCCTATCCTTAGCCCTCCAGATACAAATAACCGAGGATTTATCTTGATTGGCAAGAAAAGAAGACTTTCGGTGGTCTTCAGCCTCCGTGGTGCAGTAGGCGAGTAGCCGGCTGTGAAACGAGAGGCCGTGGGTTCGATACCCACACTGGACAAATGTTTGTGTGACAGACAGATATGTATGTCTGGGGTCTGGGTGTTGTGAGACCGAAAGTCTCTCGTTGTCCCGATACCCACCACACAAGACTCGTATCTTAGTGTGGGATCAGGGCTATTTGTGTGATTGTTGGGTGTTATTTATTTATTATCTTAACTCAGTAGAGAAATTAAAATCCTAAAAATAAATGTAATGTTTTTCTTGTAAATGGGCACAGTGATTAAAGCTCTTTACTTTTAGCCCAAATATATTATATACATCTATTTTTCTCTGATGGATCATTATATGGAACAATTCTGTATGTTAATATAAATTTTCCCAACTATCCAGAATGTGGACACCCTGGTTACTAGCGTCGATGGACTTCGTAAGTATGGGATCACGCACAGTTCTGTGAATACCATTTAACCGGCAACACCGTTTACAGAAGTAATTCCATGCATATTGAATTTATAAGTGATGATCTTTACGGCGGTTATTTGCAGTTCTTTATGGCCATTTAAATGCGGCTCCAACCTGTTAGAGACTCTAAAAATAGTACGATATAAATATCCAGGTATTAAAGATACTATATATTGAGTAAAAACGCACAAATTTCGACAAAAATACTGAGTGAATACAAATAGTAGAAAAAAACAGTCGCTCACCTGATGGTAAGCAACAAATGGTAAGTAACACCTCCCAGAACAAATAAATAATGCAAGACTAACCCTTGCATTTTTTTTATAGTATAGTCCGACAAACGAGCCAGTGGGTCACCTGATGTTAAGTGATCTCCACCGCCCATGAACATCCACAATACCGAAAGTATCATGTATGCGCTGTTGGACTTAAAAGACCGGAATAGGGATTAGGGAAGGGAAGGGGGAATCTGGGCCTCCGGATATCACACTTTACGTTGGTTTTCTGTGAGACTGTGGTACTACCCCGGTCGAGCCGGCCCATTCATGCTCTACCACATCTATTTATTATTATAGAAGTGGTAGATTTTTCATCATCATCATTATTTATTTATTTGTATTAAACATTGTCCCACTGCTGGGCACGGGCCTCCTCTACTATTGAGAGGGGTTAGGCCTTAGTCCACCACGCTGGCCTAAAGCGGGTTGGCAGACTTCACATACCTCCGAAATTCTTATTAGAATTCTCAGGTACGCAGGTTTCTGGGTTTCAGGGTTCGATGTTTTCCTTCACCGTTAAAGCAAGCGATAATTAACATTTTATACACACGTAACTTCAGAAAAGTCAGAGGTGTATGCCATTTGGGTTTCGAACATACGACTTTCGACTTGTCAGTCCGTACCGCAACCAACTAGACTATCGCTGGAACCTTCAAATAGTATTTAGGATGAATTTATTTCCTAGTATTAATCTTTCTCCAAATATCTGTGGTCGAAATTGAACAGAAATGTAATTCAGAAGCGAATAGAGAGTTTACACGTTATTACATTTTAAGACATGAATGCTAAGTATTGTTATATAACGTTAAGTGACCTTATGCAATACGGATATGTATTGGCCATATCAAACGTATAACAGTAACATTTAGTTTGATTACCGCGAACAATAAGTTATTTCAAAGTAGTTTGTACATTGACTGCCTCGGTGGCGCAGTTATTGCGGATGCGTTACGACTACTGAACTGAGGTCTCGGGTTCGATCCCTGGGTCGGGTAAAGTGATATTGGGCTTGACTATTTAGAAATACTCAGTATCAGCCCACAGTCTGGAATTAAGCCCGGCATGGCGATAGGCTCGCCTGCTACCACATTATGGGACCGTAATAAATTCGGCGAAAAGTGGGTGTACGGTTACACCTCTACCTGCCCCTTCGGGGATTACAGGCGTGAGTGTATATGTATATTTTTGTAGTTTGTACATTAATGAGTTTAAAAAATACATTATTCAACTATGATAATATCAAACGTATATAAATATTCGTGTACGCGTAGTCTAACTAAAAGTCATATACAAAGGTTGTTAAAACGCATAAATACCCTTTTTTAACCACTTTTGTCCTGACCTTAGTGAACTCCAACCTTGACATTGGCAGAATCATCGCGAAATTGCGTGGAAGCCATAACGCAAAAAAAAAAAAAAAAAAAATACTTTTTTAACACAATTTTGTTAAAAACAATGGATTGTTTCCTATACACGTAGCTTTTATAATATAAGGGCCGTCGCAGTAATTCCTGAGTCATCTTTTTATGAATCCAGTTGTAACCTTGAAGCAGATGCCACTTTATAAATAAGTAATTAACATAAGCCATTATAGGCTTAATCAAATCTGCTTAACCGACCGCTATTTCCTGTTATATGAATTGTAAAAAATCTTTATAAGGTCCTCAAATATACAAAAAAATTATGTTAATACCCATTAAGGTGCATTCATATATTTCCGAAAATCGTGTAATTCCGATAGTTACCAATTACTACCGAATGCTGTAATATTATTGCTGTGGCATCATCTAATCATCATCAGCCGAAACGGCTGTTATATGAATGTTGTCAGAGCAAATAAAAATATTGCAGGCTTCGGTAGTAATTGGTAATTATCGGAATTACACGATTTTCGGAATTAACCGAATGCACTATAATTACTTTCTGTGATCGATGGAAACTTCGCGTCAGTTAAACCAAAATCGCTGTATAAGTAAAACAATAATAAATAATATATATAATACTAGCCCTGTATTAAACATTGTCCCACTGCTGGGCACGGGCCTCCTCTACTAATGAGAGGGGTTAGGCCTTAGTCCACCACGCTGGCCTAATGCGGGTTGGTAGACTTCACATACCTTCGAAAAATTCTCAGGTATGCAGGTTTCCTCACGATGTTTTCCTTCACCGTTAAAGCAAGCGATAATTAACATTTTAATACACACATAACTTTAGAAAAGTCAGAGGTGTATGCCACTTGGGTTTCGAACCTACGACTTTCGTCTTGGCAGTCCGTACCGCAACCAACTAGGCTATCGCTGCTTATTATAAAACAATAATATGTATTAAATTAAAGTTTATAAACATAACAAGCCTTCAATATGATCAAGAAAGCAAATGACTCCTTGACTACTTGAGCAGAATTAAAAAAGATCAAGTGGCATCGCAGAAATACTCCATGGGCAATAACAATATTTCTTGCATGCATGTAATCTCGATTTGCACAGGAATGGAAGCTGATAAACATCTCGAGCCGACGATTAACTTACGTTTTTCTCCATTTGCAACTACCGCATATATAGAGATATTCTGGGATTCCGAAATTACAAACTAGAGCAGTAATTCCCAAAGTTGACTGAACAGCGACCCACCTAACAAAAAGTTTCAAATTCGTCACTCACCTCGGTTGACATGGTTGGTTCTCATGAAAAAAACATAACTATATGAATGGACTGTTCAAATAAGAAAAATTAATTAAAAAAACAGCTCCAATCGGTTTTAATAATTATACTCCGTTCGGTCGAAGTATGATCCTATTTTCATGGCCCAACAAATATTCGCTGGCGACCCACTAGTGGGTCGCGACCCATAGTTTGGCAAACACTGAACTAGAGTCATGATGACATTCCACTATCTGAGCTACGAATCGGAAATATAGACATTTCATAACCCTTCCAGCAATGGGCTAGGTAACTAACAAGCCAACGGCAGTGTAAATACTGAATTTATGCCAAGATCTTGCGTATGATTTACCTTGTTGACTAACTATGCAGTGCAATTGAAAGAGAAATTATTGTGAATTAAGAAATAGCTGGTTTCCTATTTACATATTGGAACAAGATGCGAGTTGTTATCATGTTTCAGCGTCTACCTTTGTATAATGATAGAAATTGAAGCTCCAATAAACTAGAAAACGCAATGACATTGTATGTGAACTAGGGGAAAAGAAAATACAGGGTGTCCAGCGGGAAATTTCAAATTTGAAATTTGAATTACGCAGCGACAGTTTACGCGAGGAAGGGGGGAGGGGGCTCAATCGACGCCTCAGGTATGCGGGTTAAGTAATCGCGATGGAGCGTTGGACCGGAGCGCAACGTGCTTTTGCCGTCGAAGCTTATTTTAAGAGTAGTGACTCGTACGCAGCTGCCCTTCGGAAATTTTGTTCCCAGTACAATATTCGCCGACCGAAAGATGCCCCAAGTGTAAATCTCTTAAAAAATTGGATTAAGAAGTTCCGTGAAACAGGTTCTACCATTAATCAACCAATTCCTGGCCCAAAACCTACTGTATCAACCGAAGAAAATGTGCGCCGAGTGAGTGATTCGGTCATTGCAAATCCGTGGTGTTCTTTACGAAAGCATTCGGCTGTTTTGGGAATCACTAAGTCAACAGTTCATGTCATAATCAAGAAGAAGATGCGTTTTCATCCCTATAAAATTCAATTAGTGCAAGCTTTGAAGGAAAGTGATTACGTATTACGGAAATCTTGTGCTGAAAGGATGTTGAATGTTTTTCCTACGCAGCGTAGACTCAATAACGTTGTTTTTAGTGATGAGGCCCATTTTCACTTAGAAGGTTTTGTAAACAAGCAAAACTGCAGATATTGGGCACCAACGAACCCACAAGAGAGACATCAACGACAGTTACATAGTCCAAAAGTTACTGTTTGGTGCGCCATATTCTCTAGCAGAGTTATTGGGCCGTTTTTCTTTGAAGATGCAAGCGGTCAGGCATTGACAGTTAATTCTGAGCGATACAAGAACATGATTGACACTTTTTTTGCTCCTATTGTAAGAACAGAACGTTCCTTTAACAGGAACACATGGTTTCAACAAGATGGGGCTACTTGCCATACTTCCAGAGAGTCGATGGACACGGTCAAAGCACTTTTTCCTCAAAAAGTGTTATCGAGGTTCGGGGACCTTCACTGGCCTCCTAGGTCTCCCGACCTCACGCCATGTGATTATTTTTTGTGGGGATATTTGAAATCAAAAGTTTATTGCAATAAGCCACTAACTTTAGGGGCGCTTAAAGAAAATATTCAACAGGAGATTAACAATATTACTCCGCAACTCTGCAAGAAAGTGTTTGAAAATTTACGCGCACGATTAGAAGAGTGTGTCCGAAGTGATGGCAGACATTTGGAGGGAATGACTTTTAAGCAATAAAACCCCCTGAATAAAAGAATATTTTGATATCAATAGATGTTATGTATTCCCTAAGTTTGTATTTTTTTTCTTAAATCTAAAAGTGAAATTTCCCACTGGACACCCTGTATAAGAAGTAGTAATATTTATCGTTACACACTGTTTGTCGTGTACATTGATGAAGCAATTTGATACTATTGTGGCAATATTGAAAAAATCATCTACATTCTTTGTCACATATACACTACTTTAAACACAAAGTAGTAATATCACTGACGGCCTCCGTGGCCCAACGGGCGAGTAGCCGGTTGTGAAACGGGGGGCCGTGAGTTCGATTCCCGCACTGAGACAAATGTTAGTGTGACAAACAAATGTTTGTTTCAGGTCTTGGTGTTGTGGGACCGTAGTTCCTCGTAGATGTTAATACCCCCGATACAGGTTTGACCTAGTGTGGGGTCAGAACTATTTGTGTGTTAGGTATGCTTATTATCGTTACTGAGAAAAATTCATGGTATGCCATTGAATATTTTAAGATCTCAGGTTACAAAGTTAAAGGTCGTAGGAGTCCAAAGTCCGTTTAACTTCACAAAACGTATTAATATTAATTTGTAAGTATTACGTACGTCAGAGAATCTTCACGTACTTAATAAGAAGTTGAACTTGGGCTTTCTGTGAAGTCTCTTTAATATTCCTTTAGACTTTAGAGGTATGAATTTGTAGGCAATGAATTACCAATATTCCAAGTTTTTTTAAAAGGGTACAGTTGAAGTAACGACTTGGAACAGTTATCAGTGTCAGGTTCCTATCTGCAATAAGCTTTGACTTTGCCTGATTTTGTTAATCTATACTATAATATTATAAAGAGGAAAGATTTGTATGTATGTTTGTAACGAATTGGCTCACAAAGTACAGGACCGATTTTAAAAATTCTTTCACCATTTGAATGCTATATTATCACTGATTAATTTAGACTATTTTAATTGCAAGAAAAAAAAAGGGATATAAAGGTGTAATAGCTTAAGATTGTGCATGGATTGTATACCTTTTCTTCCAAAAACTACCTACACGCGTAGCACTTACCATAAATAGCTGCCCAAATGTTTGATATGTACAGGTAATATGAACTTAACATTTAGAGTAAGATAATAATAAAATGACTCAGTAACTTTAGTCTAACATGCATTACTGTTGCAACATATTATGGTCGCTATTGTAAAACTAAGTTACTAAACTAATGATAAATCCCACCAGAATCTATTAGTCTATCATTAAAGTTTTACACATCACAAAGCTGTTCCTAAAAATTAGTGCATACGGATCCTGCTTATCCCGCTGGACCCCAATTATCGATCACTTATTAAGTTTTACACGTCTCCAAATTGGTTATAAAAAACATAATTAAATATTTACTTTGTACAAATTGCTCTTGCCTTTCACTACAACGTATTATATCTAAACGCATACAATTATACAAATTGCAACGTAACATTCCAACTAAAATACTACATTAGACACAAATTAACTGTTAAATAATATTATTCGTACTAATACTGTAAATAGTATAGAAATTATACGTTAAACCGTGCGAACGGTTGCGCCTACGCATAGGGTCAAGGCTGGGTATGGATCCCATGGAGATGAGCTGGTACGCAGCACCGCGCAGGGGCGATTCCGGCTGCAATTCTAGCACTCCTTAGAATACCCAGGGATCGCTCCGTAAGCGCCGAAGAAGGCCACCGCAGGGTTTTAGCTGGTAGTGTCGGGTAGGGTGTACATAGGGGGTAGGGACTCGGCCCAGTGGCAGCTCGGATAGCCATCATCCGGGCGAGGGGGATGCTGGGTCGTAAGACCGGCTAGTCCAGCATACCCGTTTTATTCTTATTCTGCTTCCCCCCGGAGCGGGCGGCAGTAATAAAATGCTTTCCCCGCGACAAAAAAAAAGGCTGGGTATGGATGGTTGTATAATTTATGTTTAAAGATAATTAATTAATGGTAGGGCATTGAATGATATCTATCCTATCTAGCACCATTGTAATGATGGAAAGATAATTCTTTAATTAAAACTGTCTTTACATAGTTTACACTTATTATTTTATTTTAAGAGATCATTCTTCATCCATTTTTCTGTTCCTTCCGTTATCTCTTCTTTCCCTCATATCTCATCTTCTCTTTCACACATAATTTTCTTTAATATCCTCTTACTTCAGTTTCCTACAGTAAATACGTATAAAAAGGTGAGTATATTATAAGGATCTCTCCTAACTTAATGGTACAGTTTTTTTGGTATTTATGTTGTATAGGTTTGTTTGCTTAACAGATTGTTATTTCCTTCTCAATACACAGTAATAGACTTATTAGATAGTAATAGATTTGCCACCTATTGTGACGGACCGGAAATAGAGTCTCCAGACCCTAGTCTGCTTATTCGCTTCTGCCCACCCCATCAGAGATACAGACGAACTTATGTACGTGGAATATCAGAGAGTAAAATCCTTTTTTCTGTAAATTACTTAGAAGCTACACAGACACGTTGCGTCGAGGCGTCGTCGAAGTGCAAAGAAACGGGTTTATTGAATATAACTGACATAACTTCAAGTTCACAAAAGATGCATGCTTCGATACAAGTATTACATCAGAACAATGGTTTTTCAAACGGCAACATAACAGCAAAGTGTTTTACATTATCAGGTACAGTTATACGCTTCACATGACACCACCGCTTCCTGTGTACCAACTAGACAATTATCTGCTTAAAAGCAAGAAATCCCAAGTCGAAGCAAGTAATAGCAAGAAAAAACTATAAAAGAGAACTTAAATAATAATATTCTACATTCTATGAGTTAACCACGCGTACTCCACAGAACCACAGCTTCAATGATTTTTTTTTTTTTTTTTTTTTTTTATGTTAAAAGGAGGCAAACGGGCAGGAGGCTCACCTGATGGAAAGTGATCACCGCCGCCCATGAACATCTGCAACACCAGAGGGCTTGCAAATGCGTTGCCGGCCTTTCAGGAAAGAATATGCTCTCTTCTTGAAGGTTCCCAAGTCGTAACGGTTCGGAAAGACCCCCGGCGATAACTGGTTCCACAGAGTGGTTGTGCGAGGCAGAAAATGCCTTAAAAATCGCGCTGTTGTGGAACGTTGGACATCGAGGTGGTGTGGATGGAATTTCTGGTTTGTGCGCGATGTCCGATGGTGAAATCTAGCCGCGGGGATCAATCCAAACAACTCCTCGGAACACTCCCCGTGATAAATGCGGTAGAAGATGCAGAGTGATCCAACATCTCTACGCAGAGCCAATGGATCAAGCCGATCGGAAAGAGTTTGATCGTCGATAACCCGAGCCGCCCTACGTTGAATGCGGTCAAATGGAAGTAGCTGGTATTGGGGTGCTCCCGCCCAGAGATGAGAACAGTACTCCATGTGGGGCCGAATTTGCGCCTTATAGAGATTTAGGCGTTGACCCGACGTGAAGTACCGTCTCGCCTTGCTGAGCACACCAAGCTTCTTTGAGGCCAATTTGGCCTTAGCTTCCAATTGACCGCGGAACTGGACGTTGCTCGAAATGTCGACGCCAAGTATTCCGATACTGGCTGTGGCAGACAAGGGAGTGTTCTCAAAATGAGGTGTTACGACAAATGGTGACTTTTTAGCGGTTAACGCGCAGACTTGTGTCTTTTTGGGGTTGAATTGGACTAAGTTTAGTCGACCCCAGTCCGAGATTTTGGCTAGCAAAAACTCGACTTCAGACACAAGTTTGTTCCGGCTCTCGTCGACGTATTCCCGAGAAATATTAGCACGGCCAGTGTACATTACATCTACAGTGCTATCATCCGCATAGCAATGAATGTTGCTGATTTGCAACATGTCATTGATATGCAGAAGAAACAGAGTAGGAGACAGTACACAGCCTTGTGGAACACCAGCATTGACAAATTTAGGATCAGAGCATGCACCGTCGACGACGACCTTGATGCTCCGATCTGCCAAAAAGCTGGTGATCCAATTGCATAATTTCTCGGGAAGCCCATAAGAAGGTAGCTTCGAAAGAAGCGCTTTGTGCCATACCCGATCAAAGGCCTTCGCTATGTCCAGACTGGCTGCAAGCGCCTCCCCCTTGGTCTCAACTGCTGCTGCCCATCTATGTGTCAGGTAAACTAGAAGATCACCGGCTGAGCGACCCCGACGAAAGCCGTACTGGCGGTCGCTAATCAGCCGATGCTCCTCTAGGTACCGCAGGAGCTGGCAGTTGATAATGGACTCCATTATCTTGGAGAACAAGGAGGTGATGGCTATAGGCCTGTAATTGGACGGATCCGAGCGGTTCCCTTTTTTAGGGATCGGGTAAACTAAAGCAGCCTTCCAGGATTTCGGGACTACGCCTAATGCATAGGAGTGCCGAAAAAGACGCGTTAGAACCGGTGCCAACTCCGGAGCACATGCCTGCAACACGATCGGAGGGATGCCATCGGGCCCATTCGACTTATGAATGTCCAAGGAAAGAAGTGCTTTGCGAACTGCACTTTGCCTGAACTTAACTTCAAGCATCGTACTGTTGCACCGCGGGATTGTCGGTGGTGAATTTCCTTGGTCATCCAGAGTCGAATTGGACGCGAAGAGAGAGCCCAGAAGATCGGCTTTCACCTTCGCGGTATGGGCCAACGAGTCATCCTCCGTGTGCAGGGGTGGAAAAGACGGCTTACAGAAATTCCCTAAGGCAGCCTTGGCGAGTGACCAAAACGCACGTGTTCCTGACGGGAGACGCGCCAGTCTCTCGCCAATTCTGCCAATGTGCTCCGACTTCGCTTTAGCAATAACACTTTTGAAGGACCTAGAGGCAGAGTTATACTCCTTTTTAAATGCGCTGGTATTTACATCACTAGACGCCGATGCGACAGCCCAGGCTTGGTAGCATTCCCGCTTTCGGCGTGAAGCCGTCTTGCAGGAACGACCAAACCAAGGCTGGGACTTGCCCCCGATGGGCACTGCAGAGAACGGAATAAAAAGTTCCATACCCTGAAGCACCACATCGGTGACAGAGTCAGCAACGACGTCAGGATCATCCGGCGAGAAGCAAATCTGCCCCCATGGGTAGGACGCAAAGAATGACCGCATCCCGTCCCAATCCGCTGACCTATAGTGCCATACGCGGCGGCAGCCCGCAAAGCGGGGCCGTGTCGAACGCGTAACTGGCACTGTGCTCCGGATAAGACAGTGGTCCGATGAACCAAGAGGAGGTTCGACGGAAACCAGGTAGCCATCCGGATGAGAGGTCAGCAGAAGGTCCAACACGGAAGGTGTATGATCCTCCACATCTGGGATTCGCGTTGGCGAGGTGACCAGTTGTGTCAGATCATATGCTAATGCGAAATCATGGACTGATCTCCCCGCATGATCGGTGGTGCGTGATCTTAGCCATTCGGCGTGGTGGGCGTTAAAGTCGCCGAGAATCACGATCTCTGCGGATGGGATCTGCTGCAGCACAGAATCTGTAGCCATTTGCATGTGCTCAACGAGTCGGTCAGTTTCAGCATTACCGCTATGGGACCTATACAGGCACGCGTAGATTCGCGGATGGTCGTCGCAGTCTATGCGTAGCCAGAGGTTGGATAGGTCCCGCCCTTCAAGGCTGCCGAGGCGACGAGAGCAGATATCCTCTCTAATGTACACGCACACCCCAGCCCGCGGTACAAAGGAATGTTCCAGTTTGTACCCCGGGTAGGAGAGGAAAGACGTGTCAGCCGGAGAAGAAATCTGCGTCTCGGTCAGGAAGAGCAAGGCCGGTTTGGCCGTCTCAAGATGGAAGTGGACGGCGTTCAAGTTGGAATTCAGCCCCCTTATGTTGCAAAAGTCCACAGCAAGAGTGGAAGGGGTCGCCTTATGTTGCCTGCTCCGTTTGCCCCGAACAGGTGTGTAGAGCGCAAAATTGCCCCCCCCAGAATACGGAGGGCAGCCTGGACATCCACGCACAGGTGATGTACGACCTGAGCGTGGACGCCCAGAGAGGGATTCTCCACCGCGATGTACGCCGGTGGTACCCTCCTGGGGTAGTCGAACCAGATTTCGCACTGTCATAGTGGTGTGGGGAAGGATAGGGAGAGTGGGCCTCCGGGACTCTCACAGACCAAACGAAACGCGACAGCATAGGTGCCACTTGACGCCGGTTTTCTGTGAGAGAGTGGTTCTTCCCCGGGCGTGCCGGCCCATTCGGCTGCTACTCGAAGGTGCGCAGCATGGCACTACCACTAGTTGGGTTGACTGATTGCACTGGTGGAATAATCTCTGTCACAAGATTATTCCACCAGCGGGCGATGGGGTCGTCACGTCCCGACGCCGCAAAATATTATTTTATATGATATTTCCATGTTGGCTCAAAATTAAAATCATTCACTATTTCATAGCTTTTTGACACATAGGACTGTTCACGACTTTCCTTATTCGTAAATTATTTAGTTCTTCAAGCGAAGTGCGAAGAACCAATCAACATCAATAATACTATAGAAACAGGCTCTGGCATTCCGTGGTCAAAAATTAAAACATGAACCAATAATGACTTTTTGGACATTCTAAATTCTCTTCCGTACTTTTCATGAGATGCAAAGTACCGTTGAATACTAAAAATCCAAAAAAATGTGTTAATTAAAATATTTAAATTTATATTAAAAATAGCATGAATCCACTAAATATTAAAAACCAGATTACCAACTGATTAACTAGAAACTTATTTAGAGGAGCTACTGAATTTAAATTAATTGTCAACTGGTGATAACGTGTTTTGTTTCGTTTACTGTGCTCACTTTTACTATAAAATTTATGTTACAATAGTCGTAAGACAGGACGTAAATGTTAAAGTTATTATTATAGATTCATTACCGTAATGAGACAATTTAAATAATATTGGAGAAGGAAAACATATTAACAAATGTTACGTCAAACAACAGTACTATGAAAAAGGAATAAGTTGTGTTTGAATTAGATAAATCAAGTACGGGACAATAAATTGTTGAAAATATTCCTGTGTCTAACAAAAATACGTATTAATTGCATCAATGATGTTATATCTACATTGTTAAATTGCATATCGTCGTTGATATTGTTTCACGTAAATTTGGAACTACTTTTTTTTTATATATATTATAGTCCGACAAACGAGCCAGTGGGTCACCTGATGTTAAGTGATCCACCGCCCATGAACATCCACAATACCAAAAGTATCACGTATGCGCTGTCGGCCTTAAAGGACAGGAATAGGCAATAGGGATTAGGGAAGGGAAGGGGGAATCTGGGCCTCCGGATATCTCACTTACCATACGAAACGCGACAGTGAACTGTCACTTTACGTTGGTTTTCTATGAGACAGTGGTACTACCCCGGTCGAGCCGGCCCATTCATGCTGTAGACAAATATGTCTACAGCGTGGCTCTACCACTTTTACTTTTACCACTCTACACTTTACAGGGGACAACAGTTATTTTACATATTTTCGAAATTATTATGTCTTGTTGTATTATGAAATGTTACAAAAATATATAATAGAAATGGCGTGCATGTGGATTGAGAGAAAAGGTACGGTGACATTGAATTTTTTGTATTTAAATTTGATATTATGACATTGCAATTGCAATATAAACGATTATATACAATAGAAAATACTTAGAAATCAGATTTCAAATACAACGGACTTCTAATAGATATAACACACATAATCGAGAGTTTTGCTTACAGATTAAAAGTCGCAGTAGACTCAATTGTCCATCCGGCAGTATACACCTCCCAAGTGCAATTAAAAGCCGGAATCAAAGCGCACAAAACCCGAGGCCCTTAGACACACACCTAAGTGGCGGTACTGACAATCAATCCACAGAAAGTAACACTCTGAGATAGTGCAACGTATTATTATCACGCCGTAACTGACGACAATTACCAGCCGACGTAACGGTTTTAGAAGTATACGCTTTACGTAAACCCTCACGTCTGCTCTTCCTACTCGACGGTTAATCAATTTAAAAGGCCCTGTTAGTGTCTTATTTGATGGTAATATTGTGATTAGTTTATTAGAATAGTTTATCGTAGGAAGTTAAATTTAATGCTGCGAGTTAAGCTAAAGCATTAGAATGACGTTTAATGCGCTTTGAAGCAATAATTTATCCAGCCAGGATTTCAATAACATTTATAACGATTACTGTTTTAATAGTTCTCGTATCTAAAAATACTACTTTCTATAAAGTACACCCACCGATTGGAACTAATGACCGAACAAAGAGCTATATTCAGGTCGTATCTTTCACACGATTCTCCTAATTCACCACTGACCGAATGAGTTAATTCCACAGAAAAATTATACCATATTGATGCCATTTATATTTTTCACCTCGTTTTGGTGAGATTCTTAAATACAGCTTCGGTACGAATATAAGCGATCTTTATCGTATTTTTCACTTTATGGTAGAACTAAACCCGGATGTGGTTTTTATGGAGAAGTTTTATTATCACAAACTAGTATGCAAACCCATATTTAAATCACAATTTTAAAATATTAATACAGATTAATTTACACAAAATAAACAGAACACACGCTGTTAACTTTACGCCATATACCAAAGTGGGTAAAATGAGACAAATTTAATGGTATTAAATAAAAACTGTCCAGTCCTATAAACACTATTAAAGACAGGTGATAATTTCCTTGTTTAAAGATGACGTCCGTCGACTATTATATGTAGTCTCTCTTTAAGCACCAGCCATACAAAATTCCAAATTCCTCCGTGTTTAAAACATATACTTAATGTTACAAAAACTATTTTAAACACCATCATCTCTATAAAATACAACTGCCTGTCCCGTTCTACTGCCATTTTACTCAATATGGCAAACATTCCTTTACTACGACAGCTAATATTATGTTAATGTTCCCACCAATTTGATATCATCTGCACAAAATGCCGGCTAAAATGAAACAGGTGCATCGGGTACAAAGGGCTAAGCAGCTGCCATTTCGTATTTACAGTGTAATTAGCAAGGTGTATTATTGTTTTAATAATTTTATAGGTCACTGGGTAATTGATCAAGTTTTTTATGTTTTTCAACAAGACTAATTTGGAATACAATTGTATTCGCTTTTTGTATAAAAACGATCTTCATATTGTCAGCTGACATGGTTGAAAACTAGATATAGCTTAATGTTATTCAATTTATTTTTAATATGACTTTCAAGGGTATTAATTTATTGTTCGTGTATAACATGGAAAGCACTTGCAGATGTGAAATTATTTAAAAATATTTAGAAAGTATTTAAATGAAGTTATTAAGTAAATTAGCAAAGTACTGGTAATGTGTAATAAGGGTGGTTTAAATAAAAGGTTTCAATTAAAATGGTTATGAGTTTTAATAATAATACGTATAACTAATACTATAAAAATTTAAATTTATTTAGATTTAAGTATTTGATTAGCTTTGCATATCGTATTGTGTTAGGAACATCAACAAAACTATGCAAGATGGATATTTAAAAGGCACAAATACAATATTTATAATTTATTAATTGATTTACACGGCACTATTAACACACACGCATGTCAGGATTCACTTTAAGGCTTCTCTTTATAACTAATCTACTAGCATTATCTTTTAAACTGAACTACGCGGCCATTGAATTGATTACGATTAACTCTTACAACACCGAACCACGAATATAATGGCTATCGTCTCGTCTACTTTACGAAACAACTGAACTGAACCCCGGAGCGCGGAAGGCACTCTGTTTTATATTAAACATTTACTACTCCCACTTTGGTTGTCATTATTAACTACCCCCAACTAGTCTCCTTAATACCTTAGTTATACCTTCGGTATTTCTAATAATAGTAAATACCCTAATAATTTAATGTCATTTACTTTAAAAAGTATTAAGTTGATTGACAGGACAATAAGTATTGTCAAAAGTGCATATGCCGTTGTAAAACTTACAGTGCTTTAAATATTAACTAAAACCAACAGAATAGTGCAAAAACATCAGTGTACGGTTCTATATTAAAGTGTAACTTTTGAATCTACATTTTTTTCCAACGGATCACAGTGTTTGAACAATAGATTGTACTTTGAACTCATTAAGACGAACTTACTTCCTGGTTAAATATTGCATACAATACTTTGCAAATTTCGTCAACACTTATATCGAAGTCTTGGCCTAGCGGTCTGCGTGCAACAGAACGATTTTTAGGGTCGAGTGTTCAAATCACTGTCACCAAGAATTTTTTTAAGATTTTTAATTCATCAATATGTCGAATACTGGTAATAATAAATGTTCGGGTTGTCTACATTCAGTTAATAACCGAGAATTTCGTACCTGCACACAATGCGCTAACAAATATGACCTCGAATGCGCTAACGTTACTACAAAGCGGTTTCAAACAATGAAAAATGATCAAAAGCGACTTTGGAAGTGTTTGGAATGTATTAGCAAGGAACCAAAAACTGACAATAGCAATACTCCAGTCCGTTCAAATATTCGACTGGAGCAGGCAACTAAAATACATACCGCCCTTACCGACGAAGATCATAGCAAAGTCACACTCCGCGGTAAAAAAATTACTACCTCCAATTCGGAACAATCTATCGAACTACTCAATGCGAATAAAATGCAAGATCCCATTTTGATAGATAAGGATGAATTGCGTTCTATCATAAGGGAAGAGATAAGTGATGCAATGTCACTTGTAAACTCTAATTTAAAGGATCTCAGAGCGGAATTCAATCATTTGCAGGCTTCTGTGAGTTTTATCAATGAGAAGTACGACTCCGTCACCAAAAGAATTGGTGACATAGAGACAAAATCAAAATTGATAGGCTCATTAGAGTCAAAAATTCATGATGTTACGGGAGAGCTTGCAATACTTCATTCCTCGATCGAAAAACAGGAACAATGGGGGCGTCGCTCTAATATTGAAATTGTGGGCCTACCTGAGAAAAGTGGGGAGAATTTATTTAATGTTATATCACAATTAGCGGCTAAGGCTAAATGCCCTGTAAACACTGACACTGATATTGACTTTCTTACCCGAGTAGCGCACATGAATAAAGATATCAAGAAACCTAGGCCGGTTATCGTTCGCTTTCTCGCTAGATATAAAAAAGATGAGTTCTTGTCTCGATTGAGAACCCTTAAAGATCTAAAAGCGTGTGATATTGGCTACAGTAACAACTTAGCTCATATTTATTTCAATGAACATCTCACTGCTTCAAATAAGTCATTACTGAATAAGGCTAAAAAAATTGCTATAGATAAGAATTATAAATACGTTTGGGTAAAAAATTATTCAGTGATGGTACGTAAAAATGACACTAGTAAGCTTATTCACATTTCTTCAGATGATGATTTAAAAAAAATATTATAAGTAATAACTGTGTTAACATATTAGTTATAGTAAGTAATTTAAAAACATACACACTGTTCAAACTTTTCTATTATTTTTTTGTAGTTATTGATATCGCAATTTTTGCAAATGTTATTAATCATTCTATTTTACTAATTGTGAGAGGGTCATTCTGTTTGGTTCGCTTGATGCTATTTACGACATTAGTCCCTTGTTCATGCCATTGTACAATATTGGTCTTATTTGTGTGGTTGAAATTTCATTGGTTATGGGTTTACAGTTGAACATATATTATCAAAACGTGCGTGGTCTACGCACTAAAACCAGTACATTCTATACAAATATGTTACAATCTGACTACGACATTGTGTGCCTTAGTGAGACCTGGTTATTGCCTGGTATATTCGACACGGAACTGTTTGACAGTAGATACAATGTATATAGGTGTGACCGGGATTATTTAACCAGATCTGATAAAATGGGAGGAGGAGTTTTAATTGCCACAAGAAAATGTCTCATCGTGACAGATGTACATATTTCACCTTCTGATAATTTAAAATCTGCAGATATAACCTCTATTTGTATCCTCATTAAGAAAAAACGTAAAATACTAAAGTTAAGATTATATTGCTGTTACTTTCCGCAGTGCAATTTGCAACACATTGATGAAGTAAATTTTTATGATCAAGTTTCTCAATCAGTTGTAGAAAACCCTAATGATTACTTTTTATTAATCGGTGATTTTAACATTTGTGCCGCTCAGTGGTATAGTTCAGGACTAGAAAACGCAATCGTTCTGAGGGATGCAAAGCATGATATGTTGACAAATTCAATGTCTGACTTTTTATCATTTAATAGCTTTGAACAATTTAATTTTAATAAGAATAAAAATGATAGACTGTTGGACCTAGTTATCAGTAACGTTAACTGTCATGTCAGTAGGTCTGTCTTACCTTTGGTATCTGAGGATGACCATCACCCTGCCTTAGACATGTCTGTTTTCAATCTAAGTCCACATTATCTTCGCTGTCCTCCAAGAGTATCCCGTAGCTTTGCAAGTGCTGACTACGATCTAATTAACGAAGCCCTTTCTAACGTAGACTGGAATACATGTATTTTTGCGCACGATATTGAACAGAGTGTTGATAATTTTTGTAATATCCTTGATGAACTTATATGTAATTACGTGCCGCAAAGAAAAATTGATATAGAATCCGGTTATCCAATTTGGTACACTCGAGCATTGATAAAAATAATCAAAGAAAAACTAAAATTTCATAAAAAATGGAAACTTTATGGTCGTCATAACGATTATTCAAGTTTTGCATTATTAAGAGAGAGACAAAAAAGAGTTGAAAAGGAAGGTTATCAATATTACATAGAGAAAATTGAAAAGGAGATAGTGCAAAATAGTAAGAAATTTTGGACGTACGTTAAATCTAAGAAGGTTTCGAATACTCTTCCTGATAGCATGTTTTTAGATGACGTTACTTCTTCAGATGGAAGCGTAATTAGTGACCTTTTTAACGTATACTTTAAGTCAGCTTTTGAGCATAATGATGCGACATCATTGAGTGGTTGTGAATTTATGGACAGTAGCAATCATTTAAACTTAAGTACAGTGTATATTTCACAAGCTACTGTCGTCAAATATTTAAAATCCTTGGACATTGGAAAGGGTAGTGGTCTGGATGGAATTCCACCATTGTTTTTAAAGAAATGCTACAAATATTTGTCACTGCCACTATATAAATTGTTTAACTTATCCCTACAATCAGGCATTATGCCAATTAAGTGGAAACGTTCATATGTTGTGCCTGTTTTAAAAAATGGGAATAAACATGACATCAAAAACTATCGCCCTATATCGAAAATTAGTGTTATACCTAAGCTTTTTGAACGAATAGTTTGTGACCTTATTTCTCCGATAATTAAGCCTATTATAGTACCTCAGCAGCATGGGTTTGTTAGTAAGAAGTCTACCGAATCAAATTTATGTGAATTTATTGATTTTGTTACGTCCGCAATGGACAAAGGTTATCAAGTTGATGTTGTGTACACGGACTATTCAAAAGCATTCGACAAAGTTTCCCATAGCATTTTATTGCGGAAGCTGAAGGGAATTGGCATACATGGAGACCTGCTGCGTTGGATGGAATCATATTTAAGAGAGCGAAGTCAGGCTGTTGCTGTCAAAGGATTCTGTTCTTCCTTCATGCCAGTAACATCTGGGGTTCCTCAGGGCTCGCATCTTGGACCTCTTCTGTTCAATATATATATAAATGATGTCATAACAAGTTTCAAATCATCTGAAGTTATTCTTTATGCTGACGATAAAAAAATATATAAAATTATTACAAATATTAATGATTGTTCAGATCTACAACATGACCTTGATAGATTTTGTAGCTATTGTAGAACGAACCTTTTATTTCTTAATGTCAAAAAATGCAATGTTATATCTTTTACTAGAAAAAGAAAAATGATTGAGTATAAATATAATCTAAACAATGAAGATATTGCAAGAGTGTCTGAGGTGCGTGACCTAGGGGTTCTTCTCGACAGTAAACTTGTTTTTAATTCTCATATTAACCATACAACGCAGAGGGCTTTCCGTATGTTAGGATTTGTACTCAGAACTGGCAGAGATTTCAAAAATTTATCAACTTTAACTTTGTTGTATAAGTCTCTCGTACGACCTTTGCTTGAATATGCTTCGGTGGTTTGGAACTCGAATTATCAGGTATATATAAGTAAAATAGAACGTATCCAGGATAAATTTATTAAACATCTCCAATGGCGTAATCGCTCTGATAAAGAGTTTATACATGGATTACCAAGCTTGAAGAACCGGCGGACTGAGCGTGATTTAATGTTCCTCTACAAAATTATGAAGTATCAAGTTGACTCCCCATACCTCCTTAGTAAGATATCATTCGGATGTCCACGACTTAGTGCACGTAAAAAGTTTTTGTTCAATAACGATACCTCTAGGACTAACTATGGCATGAATGTGTTTATTAAAAGAACTTGTCGGCTGTATAACAATATCACATCAAGCAATCCAAACTGTATTGACATCTTTCACCTTTCTCCTTCTCAATATAAGAAAACTTTGCATTCAGTACTGTTATATAAGTGATATATTATGTGTACATTGTGTGTGTGTATATAGTTTTGTATATTTAAACGTTATATATATATATTTTTTTGCTAATATCTGTGTGTATGCGCGTGTGTATGCGTAAATAGCGGCGTCTGTTAATTTACATGATTTTGTAATCTGTGGAAACTGCTATGGAATGTGTATTATTGTTTGTTCATTTTTAATTATTGTATGTATTATTGCTTCTGTTGTTTCCCAAATAAATAAATAAATAATTTGCTGTGTCATGCCATGAACATAATTAAAGCCAAATCATTTAAACGATACTTGAAGGTGGATATTTAATTATTTATTTGTACCACACTCGCAGGTTATTTGCTAAAAAATATATACTCTCAGCTCATTAAATAATTTATTCGCGGACCAGTGTCGTAGACCGCAAAGCGACAAGGTTATCCACTCGCGCCTACTGCCTGTGTTTTTTTATCCGAATAGCCATCAAGCCTGAGTACCTGTTGTATTACTTTATTTACCAGTAATTACTTGGATCCACCGTTGGGCTGTATGGAATTTATTATCTATTTAAAGAGCGGTTGGGGATTTTTTATTATTATGATTAGTTTTTTATGTTAATAACGTTAACATTTCTAGGTTACCTTTATACTAAGCATTACTGGTAAATTACGAAACGAGCTATATTTAACCAATTTACTCCTTAGGAACGGATTGAAAATGAATCATCATAACTCATGATTCAAATTCAAGATATATATTTGGATCAATATCTTGCCAGCCTCCGTGGTGAAGCGGATAAAGCCATAAAAAGAGTAGCAGCGGGTTCGATCCCGCACCGAGACAAATGTTTGTGTAATCCACATTATTGATTCCGGTCTGGATGCTGTGGGACCCTAGTCCCTCGTAGTTCTTGATACCCACGACAGGAGTGACCTAGTATGGGGTCAGGTTATGTGTATGACTGTTGAGAGTATTTGTATTTAGCCCGTAATCAAAATCTATAATTTTCTTTAGAACGACACATAGATGGAAAATTAATCTCTAATGAACAAGACGATAATATTCCTTATTAAATCACCTTTACCACATGTTCCCTAATGAAGCTTATCATTAGGTATCATATATACATAGAACGTGCCCATTTCCGTCCGATCATGATGACACACAAATGCAGTACTTCGCTATCATGGGATTGCACAATGGTAAAGTGTCGTAAAGCGAAACGAATCTTGTTTATTGTTTGTCTCATATTACTTGTAGCACAGGGCTGTCGAACTTACAGAGTTTATTTGAATTTCCTATCTATTCCTGCAATGATCAATGAATTCTTATGTGTTGAGTGTGAGCCAGAGAAGCATATAACACCATCAAAATATATAAAGTAAGTGCTTACCAATGCTGTACTCAAAGGATGCGCTTACATCCCTGGTTGGATTGATTTAGCTTTTGTTGTTATTAGTCCAAATAGTTTTTAAGAAAAAATATTGAAAGAATTGCCTGGTTAATTTGAGAAAACTGAACGTTCCTTTTTTGAGATTCCAGTCTCCTACAGTACGAATAAATGTAATCACGCGTAGAAGCGGGTGAAAGTTAGATTTTCATGGAAAGGACAGACGTCATTTTAATATACATACAAACACTTGTGACATGGACTGTACTGACAGACAATGATGTTGACTCCAAGGAAGTTGGTCCACGTACAAATGTCATGCCAGCCCTAACCCAGTAGAAGCGCACGAAGGTACTTCAGTTCACCATTCACTCGACCATGATTTCGCAAACTTCCTCACAATAGCAATGCTACGGCGGACGTTTGATTTACTCATGTGTACACGTGTGGTTACGTTATACGCAGTAAAAGACAGTGACAATCATAATGGTTACAAAAACCATAAACTTTGTATTGCAAAATCTTGGCCAATCATGAATTGTATTTTCATACCACACGCGGGTTTCCAAAATGTTCTATTTAGTGCAAATAATTAATATACACCTACAGTAAAGCTCTATGCTCTATGCTCTAAGCTGTATTTATGCTGGTGAAATTAACACGAAATAGAACTAATTATTCAATAAACAAATAAAAAAAAATAGGCAGTCATGGGGACTACCGACAGACGTGAAAACTTAAACTTTGGAAGTTCATTTTTAAAACAACGTCCATGAAGCAGTAACTATTTGTTTATAATTGTTCGTCAATAATTATATAACTTCATAGGCGTCATAGGTCAAGGGGATTGCAGTGCTTTTCCACCATCCCAAAAATGCCCAGCGTGCGTAAAAAAGTGTTCAGTTCAAAAGTTTTCATTCAAAATTAACCTTTTATAAAGTAAATCCCTATTAAATTAAAAAAGTATTATAATTCTCAGTATCGCAGTTCCAAATCTTTTTCACGTAACCGAATTTATTCAAGCGCACATTTATCATAAATCCTAAACACCTGACTGAGCCTCTAGACCCGACGAAATCAATTTGTCTCCAGAGTGACGTCACTGCAGCCAGTATTAATATCTTGACACAATCGATTAGCATTGAGCCATTATCAAATAACAAGTTATGTTAATCCAGACATGACAGCACCATAGTATCGGGGTCATACATGAATGATTGTTATGGTAAATAATAAACACTGACTGAATTGCAACAAACGATTACAAGTACCGGTATGGGTGGTACCCAGATATTATTTATGGGGTCTAAACTGTTGAACTGTTCATTCTTAATAATAGACTTACCACGTTTTGCTTACCTTATTACTACATTTTCTGTTTAATTTAAGAGCTTATTAATTTCCCGAGGCCCAAATCCCCCTCCCTTCCCCAATTCCTTCTGATCAGGTAATCCATTTGGTCGATCTGGGTCGCTCCTATATAAATAACTTCAGAAGTGAAAACTTTAAACTTTGGAATCACTGTTATTTTTTCAAACAGCGTCCATGAAGTAGTGACTTATATTGTTTATAATTGCTTGTCATTAATTATAGAACTTCAGAGGGATGCTTTTGTCAAAAGTAAAATAATCTGACCGTGATGCTCACGCGAGTTTAGTGCTTTTTCCCCAACCCAAAAGTGCCAAATTTTCTACAAAAAGAAGACTTTTTGAGTGTCTATCTCGGACTCTTGCGGCAGATTATGTTTGTGATGCAAGCTGAAAATGTCAGAACACCATCGATGTATGTAGAATGTTATGAGTGGGCCGTTGGTGGTCTAACCTTCACATTATACTTCCACAATAATCTTAGTGTTGTGACGCCTTCAATTAATTTCAATCGTCAATGATGTGAGCTATTTGAATCATTGTTACATAGAGATTGTATAGAGATCTTGGATAGCAAACATACATACATATACATATACACTCACGCCTGTAATCCCCGAAGGGGTAGGCAGAGATGCAATCAGTACACCCACTTTTCGCCAAATTTCTGTCCTATAATGTGATAAGCGGCGAACCTGTCAACATACCGGGCACAGGTTCCAGACTCCGGTGAGAATTTCTAGACGTGGATAGCAAACGTAACGCGATTAAGACCAGACTACCTAAGATCATTTCTTATAATTATGCAGGCGGTGTCTTGACTTGATCTTGATTATCTCTTAACCTGAAATAGTCGCTATGGCTGAAATCGGCTAGGAAGTTAACATAATTGAAGGCGACTTGATCAGGTCTTAGTATATATAAGTTTTCACACAAGCCCGACTGTACGTGTACAAATACTAATCGCACTGATGACGCTGTCAAAAAAATTCACCAATATAACCTTTAAATTAAAACAGCCTTAAGTGTCTGACTGTTAATTTTAACGCGCATCGCACATGTGTCAACGTATTTCGATGCAGGTTTCCATATTATCTTAAGCGAAATCAGGAAACAAACCAGGAAAAGAGACTACTAGTTTGGTCCCACGTTGCACCTGAATCCGACCCAGCTGCGGTGTAAATGACAAGTATGGTATTTGAGAACCATTGTTGCAACGAAGGTGATCATGATTGAGAAATTTAGAACGAGTACATAATTACGAAACGCTTTTGGTAAATTTGATACTGATATATTGTTAATAAAGTATTAGGCATCATAGACCTGCCTGCCGTCTCTTACTAACTGTCTCTAACTATGGGCCGCCTAAGACGGCTCACAGTCACTCAGCGAGCTATGGAGAGGGCTATGCTCGGTGTTTCTCTACGCGAACGAATCAGAAACGAGGAGATTCGTAGAAGAACGAAAGTCGCCGACATAGCCCAACGGATTAGCAAGCTAAAGTGGCAGTGGGCAGGGCACATAGCTCGTAGAACTGACCACAGATGGAGCAGAAAAGTTCTCGAGTGGAGACCACGTACCGGCAAGCGCAGCGTTGGACCTCCCCCTGCAAGGTGGACAGACGACCTCGTAAAGGTCGCAGGAACCCGCTGGATGCAGGCCGCTTCTGACAGGTTGGTCTGGAAATCTTTAGGGGAGGCCTATGTTCAGCAGTGGACGTCCAAAGGCTGAAGAAGAAGACCTGCCTGCACTGAATCTTGACAACGCCCTAGTTTATGTCTGACTCTTTCTGATGTACTTAGTCTTAGAATGTGTTGCAGCCACCATAAACGGTTGTCTAAATGTTTAGGACATTAGCATATTATAATATCCACACTATATGGTATAGTACAGTGGAATACTTTAAATTACTATATTACGTAAAATATGTAGATAGCTAAATATTATTTATAGTTTTTTTTTATCCTAGCACGGCAAAGTGACCGCACTGCACCTGATGGTAAGCGCAGTACGGTCCAATTAGAGTATCGAGTAGCGAGAGACGATCTATCCCCCGCTCAACACAATCATGCGGGCCTGCTCCTTCACACTACGCCATGGGCAAGAAGGTGAAGAAGCGGTCGAGGGTCTATTGTCAGAGTACTCAGAAGGCCGCAAAATGGCCAGCATTGTAGCCCAACTCTAGACCCCCAAAAAACCGGATGTACACTGGCTGATCCCGGAACGCGACACACTTGCGTGTGCCACTATGGCGAGTTTTTCACCCTGTGTACGGTGGTCGCTATCCGGGCGGATATGAATATCCTACCACCTGCTAGTGTCGTGACGCAAGGGAACTGCTTGTCTGAATATCTTTAAGGATCTGCCAAAGATGCTCGGTTTTTAAGTAAACATTTGACCTATAAAACAACTTTGAATGCAATGGTTTAACGATATGTTGATCATGTTACTCAGTAAAAAATATTTTGAAGGTACAGAATGGTTTGGTTAGATGCGGGTTTGGAACCGTGTTGAACTATCTCGACATATTAAGAACTAATTAATAATCTGATAGTAGGATATTAATATCCGCCCGGATAGCGACCACCGTACACAAGATGTAAAACCCGCCATAGTGGCACACGCAAGTGTGTCGCGTTCCGGGATCAGCCAGTGTACGTCCGGTTTTTGTCGGGGATCTAGAGTTGGGATACGATGTGTTAGCCGTTTTGGGATTTTCTGAGTACTCTGACACTAGACCCCCGACCGCTGCTTCACCTTGCCCATGGCGTAGTGTGAAGAACCAGGCCGAACTTCTTTACATAACTCATTAGAGAAGAAACGCAAAAAGGTTTTTGTTTCTGTTTCATGGTTGTTGGGCAATAAATTTTAATATTTTAGTTAAATCAGAATTAATCATCATGACGTAAAGTAATTAACAACTATGTATGATTCGGAAAAAAAGGATTAAAATAACTACGCAATTAACCACATTTATACCTTCCGTATATTTTTTTGCTCCAGTACAATGATTACCTATTGTTACTAGAACTGCATGTGGGCCAAGTTAGAGAACTATTTAAGCATATTGGTCCACCTTTTTATATCGTCATTTTGTGATCTCCGAAATACGCAGTGGAGGGTTTCGTTGCGAAGGGGTAAGAATGTCACCATTTCAATGCAAGTGCATACCATTCCAGTGACACCACACAACTTGCGTTTTATTATTTATACAAATTATATACATTGCATTTAGGTGGTGTAGAGTAGAGATGTTATGGATTTGAAATTTCGGATCTGGATGTGGATACGGATATGTGAAAAATTTTATATCGGTTTCGGATTCGGTTACGGATATGAAATTATTTCGGATTATCCGTTAGTTTCGGATAGTTTCGGTTATGGATATTAGGTTTTGAAGAAATTGTAAAGTAAAAAACAAATAGCTTTAGTTTTAGCTTACAATTTTGTATCATTTTAAGTAAATGTAATCCCACAAGAGTAAATGACTGACAGGCTATGTCTAAGCAATAGAAATAAATATAATAAATGCATTGAGGCACGCGCGCGGCTTGTGTGTCGGTTCGGCCTGGCAAAACAAAAACCAGCCATAACATTCATTTAGAAAATCCGAAATTATTTGAAACTTTTATATCAGATTCGGTTACGGTTACGGATAGAGTTTTATTTCGGATATCCGATAGTTTCGGTTACGGTTACGGAGCTCCATAACATCCCTGGTGCAGAGATAAGCAGGGTAGGTGCATAATTACAAAAGACTAAATAAAAATACTGATAATAATACAAAATAAATATTTACTGGCGTATTGCATGATTATTCCGAAAGACTGCCTCGGTGGCACAGTTGTAATTGCACATGCGTTACGACCGCTGTGCTGAGGTCTCGGGATCGATCCCGGGACGGGTAAAGTGATATGGGGTTTTTCTATTTATAAATACTCAGTATGGCGATAGGCTCCTCCTATCACATAATGGGACCGTATTAAATTCTGCGAAAAGTGGGTGTACTGGTTACACATTTGCCTACCCCTTCGGGGAGATTATAGGCGTGAGCATATATGTATGTATTCTGAAAGACACATTACTCTAACATATTACATAATATCTATTGGTTACTTACATACCATATTTAGTGTAACAT
The DNA here is from genome assembly GCA_905220505.1 of Laothoe populi. Taxonomy (NCBI): domain Eukaryota; kingdom Metazoa; phylum Arthropoda; class Insecta; order Lepidoptera; family Sphingidae; genus Laothoe; species Laothoe populi. The sequence continues at coordinate 10,815,087 of HG992169.1, forward strand.
ACTCAAGAGACACCAATCATTCAGATCGCGATGACCTAATCGTAACGACACTATTGTTGCTTACTAAACGCCACAGCATAGTGTACTCTATCCCAAACCCATAAGGATGACACTTATCAAAGAAAGCAGGTTCAGCACCGCCATTCATGAAGACGCACGCTATTTTTGCTGTAATCCATCAAGTGTAGAAAGGGAAAGTTGTCTTCACAAAAGACGTGACTGATCGCTTAAAAAGGACCACTTTTGAGTTGTTTCTAATATAACATTGTATTAGACAACTGTCTAACAACTAATCACATCAGTAACTTTTTGTAACAAAGCAGTTGCAATTATGTCACTAACAAGGAAAGTTTTTTATTTTTTAACCAACCAAAAAATTTGTTTTAAATTATGAAGTATATTTTCCCCTTTTTGTTACTAATTAAAATGCTCTTTACTTTAATACAGATATCTCTAATTATCTCCAAAAGTATTTTAAAATGTTCACCAACTGGTTAATACCCTGTTCTAACGGGATATCCCGTATCTAAAATTCCTTTTATGTTTATACTTTGAAGTTTTCTTCAAGATAAGCAATGTAAACAAGAATGTGTATTACTCTGCATACATTGCGCAATGATCCTTAAAGCGGATAAGGAAGTCCTGTGGGTGTGATAATATAACAAGAGATAATCATAAAGGGGATAATTTCTAAAACATACAGGCGTATTTTGAAAGCTATTTTCCTGGACTGCAAATGTAGCAAGATCACCCAATAATTATAACTGACAAGGAGATATGTATACCGAGGTTTACAGACTGAAGATTTTTGATACAAATGATCGACTATAGAAAGAACTGGTGAGAACAGTAAAGCTGAAAGAAAATATCAATAAACTTAAGGCTGAAGCGACAATCATGAAAATTGTGGAAAGCTAGTTTGACAATAGTTAAACTTTAACATTTGTATCCGAAACAAGAGATGACGAGGGGCGACAGAGCAATACAATCGCATGTAGTGGACGTGTCGATGTTGTCGCGTGTCGCAGTCTCCTGTCTCGGTCGCGCTTCTTAGAAGCATACATATCCATAACACACCATAGCTATATTTAATATCTAAGCATAAACAGAAATATTAAGTGCATACCTACTAATCACCCTTACAAACTAACTTCATTATGATTCTTGCCAAGTTAAATTACGGATCTTACCAAAATAACAATCCTTAGGTCATTGACTTCTACTATTCAAATGATCGCACACTTGGAAATGTACGCATAAGAAATAATATAAGGCCCGAAAGATAATCACAAAATATTACAATTAGATACATACGAGACTAAAACTATGTAAGAGTTTTCACTATGATATTTCTTAACAATTTCGCTGATTACTTATCGATATTGATAAGAGATAGTAAACGATACGATTAGCAAACGGAAATATTTAGAAAGGATCGATAATAATTTGTTTCGAAATCAAACATCGAATTTTACCAAATTATAAAAGAAATTATACAGAAAAAAAATAAATGATAAAAATAGCTAATAGTATATTATACTAGGTGGGTATGAATTTTGAAATTTAATGAAAATAAATAATTGAAATAAGCGAAAATCCGTATTACATCTTCGCTATGAATTCGTACCATCGTTAAAATATATAATGGGTATATTATGTATCCATATTTTATTTCAGGGTATCTAAGAAAATATAAAGGCTAGATTATAACAACAATATTTCTACCCTATTTAAATTAGTTACTACCACAAAAAAATTAAAGAATGCAGATTACCAAAAATATAGTTTTGTTTGTAATCATAAGAAAAAAGTCAAACCAGGTTAACAGCGCAAATGAAACATGCATTCACAGGAAGCTGTAAAGTTACTGTTTATTAATATATCAAAACGTTACATAAAAGAAAGTAACACAGAAATAGTCCAATTAGAGAATGCGGAAGACACAACGCAGACCACGAATCGGGACGGTTCTTTCCAAGCCTAACACATCACATGTACCAACGACCACACTGATCTAATAAATCTTATATAGCCTGGTGTAAATCTCTTTAGGATTTTTGATGAAACTGATCCAAAATATACGTGTGCTTCTGCGGTTGGACAGGAAACCCATGTCCGAAACACTATCCGACAATCTAATTTGAGAGCCATTAACGGTTTAGTGCATTCTGTATTTGGACATTAAAGTGACGAGTCCAAGAGTCAAATGTACCAACATAACTGTTGGTTGTATAAGTAGCTTTAGACTTTGATGGCCATCAAATAGTCAACCGAAAAATCTAGAAAATTACACGAACAAAGGTAGTTTTATGTAACACTAAGATACTACTAGACTAGACTAGACTAACAGTATGCCAGAAAACACCGGGCTATTTCTAGCACAACGATATTGTCAGGCACCTTATGCACCCGCCCTGTGGAATGGGGGCGTTTAGAGAATTCTACCACGGTAACCCCTGCCTGTCGTAGGAGGCGACTAATTGGGGCCATCGGGGGTCGCGGGTGTGCAGCAGGGGGCTGTCAGCCCATATTATCGATGCACTCCAATTTCGGTGCATCGTGCGACCCCGAGATGGGCGGCAGCGCGGGTGGTAAGGCCTCGTTCGCTGTTGTTGTTCGGTGCGCGGGGGCTCTTAAGCCCCACATGGAGATGGGCCCGTACAAGGCACCGCGCAGGGGCGGTTCCGGCAGCAATTATAGCACTCCTTAGAATACCCCGGGATCGCTCCGTATGCGCCGAAGAAGGTCACCGCGGGGTTTTAGCTGGTAGTGTCGGGTGGGGTGTACATAGGGGGTAGGGACTCGGCCCAGCGGCAGCACGGATAGCCATCATCCGGGCGAGGGGGTGCTGGGTCGTAAGACCGGCTAGTCCAGCATAACCGTTTTATTCTTATTCCGCTTCCCCCCGGAGCGGGCGGTAGTAATAAAACGCTTTCCCCGCGACAACAAAAAAGAAAGGCACCTTATGCACAGGGTCTCAATACAAATGATTTTCGAATTAATATTCAAATCGATCATGTCAGTGATGCTTGGAGATTACATACCATTCTTAGCGTTTCGATACGAATATTTCGTCTTAGCAAGTTGTTCGGGCTAGGAGTACAAACCACAATTTCAGAATAATTATGTAACATGTATAATTCCTAAAAACCTGAAACTCAATTAATACGTAACACAAATAGAAAAGCTAAACAAACAATTGTTTAAATCCAAATATAATTCCAAGGCGATATACAATCTAAAGGAACAAAACCAATCCCAATTCCTTTCCGAATGATTGACATTTACATTTAATATAACGAATTGATCCCATCCCTTAAGGTCAACCTATAAAATTAGATTAACTCGGCATATTCATAACCATACATTCCTTTACACTACATAATTCATGTGTTCTAATCACTTGCACGACGTTACCAATAGTAATAATTGTAAATATACTATTAATAAAGAATCATAAATCATAATAAGTTTCGAATGTAAACTTACATAACATGAAGGGGAATGTTTACCAATCTTTGCATTGCTTAATGATACTTGAACAAACAAATTAATATCGCCGAGGGCCATATTCCATAAAAAAGAAACAAACATGACTATAATAAATACATAGTGTAGAAGTGATATCGCAAATACATAAGAAGATTTTTTGCAATGACCTAACTTCTTTAAAAAAAAAACATATACACTCATGCCTATAATCCCCGAAAGGGTAGCAGAGATGTAACTAGTACACCCGCCGAGCATAAGCTCGGTAATAATACCGTCCCATGATGTGATAGGGGCGAGCCTTATCGCCATACCGGGCACAATTCCAGACTCCAGGCTGATACTGAGCACAGCAGACGTCCCACGTACGCAATTACAACTGCGACACCTAGGCAGTTATTTTTTTAAAATATCTACATCTTCTTCAAACTCAATACATATGGTATAAGTTGTTTCGCAAATCAACAATATTATTGTAACCACAAAATGCAATTCGACTACGAGTGACAATTCCATAATACCACAATAATTTTATACAACCGAGCACAAACATCTAACACTATCAAGCAAATATATTTAGATGTGATGAAACTTTGCATTTATCACGCCATATAGGCCGGCCTTCCGCATTCAGAACCAGAAAGTTTTATAAAAAGACATTTGGAGATAGATCTCGGTTCCCCTTACCTCGACGTATACAAAGAAATGAATGTTTGTTCAGAAAACAGCGTTAATATTTCTATATACTCTGCCTTAAAAGTTGAAAGGCCTTTTCAAATTCTAGTGAGCTATATTATTTATAAGAAGGGTACAAAATCAACCAAGTGATGTTCTTGTTAGTGTCCTTTAAAAAATGTGCTGAAATAACCAAAAGTGAACGTGTCAATTACACTAATAAAATCTTCCTACTAATCGTATTTTACTCGAGATTTAAATTATAGGCATCTCATGTTTTTAATGCTCTAACTGTTAGTTTTCAAGTAAAAGAGCTTTACCCACGCACACATCCTAAAGAGACATTCCAGCGGGATCTGTAGTCAAAATAATCCTTAAGCCCGAGCCATATTTAGACGCGACTCAAAATAACGCTAAAACGAAGGTTAGAGAAGACATATAGGAGATTAGAATGACGATAATATCCAGACATAAAATAAAGAACATAAGGGGATGATCAATAAAAATACTCGTTAGGTAAGTGTCCTTAAGAAAATTGTGAAAAATAACTTCAATAGTCATGCTTATTATAAAGTTATGCAAGTCAATAAATGTTTGCACGCTTGCACGAATAGTACTTCTTTAGAATTAAGTGACTACCATACTAAGGCTTTATAAATGAAATTAAACAAATGTAATTACAATACATTTTGAGAATAAATGACATTAGCCCATATTTAATATTAACGAAATTTCTTCGAATTAATGAGTTCTAAATTACCAAAAAATAAAGCAATGACACTCACGTCATATTAACACTGTGACATAACTTTAGAATACTACTCATATTAAATGTCAATGAACTAGCTTATTACGCATACTAAAACTGTTACTTTAATCGTGACTAGAATAAAGAACGGAATCGTCTAGACAGCTGACGATTGATTTGAAGAGTTAAAAGAGCGTTAGTAATGAACCTTTAATAACTTCCTCCTACACTGCTTCCTAAATTACAATATAATAAATGACACGACAACTTATAGACCTGCATACATAAACTAAAGAAATAGAATTGATATAGGAGACATAATGCTGTTTAAATAGGTTGCAAAACTTCTCCAGGTTACTTATCGACTCCCAAACATCTAACATTTATCGTTAAGAAAGTCATTATTGACCTAAATCTAGGCATAATTTTATCAGGTAAGTGAGAGGCGCTAGACTACTTAGTGCCACTATAAAAGCTTTTAATACGCCGGTTTTCGCCCTATATAAACAATATTAGGATGCTTTGATATGTCTTCTCTTCTATATAAATTAAATAATGAGGTTCGTCGTACACGCAGTCTGAAAACTACTGGACCGATTGAAATTAAATCAGGCAAAGATAGACCATAGCCAGGGTTGAGGCATAGGCTACTTTTAATTTTAGTTGCGGGTTTGATTCTTGCGCAAGGGAAAATGTTTTCATCAAAGAAAATCGCGCAATAATCAAACCCGTTGAGTGAATGTGGGTGTACTTATTGTATAGGGTACAGTCTCCTGTGGCATCGATAATCGTGCGATAACCGCTTTCACGAATGCAAAGCCACGAGCAAAAGCTAGTAGAAAATGATATGATTTGATTTGCTTTGTGATGTTCGCGGGGAATTATGATTTTACGATAAATTCTAACGGCGAATAAAAATTACAGACTGAATCGTCGAATATACCTAAAATTTCTAACTACATAGAGGTATGAATTAATAGCCAAATAATCAAATCGAATGTGTGAAGTACTCGAATGTTAATTCATAGTAAAAGCGAGCACTAACAAGGTATAAGGTTATGTTGAATCACTTTCGCATTATCATGTTGACCATCATTTTCCCTTTTGACACGCGTGTACGCATTCTGAAAGTGACAACCCAACTAGTAAATATGACGGCTCGTATCGTTTACCGAAGAATGTTTTCCTGCAATCACTAATCAACAGATCATTTCTTCACTTAAAGCTTTTAACATAAGCGCTATATTTGCTTGTATGGTAAATGCATAAAGGCAAAAGTTTGTTGGTAAAAGATGTAAATTGATTCAAGATGATATTTATACAGTTGGATGATTTGTTTAGTCATGTACATATGTTCATAGGAAACATATGCGGCTCGGGTCAGTAGTAATCAGTAAACTATTAATCTTCAAGTGATTGCTAAATGAAACTGCATGCGTTTCTATTTACTTTTTCGTAACAGAAGCCGGCACCCTAGCACAATTGCTTGCCACCTGACGTTTAGTGATCTACATCACACATAAACCAACAATATCAGGAAAATCTTGTAAAACCTAAAATACGGACATGAAGATTAATTTGGATTTGGGTTTACCAACTTTAAATACTACCTACTCTTATGCACCTATAATATTCATATACCACATACGAGTTTAAATAAGAGTGCCTTGAAGAAAATGCGTCGACTGAAACTCTGAGTGAATACCACGTTGCCCGTAAGACAACACAGTTCTCCAGACAATCGTCAGTTTATAACAATATAACATATGGATATATAAATTGATTAATTTCACCATATGAAATCCCAAAGATATCACTCCTTAAAAAGTAAATTAAGGATCAAACTCAAGAAACAATGATTCGCAGCCGATGTACGTATAATTCCATTATATTATACCCAAAGCAAAAAAACTATTTTAATACTAACAACAAACATATCGAAACCACGCGCCGTAATTCAAAGAAACTTACACCTCGACGTTAGTTTCATCCATTCACCCGTCGTAATGTTTGACATTTACTGACACGGCCACTCGTCGCCGGCAGGTGTCGAGGAAGTAAACCATGAACCCTGTAAAGCTGCGTGACAAACATTCAACAAATTATGTGTTTTAACTCTTCTTGTAACATAACATATTGTCAGATCGTCCAAAGTAAAACGATGGAGTTCTTGCTATAAATGTTAAAACATTATACATATATTTTTTTTTACTGCACCTGATGGTAAGCGTCTGCCTATAATGCGCAAAGTGCCTTCCTGTTAGAGTATCAAGTAACGAGAGACAACTGTACCTCGCCACTTGACACAATCATGCCGATCTGCAAATTTATTTATTTTGTTACTATTATAGCAACTCCATAAAATCTAAGGAATATCATGTCTAAATGATAAATCCGAAGATTCTGGGCAAAATCCTTCATAAAAAATTTATGTTATGCAATATCCATTCCAAGATATCTATAGATATTCAGAGACGCTGACTTTCCGGATATAAATCAAGCGTAATTAATTTGTTTAATACTATTAAACTGGCCATTTGCTTAACCTGGTAGGTAGGTAGGCAGCGACTACGACTGATACAAACATGGTGAAAACTAATCTTATCAAAGTTGTAAATATTTGGAATCTTTCACTTTTGAAATAGTAATTGAATAATAATTTAGCTCGAACGGTTCAAACCAATTGCAATAAAACGACAACATAATAAAGATACTATACCATAAACAGCGCTAAATCAATAGCGTTTTTCAATTCCACAATATGAAGCCGATTATACCTTAAACGGGTCATGTATCCGATCATATATCTATATATTTAGCTAGAAAGGCACATATCGTGGTCCTCTTTAGACAATCGCTTTCACAAACGTCTAGGCTGAAGGCAGTAAATTGTCATATCACTACCACTATTGTGATGTTTGGTGGTATGTGAGGTTGCAATTCGCACGTTGTTAGTAGCGCAGTATATTAAATATTCTTCTTAATCGGGCACCTTAACAGAGAAGTCGTGGTTTGGAATGATGGTACGAGACATAGATCTTTCTTTTTGCTTTTCTTTTATAAAAAAGGGGGCATACGGCAGGAGGCTCATCTGATGGAAAGTGATCACCGTGGACCATGAACATCTGCAAAAGCGGAGGGTTTTCTAATATCTACATTTTCAAGAGAGAATATGCTCTCTTCTCGAAGATTCCCAGGTCGTAACGGTTCTGAAAGACCGCCGGCGACAGCTGGTTCCACAGAGGGGTTGTGTGAGGAACACAAACCCAAAACAAATATTAATTACATTTTCTCAGTGCCACCTCTATTTGCTGGATACTCAACCTCTGCACCAAGAGGGCTGTGAAGCTATTTGCCCATAACAGTTAATTTTCCTCCTCCAAGCCTTGAACAACTACATATAAACCTATCTTACATATCAGATAACTTCACCCTATCATCACCATCAATAATAAATGTCGTCGAGAAATAACAATGCCGGGACAGATTTGATCGAGTTGGAAATCGAAAGTACAATTTATAGGTAACGACCTTCTCCCATAAATCGTTTGTAGTATCGTGCGTACGTTTAATCTACGTGTTCAGGCACCTACGCATTTGAGATATCGTAAATGCAAATATAAACTTGAAAATGAAAGCCATGGTTGAATAGAATTAAGCGAAATTTACTGCGTGAAATACATATTCGATAATGTATTTATAATGACTATTTGTTTTTACAATACACTACTATACACTCACGCTTGTAATTCCCGAAGGGTTAGGCAGAGCTGTCACCAGTACACCCACGTTTCGCCGAATTTCGGTCCCACAATGTGCGAGCCTATCGCCGTACCGGGCACGGATTCTAGACTCCGGGCTTATACTGAGAATTTCTAGATAGAAACCCAATATCACTTTAAACCACCCGGGGATCGAACCCGAAACCTCAGCACAACAGTCGTAACGCAATGCGCAATTACATTGCGCACGAGGCAGTCCCTTTATAAATAAAAATAAAATAATGATACTCTATTCTTTATATGTATGCCGCACTGCATACCGTAGGTTTCCCGTCAAATTGTGGGTATTCGGCACACGGCTTAAACCACCCTATAACCCAATACATTTAATGCCCTTACATGCACCGAAGTAGGCCAAGCTTTTATTTTGAAGGAAACCTGTGTGAAAAGACAGCCCAAATACCAAACAAATCACTTTGAGACATAGCTCTTTATGAGCTATCTCGGTTTAGCAAGCTAAATAAACTACTTTAAATTGGTTAATATATTTCGTATTCATGATGTCACAGACAGACAAATTCAAATAAAGGATTTTAGCCCGTAATACTCCGCTTAGTAAATTCCATTCACAGCATACACACTGTGGACTGAATCTCATAAGCTTTGTAATAAAAGACAGTGTTGACGGTTGGACGTGACTAAGTTCTCAGAACAGCAAAACCGATTACCTTATGCCCTGACGACCTTAAGCCGTCGCTCAAATGTAAAGCAAGACGGAGATTGCCTGGCAACAATTTTCAGACACTATATTTCGAATAAAATGTATTAGGTGCTATTTAGCACGTGTTGCCGCTTTTAACTTAGGTATAGTTAGTAGTTCAACTTAGTGTAAACCAATTACAAAATGAGAAGCAATTTTTGGTTGAGCACGAGACTTTATATCTTGCGTGTGTAACGATTAATATCTATGAATTAAAAATAGTCGCTGGGAATCTGCATGAGAGACTGGTTATGCATTTTTTTCACAAGATAAATAGGCCTACACCTAATGAAGATTTTAAAGTAAATCAATTTTCACCTTGACCTAGCAATTTTAGAAAGGTATCGAGAAAGTCTTGCAGAATTAAGATTTCAAGGTTACATGCTAACTGCTTATTAAGTATTTAATTATGATTTGAACACCCACTGAGGTGAAGCTATTTATCATCATTTTTGCAAACGCCCATGTGAAACTTGAGGCATTTAACTGTCTACAAGTCTTAATTAGCATTAACATGGAATGTATGAGTGTAGCTCGCGTGTTTTTTTTTGTTGTAGCCATGCCAAGTAACACATCTTTTTTATATATGTATATATATATAGTTTTACAACGATAATGATATTCTGAAGTACGTACATTTATGCAGTTGTACTTGAATAATTTTATTTTTTTTATATCACGATGGTGGCAAAGAAGCTTACGGGCCGCCTGATGGTAAGCGGTTACCGTAGCCTATAAACGCTTGCAACACCAGGAGCATCACATGCGTTGCCGACCCTTCAAAAACCTATTTACTCCATTCTTGAAGAATACTGCAGTGCTCTTGGAAAACCTCGGAAGGGAAGCTCATTCCACATTCGGAGCGTTCGCGGGGGGAAATTCCTCTGAAACCGCGTTGTGCACGACCATTTAGGTAGCCTTGCCATTGAGATATTTTATTAATTAATACTGGAGTGATCATTTTGAAATGCTTATTGACTTCATGAGAAGAGTCGCAGACACACACAATGAATCCTAAGAAGTTTGTTGCCAGCTGTTCAATGATGATAAAATTCATAAAACACGTAATATCCAAAAAGAAAACTAAAGATAAAGAATCAACAGCGTAACCTTAATCATAAACACAACAGATGGCAAACAACAAAGATATATTATACAATTAAGAATACATATTGATTATAAATGAATGATAAGCAATATCATTATCGATGTAATGAAATTGGTAATTTAGCAGGCACTGTGCGCGCGTGAAAGTGTCGGCGAGACAAACGGCCAGGGCAACGGTTAGGGACTAATAATTCTCGTAGACAATACGCGTGGGTGGCTAGAGAGCGAATATTTTGAATGCATTACTGGGGTCCAGACAGGCGCCACTTCCTGTTCTCTTATCTTCGTGGTTAAGAATACCCAATGCTTCCTTGTTGGGTCTTGAGTGTCTTTTCGTGTGTTTGAAATATTCGGATTACAAAATGCTTTGGTGCCTTTTTTTGCACAAATTATTCGGTTGGATAATAATATAACATATCATGCATTTGTATTTTATATCCAAGTTAATTCAGATCTTTAGTTCATAGAGAATTGTTTTTTTCTAACATATTCCAAACTTAAATTTAATTTGATACTGATTAAAATATTTTTTCCGAAGAGATGCAAACTATAGTTGATGTAATGTGATGGAATAAAAAATGGGTCAAACTGAAAATCAGCGCTGTAGTATATGCTGCAGCACTAAGCTGAGCTTGATCAATTTTGGATTTTCTTTAAAATGTGTATTTTTATATTGTAAAAAAAATTATTTGCTGGAAAGCCAAATAAACTCTTTCTTTATCTCTATTCTGTGAAGAAGATCTAGTGGAGGTTTTGTGTAATAATAAGAAAATATCATCGTTACCTGTATTATATGCAGTTTACAAATCATTTAAATCTCATTCATTACAGTTGGAATCCATTACTCAAAATGACGAACCATTTTGTACAACCATTTACTAATGTACAATTCTACCAGTAAGTTTGCTTTTACTTTCTTTCAAAGCAGTCACCACTATAATAAAAACTGTTTTTAATTGATTACAGTGGCAGTCATTTTACGCGACATTATTGTTGTTTTTACAATTATATGAATTAAATTGATGATTTCGTAATGTTTTACTGACATAATATCCTGTTTGAGATTAAATAATATAACCAAATATAGCAGACGCATGCAACGGTTGAAGTCATTTCTTGTCGTACGTCTTTATTATGTAATTTAGCTCTATTTCCTTTATTTAACTTATCTTGCTAAGCCTCAGCGTCTCTCTGTGCTTTTCTTTTTACCCTTCTACCTTATAGCGACTATTGCCATAGTAATTTAATTGAAGGAAGATACATAACATTTAATCGTCGTTACTTATTTATTGAAATGTTATCCTACTTCAAAAAAGAAGAAGGTTCTCAATTCGTCGGAATGTTTTTTATGTATGTTCCCCGATTACTCGAAGACGCCTGGACCGATTCGAGAAATTCTTTTTTTACACGTGAGATGTAAAGGTGGATTTAATGCCGAAGGCATTCTCTACCAATCGACCCAGACATAATTTCAATCATCTTTCTTGCTCTCCATATTTATATTATTTCCTAATACCTACACAAAAAACAATACAACTCAGGCATATTTTTTACTTATGTAATAACGACCCCAACACCATTAGAAAGCGTGCAATGCTCGTTTTACGTTACAAGATAAGGAGTGAAAAATACATAGAGGAATCAGTGTTAACATACTTCAAGACACAAACTTGTGGAAGTGGGCGCGGCTTGTGGCTTACAAACCAGGCGGTTGAGAGTGTTCTCGGGTGGCATTCAAAGACTAGAAGACACGTGAACACGACTTGACGTCAAATGGGTAGATGTGACGTGAAAACATTTTGAGAGAGAAGTTTATTATTATTACTACTATTTATTATTAATTCTATTTATTAGTAGTAATTTAAGTAAGTAGTAATAGGTAATGTAAAACCCGCCACAGTGGCACACGCAAGTGTTTAGCGTTCCGGGATCAGTAGTGTACATCCCGTTTTTAGGGGGTCTAGAGTTAGTGGGTGCGATATTTGGCCGTTTTTCGGCCTTCTGAGTACTCCGACACCTAGACCTTTGACCGCTTCATCACATTCTTCATCCATGGCGTAGTGTGAAGGAGTATGGCCGGCATGATTGTGTTGAGTAGCGGGGAAAAGATTGTCTCTTGCTACTCGATATTCCAATTGAACGGCACTGCGCTTACCATCAGGTGCAGTGTGATTACTTTTCGTGCCACGATAAAAAAAAAGTTTATCACAGACATTCTACAATAACATTCTATGATATATCAAACTGAATTTTAGGGTAAGGTACGGTTGGTACTGAGCTTTCATTCTTTATGTACTCCGTGAAGATCCCATGGACAATATAAAGCCAAAGGTAGTAACGCCGCTAAATTAAAATTACATGATTTGTAATATTACAAAACATTTCATTTTTTATATATTGCCGAAGTTATATGCCCTGAATATAAATTATCCCTCTCAATGTAAACAGAACAGCAGCAGACATACATACATATATATACACTCACGCCTATGATCCTCGAAGTGGTACACAGTACACCCACTTTTCGCTGAATTTCGGTCCCATAATATGGTAGGTGGCGAGCCTAACGCCACACCGGCCACATGTTCCAGACTCCTGGCTAATACGGAGAATTTCTATATAGAAAATCCCAATATCACCTCACCTGACCCGAGATCGAACCTGAGACCTCAGCACAGCAGTCGTAACGCATGCGCAATTACAACTGCGCCACCGAGCAGCTGACATTTTCAAGGAAAATTCTGAATACAATATTTTACAATCTGTCACATTCAATATCCTCAATTATAAATAACATAAAATCATGTCTAGGGAGAGTTTATCCGACATTAAGAAGTATTCATAACAACGTTATTTACCTAGCCGTCGCACACAAATCCTATTAAGGGACCAGCGTCCGCGCTGACCGAGTTTATAGTGGAACCGATAGGCAACAAATCTCTCATTCAATACGCCGCGCTGTTACAAATCACCACAACAGACTGAAGTGAATTAAACCCATCCTGATATTGGTTGAATTACGAAATAATATTTGAAGTGCTATACGGTATTAGTACTTCTGTTTAATAAGTTTTTGAGAGAACACTTCTTTAGGCACGTTGGACACTTTTGGAATGGGGAAAAGCACTGAACTCGCGTGGCCGTCACGCTCAAAATATTTTTGACATAAGCACGCCCATTAAGTTCTATAATTATTGTCAATTAATCATAAACAACAATAAATACTACTTCATAAACGCTGTTTCAAAAAAGAGCACGGTAATTCCAACGGTTTGAGTTTTCGGTTTTCACTTGTCTGCATAACTGCCAATTTTTTTTATAAAATCCTTAGAGTATTTGCCTACTCTAAGATAAAATCCTAATATTCATTATATTTAAAAAAAAAATTAATGTTGTTCTCATCGCTCTATATTGACTTTACCAGTTTGTAGTGAAATAAAAACCACGATATAGTTCTACACAATATGTAAAACGATTTTCCTATCGTTCGTAAAGCAGAATTATAAGAAGACCATCTCACTTCATAAATAAAGAATATCTACATTCATCAAGAAGACATATTGATAAATCAATGGATTCAAGACGATAGTACTTTCAAAATGTAGTTGGAACAGTTATTTTTGATCAACAACTATTCCAACTTCATTAATACAACTAAGATTTATAATCAAATTGGATTACCGTATTTCTTGGTCATAAATCACGCATCACGTACGTTGCTCTTATCATAGCCAACCCATTGTTTTTCACTACCATTCCTGAGTCAGACGCCTATCAAAGGTTGAATATCGCTTTCTCCGGTGAAATTCAGTTCGACACAAATCAACGCAACCGTACAAATATTTGCAATATTCACATTCGTATTGTTTTCAAAGTACCGTGTTTGCTCACGTTTTGATTTAGAATAATGATTATTTTATTAGAAACACTGACATTTCACCTAGGTAAGGTTTCTGGACACGCATTTTTTTTTTTTTTTTTTTTTCTTTTTCCTTTAATCTGCGATCAGTCGCCAGACTATAAGCAGATTTGTTGGGAGACATCTGACTTGGAGGCGAGGAGGCCATTGCCTCATCTGCCTTTCACAATACATCTTTCCTTTTCAGTCGTTTCGGTGTTAGTGAAGGTTTTAATAGTTCAGTTGCTAAGGTATTGGGATGAGCTGACAGGCGTTCTGCATATTTCTTTCTGAACTTCTCTATTTCATATTGTACTGTTGACACATTGAGGTATTTGTGTATTTCTTCATTTTTAGAAAACCACGGAGCGTTTGTGATGGTACGTAGAATGTTATTTTGTACTCTTTGCAGGCACATTATGTTGCTTTTGCTGGCGGAGCCCCACAGAGGGATACCGTAGGTCCAAATTGGTTTTATGATTGAGTTGTATATCAGGAGTTTGTTGTCAACCGACAAGACTGAATTTCTGCCCATGAGCCAGTGCAGGTTTCTTAACTTTAGATTTATCTCATCTCTTTTCTTCCGTATGTGGCACGTCCAGGTGAGCCTTCTGTCTAGGTTGAAGCCCAGGTACTTCACCAACTCAGTATCTGGCAAAATATCATCGCCAAGCTTAACAGGTGGACAGTGTGCCCTTCTTAATGTGAAAGTGATGTGGTTTGATTTTTGAGTACTTGCCCGAATACGCCATTTTCTCAACCATGTGTGTGTTTCATTTAGTAATTTTTGGAGCTTATTGCTGGCCTCATCTGGAACTTCATCACTAGCGAGATAGGCTACGTCATCAGCGTACGTTGCAACCGTCACATCATCAGATGTCGGTAAGTCTGAGGTGAAGATGTTGTATAATATAGGGCCGAGAACAGATCCCTGTGGTACACCAGCTTTAATTTTACGTAACGTAGATCTTGCGTCTCTCTGTTTCACTTGAAAATGCCTGTCTTCAAGATAGGATTCAATAATAGGGTAGACAGAGTGCGGAAGTTTATTTTTCACTTTGCATAAAAGACCTTTGTGCCAGACTCTATCAAACGCTTGCTGCACGTCTAAGAAAGCCGCCGAGCAGTACAATTTCCTTTCAAAGCAGCGTGTAATTTCATGGTGTACTCGGTGCATTTGCTCAATTGTAGAGTGATGTTTACGAAATCCGAACTGGTGCCGAGGAATAATATCACAGCGATCCATGTAATCCTTTAGACGAACTATGAAGATTTTTTCCCATAGCTTTGACAGAACTGGTGTGAGACTGATAGGGCGGTACGATGAAGCCTCATGCGGAGACTTTCCGGGCTTGCAGATCATTAAAACCTGAGATACTTTCCAGATCTTAGGGAAGTATGATACTCTCAGTGTTGCATTAAAAAGTGCGGCAAGTAGTGTGATGCATTTTCTAGGTAGATTTTTTAGAACTGTGGGAGTGATTAAGTCAAAACCAGGGGCCTTGTTGGAGTCCAATCGTCTAATTTCACCTGCTATTTCTTTTGGTGACGTGGGTTTTATTGGTAAGCACAGCTGGAAATCCCGTCTGAGTATTTCGTCTACGTCAGCTTCGTCGCCTCCAGCATAATTCAGTTTGAAAACGTTTTCTAGGTGATCCGCGAATACTTCCGCCTTCTCAGCGTCCGTTCTCACCCATGAAGACGAGGATTTGAGAGGATGGAGGTGTTGTTGCGGTTTTCCGTTAGTTTTTACTGCCTTCCATATTGAAGTTTCGCCCTTTCCTTGTGGCGACATGTTTTGCATTGTTTGTCGGAACTTTATGTTTGTTGTTTCTCGAAGTAACTCTTGCAGTTGTTTTGCAGCAGAGTTAAATGCAGTTTTGTCTGCTCGTAGTTGCGACTGGTGCCAAATCCTTCTTAGCCGTCGTTTTTCCAGAAGTTGCGCTTTGATATCGCCTGATTGTGGCGACATCAAAGGCATACGACGTAGGTAAGGTGAATTTGTCCAGGCAGATACCTGAATCAAGTTGGTTATGTATTCGCAGGCATTATCAACATCTCCTTTAGATTTCAGGGGAATGTTTAACTGAGTTTTGTCTTCCAGGTAACTACGAAAGCCTTGCCAGTCAGTTTTTGGGTTTGATAAGGACTCTGTTGGTTCCGAGATTATAACTGTAACGCTCAAGGTGAGGATTACCGGTGTGTGGTCAGAAGACCCATCAAGATTTGACTCTACAGAAGTACACAGATGACTAATACCTTTGGTTACAAAGAAATCCAACAGGTCCGGCAGTTTCTTATGGTCAGTTGGCCAGCTAGTTGGTTCACCAGTAGATATTGGCGTAATATGATAGGCATCTAGGCAACTTTTTAATGAGCGGCCTCTTGGCAGAGTGATACGGGAGCCCCAGTAAGTGTGCTTTGCATTCCAGTCTCCTCCTGATATAAATTTACTTCCGAGTTGGGCAAAATAGTGTTCAAACATCTGTTGTGTAATTTTGTGTTTAGGCGGGCAGTATACAGCAGACAGTGTGATCGGTCCCGTTCGGTCGTTTAGTCTAATTGTTGTGGCCTGGATATGTTCTGAAGCGTAGTTTTCTAGTATGGTATGCTTAATATTAGATCTGATCACGATTGCACTACCTGCGTGAGCTTTGCCATCGCCAGGATGAGGTGTGAAGTAGATGTTGAACCCATTCATACGGTAACTGCTATTTTTGGTGGAATGAGACTCAGAGATGAGAACTATATCGAGCTTGTTACTTTTAATCACTTCTTCAAGTTCTAGGATGTTTGACGACAGTCCGTTGATGTTCCAAGTTGCGATACGTAGCGGAACTAAGAATGTAATTTAGAGACTACAGTAGTCAATAGGTTCAGGAGGGTGCCTATTTGGTGTATTAGCTGGTCTATCTTTTCAGATTGTTTGATGAGTATTTGTTCAATGTAGAAACTTTGTTGTGGGTTGTGTTTAGGCGCTGAGTCAGAGTTTGAATGGAGGTTTGCTGTGACCTCAGAGTACGTTCTTTTATCCCATTGTACCCCTGGGGATATGTTGGAATGAGCTTGTGATTCGGCTAGTTCGTCTTGGTTTTTCTCATCGCTGAGAGGTCTAGGTTTAGTATTTGTTTTTGTCTGTTTTCCTTTTCTAGTCAGTATTTCCCTGTAGACCTGGCAGCCTTTGTAGTTAGCTGGATGGTCACACGAGCACAGAGCGCACTTAGCAGGAGTGTTGCGATCCTTTTTCAAGCAGTCAGCTGTTTTATGTCCTTCTCCGCATTTTACGCATCTATAAGGCCTCATGCAATTGTTCATAGAATGACCATATTGCTGACAACGTCGACATTGGACAATAGTTGAAGATTTGCGAGGTTCTTCTATTTTAACTTGCTGGTGGTAGATATACTTGATGTCTTTAACTGCCTTGTTATTTTCATTTCGTTCCATGTTGACAAAGAATGTAAAGGATGGTGTTTTATCTGGACCATATCTGGCATTAATAATTTCTCCGCAAACTGTGTTCCCAGTAGCTTTTATCGCCCCTATTATTTCGCTGTGAGGTGTAGTGTAGTGCAGTTTCTTTATAACTATGCGATATGGCTTCTTCTCTTTTGGTGTGAACGTGTGACCTATCAAGCCTTTATTTCTTATTATCGATATAACATTCTTATAGGTTTCAGGGCAATCCACTAGAACACGTAGTAAGTTTTTATTTACTATTCTTATATTAAATAGTTTGGGATTACAAACTGATTCAATGAGTTTTGTGAGTTCATTAACATCTTCAATCCCATATAAGACAATAGGGGGAGGCTTATTTGATTTGATGTTTGCGGTTTCATTGCTAGAATTTTCAGGTTGATCTATAGGTAATGAGTTAAACCTGTTTGATACCGTCAGAGAAGTTGTGTTTGGTGGAGAATCACTGGTTCTTTTCCGCTTATTAGTGTTGGGTACTCGCTGCCAGGGTGGTGGTACTGGTTGCTTGGAGGAGCCGTTAGTCTGATCTAAGTTCTCCGTTGACTTTGCTTCTTGCGGTTTGGTTTCAGGATTAGCTACATCACTAAGAGAAACTGAACGTGGTCTGTTAAATAGTGCCGGATGGAACACTTGCTGAGTAAGAGTTTTTTGGTTGGTTTTGGTTGGGGTGTTTTGGTAGGGTTCATTCATACTTATTCCCACGAGTAGGGTCGAAATATAAGGTCGCTTACAGGGTAACGCCCATTCCTGCAAGAAGGCACGATCCGTCGATGTTAACCTGTCACATCGAGGTTGGTGCTAGTGACTGGATTCCCTCCAGCCATTCATCCTATCGGCGCAGTCCTCACCTTAGGATTGGGGATTTTTATTGAGGTTCTCATCCTCGTAGTCCAGACAATCAAGCCAAAACTCCCAGCCTCACGAGACATGACCGCAAGGACCGGGTTGCTGGGGTCATTTCCTACCTCCAACAATAACAAGGTTGTTAATCTTGCTAGATCGGGTTATTTTCCGCCGCCCAAGACTCGGCGTTGTTGCTCATTTAGCACCACCCGGGGGACACGTGTAGGGTGGGCCTAGGACTAGGTGGTAATTCCTACGGACGCGAGCAAACAAATACCCCCCTGGACACGCATTTAATGGAATTAAATTCCAGATCTAAAACATATCAACAGAGACGCTGCGTCATTTTGGTGGTATCTGCTTTGCCTTTAAATTTATTCATCAATATGAAAACTCTATCCTCGCGCAAATTAAAAACAAAACCGTAATGAGTGATTAATAATACTTCCGAAGACACTCAATCAGCTACAACAAAACTACTTTAACGGTAGATACGTAGTGTATAAATGGGCGTTCGACTCATTGAATCAATTCTGAGTGGTAACCCTTGACCTTATGTCGAACGGAACCTGAGTTACCATTTACTGGCTATAAATTCGGACAGAGCTTGATTCCAGTTATAAAGAAAGCTTGGACAAGATTGATTCCATTGAATGTAATTAGCTTCTAATCTAATTAAAAGTAAATTCAACTTTACCTACGTGAGATCACTTTTATATCCCTTAAAGGTAAAGTAAACAACAATTACTACAACTACTGCATCCATGGTTCGGGAAGATCCTGGGTCCTTTAGGCGTAGTGTGAAGAAGCTACACAGCAGGCCGGCATGATTGTGTAGCGGAGGATAGATTGTGTCTCGCTACTTGATCCTCTAACTGAACGGCACTGCGCTTACCATCAGGTGCATTGTGGTCAATTTGGTGTGCCAGAATAAAACATATATATTTTCGTCCCATTTTTATATCTGAACTGCAACACGTTTATTAGAAAACACTATCTAACTCTTTAGATTCTTAACTTATTCCTGGTGCACGCTGGCTGCATACCAGTCCTATTTTCACAAGACCAATGGGCCACAGGTGAATTTCTTGTCTTTTTAAGTTACAGCGGATATTTTTTTTGTATTGGACTTAATGTTTCGTTTCCAATCCGTCCGTTTTATTTACAAATATATGTTCGTGGTGTGTGATTTAAACGCTATTTTGATACAGCAATATGCACTGACAAACTTGCAATGTTAAATGGGATTTTGTATAATAGAGAAAAACTTAATTGTATTGCAAATTAAGAATTCAATAAAGCTACTTCTAACAAGATATCTTTGAATAGTCTATACTAATTTAGAATTAAATATATAATTAGGTTTTTTTATTGTCGTGCCATGTTGAAGTCTGCCAAAAATCTAGTCATTATGCCATATTAAGTATGTGTTTAATGTAGATATGTAAAGTTAAATAACGGGGAAATCACATGTAGGTACTTATATAACAAAATTGTTTACGTAATACAAATCGGCAATTTATGCTACTTTTCCTTGAATGATTTATAGTAAAGCTTATTAAGTAATATAGTAATAATAAAACACGGCTATTTCTTCTAAACTACTATTGATGATAATGTATGTTGAATTATTTTTCTATTAGCCAGGCAAAGTTATGACACTGATTCTGAAGCTAAATGCGACATTAAGAAACAGTTTATTATTACCTCTCTGATTTTCATAACGTCAAAAGGCAAACTATGAATACCTTCTTGATCCGTCAAGTATTCTTTTTTGCCTTCTTCAGTGTTTAATACCATTCTCTGATTGGTGTTAGATAGATTATTGTAATATTTTATTCGAAACAAGAAGGTCTTCGAAACTGTACCTACTAAACACTGTCGCTCTCCAGTGTTTCCGCATGTCTGTCCGACACAGATATCTTAATTTATTACTACTAACATTTAAGAAGTGGGCATTATTTTCACAAATTCTTCACATATTTTATTTTATTAATTTCGCTACAGCATAAAGACAGTTAAGCATTCCCAGCAGGGCCGCCATAAGCAACAACTTATTTTATACCGCCATCTCTTTGAAATTAGTCAAAATCAAATCCCTTTATACAAACTAACAAATCTGTTAAAGAAATGTCTGTAACAAATATAATTATGGTTTCTTATGTTTACGCGAATATTATATATTGAAATATTGAAGGCTGTAAAGCTTTCGAAACGTCGTGATTAAAAAAGTTAAATAAACCGCGATAGTATCCGTAAAATTTTATTTCATCAAATATAATTGTAATTTTTTTAATAATTTTGACGTACCTTGAGTAAAAACACTACGTATTTTATTTTTATTAAATGTAAATTTTGTATCCAATTATACAAAGCAATCTATACATACTGGATACACGAGTTAACAATATCATACAAATTTTGTATCCAAATGATCTGGCAGCCCTGATTCCCAAATACTCGCTGAGCTTTACTGGTGAGAACAAAAACACTAACATTAAATACGTTCGTTTTAAAGAGTCAAAACCAACAAACGATCTGTGCATTGATATATCACCGATGTGAGAGAAATTTCGTGCTTCCGCCTTCCACCGAAGTGATTGCTTTATGATACTACATTATTATATTTTTTGTGATGCACTAATGTGAATGTATGGTTAATAACATTATTGCGAGACTTGGATTAAGGAAAACGTGCATTGTTCGGTGCTCGGTCTAGTATGAATTTACAATAAATCAGCGATAAAGGCTTTCTACTTGTTAGTATTAGTTAATCAGTTTTTATCTACATCAGTTTCTTCATGCTAAAAACTCTGTATAGTCAGCCTGTATTTTATTAAAGATGTCCGTATGATGCAATACTTTTCGGCTTCAAATACCATTTTTATCTCATTACCTATCAACACAAAAATATCTATTAATTAATGAGACAAATTCAAAATAAACCTATAAAGAAGCCATCCTGAATTGCAACACGGAACACACTAATGCATACAATAAACATCTCGTCTGCGACACATTTCAGTAGCCATGCACCTATGGCGCCGTCCGCTTCCTATTACAATATTAAAAACGCCATGAAAATTAGACATCCCGCGACATCTGGTATTCGCAGTTCATTCTCGGAGTGATGTTAAAATTATTGCATCATCAATGTGTTAAAATCTTGTCCTTGTTAAAATAACACGATGAAGTATTCCAGAATTATGTTTATTCCTTACTTATATTTACACCACAATTCTCGACGTCCATACTTAACACAATAATCTTTCGACCCGTCCATCTACCCTTTTTATTACAATATTCTCTTGTTTTCAATGTTACCAGTTTTGAATATATTCTGTTTTTACTTAAGTGGTTTTTAAATTTACAATTATCAAATGTAACTAAATAAATAAAAGATAATATGATAAAAATAGAACAAATATGGAAAATGCCAACAGACGGCCATCCTGTTGAAGGAATGTCCCATTCCTTAAAACATCTCGGCCATTCTACAATTATTGTATGACTCTATACAATCCAAATGATCTATCATTCATATTATCATTATAATTTGGCCACATTACCTTGTTTTATATGTCAATAATGTAGTCTAATCTAATTTAATCTATATAACGTAATTTAATCTATATAATGTAATTTAATGTAATTTAACATAACTTAATCCTGTATATTTATGTGTGCTATTTTCAGTATTATTCTATTTCTATTGTCGTGTTCTCTCTTTTTTTTTATGAATGCCGTGTATGTCTTTAATTGATATTCATAACTGTGCTTGTGCTGTTATTCAATGTAATTTATGAATATTATTGACGTACTTTATTAAATAAATAAATCATATATTATTATTTGCAACAACAATTACAATTATAGTGTCTCAAATGTTGCATATACAACACACACAATACAATACATGTAATGTATAAATTTATTGCAAAGTATAACTTCAAATTAACAGCACTGCACCATCCTTTAAATGTTTTTACCGATCACAACGTTATTTTTACAGTAAATATTGTCATTAATCAAACACAATAGTCCCAAGTACACTTATACATTCTTTATAGTTGCCACCGGAAGGCAGAAACACTGCATATTTTGTTTTAAGACTTTCTGCTGTCAAACAAATAATCTGGCTGCCGTTTGCCACCCGAGGGACACGGTCTGCCTCACATTCTTATTATATATATATCAGTTCATCGCAGGCTGCCGTTTGCCACCCGAGGGACACGGTCTGCCTCGAATTCTTATTTAATATGCCAGTTCATCGCAGGCTGCCGTTTGCCACCCGAGGGACACGGTCTGCCTCGAATTCTTATTTAATATGCCAGTTCATCGCAGGCTTCCGTTTGCCACCCGAGGGACACGGTCTGTCTCGAATTCTTATTTAATATGCCAGTTCATCGCAGGCTGCCGTTTGCCACCCGAGGGACACGGTCTGCCTCGAATTCTTATTTAATATGCCAGTTCATCGCAGGCTGCCGTTTGCCACCCGAGGGACACGGTCTGCCTCGAATTCTTTATTTTATATGCCAGTTCATCGCAGGCTGCCGTTTGCCACCCTAGGGACAAGGTCTGCCTCGAATTCCTGTCAGCCACCAGCGAGCTCGTTGATCTTGTATGGTCGCCGGAGACTGCCCTTTGCCACCCGCGGGCAATATGCATAGTTTGAAGTCAGCCGGTGGGTCCGATCACACCGGTCTGCACGTCAGTCGTATCTAAGCTGAAAACGTTAGGATAGGGATTTAAAGGGGGAAAGTATTTTCTACCCTTAGCTCTCATCATCATTACTGCTACAGTTGTCACTACTTTTATCACTCACCGGAGGAAATGATTAAAAAGTTTTCCACGGTTTAAGTTGGTCTGCGGAGTAATCGTTCTATATTGTTTTCGTGAATAGCCATTGATACTAGTAATCTCGCCTATCTCTGTCTAGAGCAGCGGTAATTGTAAATGGTCTGCGAAATTTGGGAGTTAAGTTCTGGGTTTTACCTTTTTCGGAGTTGTAGTTTGGAATAATCTCACCTATAATATATATACACATACACACAACATACGAATATATATATATATATAACATCCTATACATTTATTAACCGTATTGTTCAAGCTCCATTGTAATTTTCACATTTTAAAATCCCACTTTTTATCATCAAGACCGTGATTCATAGAAGCCATTGAATTCAAAATAGACCTGTTATAGCGCTCAATTTATTGATTAGCGCGCGGTGTAGCCACTGCATTTAAAGTGTGTTTTACACCTACAGAATCAACAAAACTCTTGAATTCCTTTGGCGTAAAACTTGTACCTTGGTCTGAAATTATATAATCTTTGGACATCCAAAAGTAGCAAATATTTATACTGTAGTTTATTAGTGACTTCAAATTACGACCCACAAGTCTGTAAACCTTAAATAGATAAATACACCCAACAGCCACACACATAGTTCCGACCCCACACCAGGTAGAAACTGTATCGTGGGTATCAACAACTACGAGGGACTACGGTCCTACAACACCCAGACCCGAAATATTGATTTATATGTCTGTCAGATGAACATTTGTCACGATGAGGGAATCGAACCCACGGCCTCTTGTTTTACAGCCGGCCACTCGCCCGATGCGCCACAGAGGCTGTCAATCTTCCCATTACAGACCAGGAAATTATTTGAAATTTCTTTAAGATCTTCAATAGATGTTTCTAAAATTGTCTTAATCTGCTAAAAACGTGGGTCATTTTGCACTGCACTGCACTGCATTTGCACTGTGTGCAACCAATCGTGAGTGGTTACATGCAGTCGACATGACAACGGATTCCGACTTAGACATTGCATATTGTGATTTGTGACCAGGTCGATACTGAATTGTGAAATGAAACTACAACATAAGCCACTATCTGGCTACTTTAGGAAATCGTAAAATTCGTAAGTGATGAGCGCAACGCATCGTATACAGTTACGACATTAAACTCAATCCTGGAGGGTTACTCTTAACACTCGATTCCAATTTAAAATTGGGATTAGATTTGAAAACTGTATAATTGGCACTCTTGAACGCAACACCAGCGCACGATTTAACTGAATACGGCGCAATTTTAAGTATCTAAATGAAATAGAGTATTTACGATCGCTAGTTCATAAATATTAAACTTCATTTAGTTGAGTGAATTAGAGTTCCGATATATTCTAGATTGGAATTGAAAGTGTATGGAATTGATTTCAAGAGTAGGGCTACTGATCAGAAATACTCTAAATTTCTGTAATGACAATACTACGGCCATCATGAACCGTCTCAAGTTCATAGGAGTGCCAAAATTGCTCTTCACGTGTAGTCTGTCGACTAAAGTATGCCTATATGACTTGAAATGAGTTTTGTTGTTCTATACCCCACTGCCATGAGACATCAAATTTAGTCAAGTTGGTCAAAGGTTTAGCGATGGTTGCAAAATTATGTATAAATCGTCGGAAGAAACTAGCCAGGCCCACAAACTGACACACTTGATTGACGTTGGGTGGATTCCCACTCCCAACCCCCTGTTTTCTTTTTTTTTGTAGGTCTTAAACCTGCCTCGGATATCTCGTAACCCAAATAATTTACTTCCGAATGAAAGAAGAAGCTCTTTCACATACTGAGCGTAAGGCCAGCTTGCTTTAGCAATGCCATAATCTGTCGTAAGCTTTTCAAATGCTTCAGAAAATGATTTTCCAACAGATAACAAATCATCAGGGTATGGAACAGCCAATTGAAATAGTTTGTTACAAAGCGCTTTTATTAATCACCATACGGCGTCGCAAAGACAGTAATGTGCCAAGAGGATTCAGATACAGGTATTTGATAATACCCGGATTCCAGTTTCAAGGTAGTGAAATAAGACTTTACGCTAAGTCTATCTAGCTAGTTGTAAATCAACGGCACAGGGTAACTATCTTTTACCATCTTTTTATTTAGTGCCCTATAGTCCACACTTTTTACTAATACTACAGGGCTTGCGTATGCGGAATGAGACTCCCGTATTATATCGTTATCTACAAATTCTTTAACTACAGCCCCTTCACTATAAGCCAGACGATAAGGTCTATAATATGTAACTGGCGGGTCGTCACTGAATCGTATCGTCATATCAGATATAGTACGCCCTAGCTCGTTCATATTAGTAGTGAAGCAATTTGTGTACATACATACATGCATATACACTCACGCCTGCAATCCCCGACGGGGTAAGCAGAGGTGTAACCAGTACACGCATTCCTGGCCGAATTCATCACAGTCCCATAATACGATGGGGGGTGAGCCCATCGCCACACCGGACACAATTCCAGACTCCAGCTGACACTGAGTACCTCTAAATAGAAAACCCAGCATCACTCCACCCGACCCGGAGATCGAACCCGAGACCCCAGCACAGCAGACGCACCGCATGCGTAATTACAACTGCGCCACCGAAGCAGTTAAATCAGCAGAAATCGCGATAGCTATTTAAAAGTTCCCATAACTGTAATTTTTGGTCTTTGGTCACCTTTGGACCCACATTTATCATATCTAACACTGGTACATGTACAAATCCATGACGATAGATATAATTGTATTGACATATACCGATGGTTACTGTTTTAAACAATTTATTATAGGGTTGTTTGATAGCACGTGCGATGACGCCCTCCCTTTGAAAATACACAAGGAATTCCAGACAAGTTAACCATAATGATATGACCTACGCCATTGTTACATTGGTATACACCTTGTAAGGATTATATTCCTTGCCTTGTTGCAAACAATCATTTCCCAGAATAAATAAAAACCCTGAATAATTTTCTTCCGGTGTCTGTCTTGTATGTCTGTTAGCCCTTCAATATTAACTTTGCCCGAATTCACGATTTATACGTTCCAGACTTGTATCATCACAATATAGCGTTAGCCAATATAGTTAGTTAGTTTTATAAGTGTACCGTAACCGTCGGTAATTCATTAAGAGACTGGCCTATCATAACCTCTGTATGTAACAACTCGTCAACCACTACGTAAACCTCTACGTCTCTTTTAACAGCGTCTATTTCTATAGTCACATATACGTCCTATCGGCGCGAATGGCGAATCCTATAACACAACCATGACCAAACCCTCTTAATACCCGAAGCTCTGTCTCATCCAACAGTAACTGATTCTACTGCAACTTTAGTTTTTAATGATTAGGCATTGACTGCCGTAATCAATGTAACTAGATTTTTCAATGCCGTTTAAGGTAATAGTTTTAAAACACCATTTACATTATCCTCACTTGAAGCTAGTTGAACCTAAGTATTTACGAATTCGTCGATCATTATAATCGCGATGTTTTTTTTTTCCTACGATAACGGCAAGTATCCTGTCGTCGCGTATGAGTTGACCGAACAGACAGTGGAGAATATGGATAGAGACTACTTCGTTAATCAATTACCCAGGTGTCGGTAAGGAAGAAAACAAAATAAGCAAGAGTTAATAATATTGACACAGTCTATTTTTCTTCAGTAATGAATGGAAAAACACGAACTTATCTATATGCTCGTTCACATTCATATTATATATAAGTATATATTTTTGTCATTACGATTAAATCTCTAACCTAGCAATCCATTTTGAAAGCTTAATCAAATGCCCTTAGGTAACTTAAAAGTGTATTTTTTTTGAATCACTTATTAAGCAGTTGTCCGGATTAAATACCATTCGAATAATAAACTCATTCAACTTGACACGGTATGAACGTTTTGACTAAATGTTTCATAAATAAAATAAAATAGCTCATTGTAGGTAAGTACAAAATATGTGTTCTTACGAAAATAATTTTATGATATAGAACGTAGGCAAAACGTTTATACTTAATATTATAAATGTATTTATTGCAACTAAAACCTGTAACCTTTGTAACACGTTTGTAAAGTTATAATGTTTTAGAAGGTACATAGATATCAATTAATTTTGATGCAGCCACTTTTGCTAATACAACCCACTAAAAATGCACTGTCGCCGCTCTGCCACACATCATATCTATTGTTGTAGTATATAATCTAACTGCAACGTTACTTTGCTATTATATTTTTTTTATTAATTATTTTATCATCTGTAAATATCACCATAGATGGAAAATAAAAAGGAGTTACACAAAATTAACCATAACTGTAAAATTAGATAATTTATTTTATTTTATTTTATTTATTTATTCCTTATTCAACACACACAGTCATTACAGGATATACCCAATTCGAACTGGCGGGACTATAAAACAAATCTAGAAAAAAAAAAAAAACAAAAACTTACAACTATATACTCTAACTATTTATAAAAACAAATTATATTACATAAATTAAACTAAGTATAACAAATAACATATAACAACATTTTTGCGAGCTCATCCCAGTTACATGTCAAAACATCCGTTTTGACATGCACCACATTTATAGTTTGAATAGCTCGGGTGAGAGGCGTCTTGGCCAAGAGGTTAGTCCTGGCCGTCGGCACCGCCAGCAGCGGCGGGCAGCGCCGCCTCCACACGTACCGGTCCGGCACGCTCAGGCACAGGCGGCGCAGAACCCCCGGGTTATGCTCGACACCACGCAACAGCTTCACCAGGTACGACGCGAGGGCAAACTCGCGCCGCACCCTCAGCTCGTTGTACCCGACCATGCCCAGTACGAACAATGTGGGGTACATCAGCGGATATAGTGGATATACCCCATAAAGTTTCAAGTACAGATGCCTCGTGAACTTGTTCTGAACCCGTTCTAACATGATCGCATACTTTCCCTCGTGCGGAGACCATATGACTCCGCTATGCTCTAGGTGGCTCCGGACCAGAGCGTCATATAGCACCCTGACGGCAGTGATATTGGTGAAGTGTTTGGATTGTCGTAACACAAAACCGAGATTCCGATATGCTTTCTTGCATATACTGGTAATATGACCACGAAATGTCAAGTCTGGAGTGAGAACCACCCCCAAATCACGCACCTGTGATACCCGTTGCATCGGAGTCGAATCTACCTTGTACTCATAGCACACCGGTGTTCGGCTACGAGTAAAGGTTAGTACCGAGCACTTGGCAACATTGAAGTGTAGGCGGTTCTCATAGCTCCACTCCACCACTCTATTTATGTCCGCTTGTAGGAGAGCACTGTCGGTTTCTTCCTTGACTTCAAGCAGCAATTTGAGATCATTTTGATACGTCTATAGATGTATCTTAGCACATTATAATGAGGCTCCACATTTCCTACTACAATAACTCGATGTTTTAGTTTCATGTAGTATATTACCTTTCATTAATTACTATTCTCTATACACACAAGTAGAATATCATGATGAATATTTGTTACGAATAAATTAATATACATACCTCAGTATCAGTATGTAAACACATACCTCAGGATTCTCGAAAGTTCTTACCACTTCTGACTGTTAAAATCTTGTCCTTGTTAAAATAACACGATGAAGTATTCCAGAATTATGTTTATTCCTTACTTATATTTACACCACAATTCTCGACGTCCATACTTAACACAATAATCTTTCGACCCGTCCATCTACCCTTTTTATTACAATATTCTCTTGTTTTCAATGTTACCAGTTTTGAATATATTCTGTTTTTACTTAAGTGGTTTTTAAATTTACAATTATCAAATGTAACTAAATAAATAAAAGATAATATGATAAAAATAGAACAAATATGGAAAATGCCAACAAATGGCTGTTGGAATCTCTCGTTGGAAAGGGTCTCGTCATACTGAGACGGACCTGAACCGTATCTGCCATTACCCGTCGTTCATTTTGTATGTGGAACTTTAATCACAATTGAAAATTTGGATAGAAGTACGTGTGATGTACTTCAGCTCTGTGGTAATGCTATGAGAAGTTGAAGTAGATGTCAAACTCCAATTCAGAAAAAGAAACATAATAGTAATAAATACACGTATAAATGTAACCTGCTGGCCTACCCCCACTCTTAGAGCAGTCTTGTTAACCGACTTCAAAAAAAGGAGTCAAAAAGAGGAGAGACAATTCCTCTGAATCTTTTTTTTATATATGTTCTCCGATTACTCGAAGACGGCCTGGACCGATTCGAGAAAAAATTTTTTGGTTAAAAGGGTATACTTCCCAGGTGGTCCCATTGGCACCAAGTCAGGATCTAATGATGGGATCTCAGAAAAATCAAGGGCAACCCTCAAATTTTATATTGACGCATAATTTGTTTTTTATTGAAGTCGGTGTACTTTTTATGAATTATAAACATTTTTTTAATATTACAATGCGGTTTTATACCATGAATTCGCATTGTAATATTACAACAGTACTGCTCTAAGAGGTGGTGGTAGGCCGGCTGAACATTTGATTGTAAACTCTTAACGATCTACATATTTACTGACCAGCTTGGTTACCACGTAGACTGGAAATTAATTGAGCATATTTCATTCAAAAATTATATCAGTTTTCAAACAGTACCCATCAAACGGCTGTCATTAATGTAAACGTCATGCTGTTTCTATACCTTCAAGCAATTATCAGTCGTAAACCAGTGGAGCATATCGTAAACAATAAACGTCTTTCAAGTTGCAACGAACCGTCTATCTTTATAAATCATTCATCAAAACACATAACACTTCAGTAACCGGCTTGGTCGCTAGTGGGCACACAGGTGAGGTCACCATGCGTCCGGGTTTTCTCGGATTTCTAATAGTGGAATATGGTTAAGGAGGAACTCCCATAAAAGTTCTTGTATCAGGCCTGTTTGAAACCAATGAAAACGTATATTCTTGATGATCCACAAAAAAATGGATCAAATATTTATATTAGCATTATTTCCACTATCAAAGTATGAGAGTTGCAATCATATTTATTTGGAGAAGTTTTGATCTTAACATTATTAACAATTTAGCCTGGCGTTTTTGACGTAATACTGGGACACACTGGTCGCTAGTTGCCAGTCATAGAACAAACGACATAACGGTTACAATGCGAGAATCAGCGCCTACTCCGATGACAGTTAGGTTGCCGGTCGCAGCTGACGGCACGCCCACGCATACATCAGATATTCTAGCCGGTATGGAAGGCAGTATGTACGGCACAGATGAGTTGAATGTAGAAGCACATCTGTAGGGATATACAATAGTAACTGGATTTTTTCAAAATCTTGTTTTTAGCATCAATAAAATCTCAAAACCAAGTTGTCCACAATGGTATAATCCATTTAATCCTTTGCTATTAATTAGTTCATTGCGATAATTTTCAAACAACCTGTCCAATATTATTTCGTGAAGATTTTATACAATACTCAAGATATTATATAGAAACGCTTGATAACCTGTATTTCGTCAGAAAGTGCTAAGTGTTCAAACATTTTGAACTACAAGAAGTATTCACGAATCGCGTAAACATTTTTTTAAAGCTTGTGGCATAAATCAAAATTGTACAGAAATCGAACATAATGACCACCGATTCACTGAAGTATACTTAAATGAATTTGCTTTTGACGATAAAGTATAAAACTTAATCGATTGAACTTAATTTATACAAAATTAATATTTGTATTAACATTACAAATCTTAATGAAAAAGAAAATTGACAGATATTTTTTCACATTCTGGAAAAAAAATTCACATCAATGGAAAAGTCAGCAACGACCTTGCTCGTCTCTTTTTCATTATTCTTTACCAGCAAAATTTGTCACAAAATGTTACATCATAATCGTGCACCTACAGGTCGGAAGCTGTGTCTATACATATTCATGGTGCGTTGTTTGAGCAAACGACAGTATGTATAATTGCCCTTTGTTGTATTCAATCATTGTATTAAGAACACTCCAGTTCAATTAGATAATACATATGTTTCGAAAGATTTTGTCATATTTGAAGTATTAGGATTATACATACGCCTACATAGATTTTAAGTACATTATGTGGAACTATAATAGGATATACAATCAATAAATCTGTCTATAACTTGAATAGACAAATCTCTACGGAACAATCAGAAAGATTACTCTCATTATTTAAAGATATGAATACTCTGAATTCTATGATTCCCTCTCTAAATTATTATTATTCCTATAATTCAAATAAATACGACCAATTTTACAAACAATACTATAAGAGTGAGCAAACGAAAGTCCCACGTTAGCCGAGTGAAACTACTCAAATAAATTCCATATTATTGCTGGTTGTTTTACCTTGCAATGGTAGTAATCAGAAAATAGATCTGGAGCATCCACAGGGCGGGCCGCGGAGCGTTAAATGACTTTGTCTCAGCCATCGAACAACGCTCGCTCGACCGTGAAGATATCTCTATACATACCTCTAAATGACCGTTTTTAGAATAGTAAATGCTACAAACTGCTGTTGTGTCACGTAATTTTGACTAACCTTACGTCTATATCATGAGAATAAAATCCAAACGTAATTTTTATTATCAAACTTAAAAGACAGTTTTATTATAATACGCACATTTTACAATATTTCGATTACGAAAATACAAAATATTAAAGTTATATCTAGAAAATTTGCGACAAATAAAAGTCCTAAAAGAGTTACATCAGGTGCCTTAACACAATGCAAACATTAGCCTTAAATACTCACTACTCACCTATATAGAATAGTCCATTACGGAATCATAATACTTGGATGGTACCTGAAACAAAACACATATTTATCTTAGTGTTGACTGTTGACACTACCAACAAAGACATCTATGCAAGTAAAATAAAAAATATGCCTTCATTAAGTTCGTTTGTCTGTCAGGAGCGCATCCTTTGACGAGTTTCCGCCTTATTTATGCTCGAAAAAGGAGAAAAGTAAACATTTACACATCTTCCAGTTTTAGACAAAAGTTCGGAACACACTTTGAAAGTTTTACCACAAGTATTGTGATATAATACGTATGGTCATTGCATATACAAAAAAAAAACTTTGGTGAGTATGTACCGGTATATATTTATTAATTGCTGCTGAATTACTGATATTGTATGAGCAAAGTTTTAAACATTAACAGGACGAAATTGGCAACAAATACAACATGTAGTAAAAACAATAATATAATTGTTATTATTCAAACATTGATAAATATTAATACATTACATGCAGCAAATGTTCAAGATTTCATCGTCGCATAAAATAGACTTACCAAAATAACGTAAAAAGAATAAGATCAAAAGATATTCTTGCCTCAGTCCTTATTCACAAAGTCGACTTAAAAACACATTCTTTGACATTTTGACGTAAAAAATACTATTCAAATGTTATTTATAAAATCTTATGATGTCGTCTGTATGAGCAAGGACGTCTTTTGGTCTTATTCGTTGAGGAGCTAATTTTGTTGCATCGTGTTCGTCATCAGGTCTTAATAAATTTAAATGGGATCAAATAGTACGTAAACCCTGCTACACCACAAGTTTTATCAAAATCGGAAGAAAGGATGTACGTACTGAAAGAGGAAGGACCTATTGCATTTTCAAGTTTAAAAAGTTTTAGACATTTCTGAATACCAAGGCAACCCATTTCTGGGGTAAATGCTTTTTAGGATTGCAATGTCATGACAACGGGTTTTGTTGAATATCACTATGCAAATAAAACCTTGATGTGCACACGATGGAACCATAATCCAAAATTGGAAATGGACTTATAAAAAAGTCACGTTCTTTTTATTGCAATATTCTCGAACTCGTCATCAGCATTGTTAGAAATTAAAACAAAAATAATGAGCATATTAAACCCAAGCGTTCTTATAATACGAAATTAATATTACATTTGCACACGAAATATATAACATTAACATTTTGAAGGAATAGATTTATATATACATAAATCCATACTAATACTATAAATGCGAAAGTAAGTCTGTTTGTTTGTTACCTCTTCACGCCTAAACGGCTGAACGGATTGTAATGAAATTTGGTAAGGGAATAGATTATATCCTGGAGAAGGACATAGGCTATATTTTTTCTCAAAAAACAACCTTGAAAGGGGTCAAATAGGAGTTAAAAATTTGTATGGGAAATCCATAATTCCTCGACTTAGGGATCTGTAAATTTATATTTAGGCTTTTGGTAGGAAATAAAGAAATACGTGTTTCAACGTTTTTCAAAAATCATCCCTAAAAGGGGCAAAGTGAGGTTAAGCTTATGGGGTATTCTTTAGATGCAATCTCAAGATTCAGGCACGACAACTGAGAGGTTGGACAATCGCTACAGGTGCCTCAGTGCAGAAGACAACTCCTTGGATTGTATACTTCTGCTCCCGAATATAACCTCCACGCAGGCGGAGCCGCGAGCAACAGCTAGTATTGAAATAAATTTTATAAATTAATTCAAATATTTAGTAAGGTTATAGCGGGACGCCATTTTTGTTTCTAATCTAAGCGATGACCGAAGCTGCATTGGCAACCCGCCAGATGCCAGTGTATTTCAGGACATCCCTTTTATGTGTTTTATTAATTTGGCTCGTTTATTTCTTAACTAGTACTATTACGTTTGAAACTATAAAAAAATGTTTCAAAAAGAAGAAGTTACAACACCCCATGTAATTTTCTTCGTGTTATTGCTTTAATTAAAATGTTATTAGAATATAGAAGAAAAAAACGTTGAAATAAAATTTACATGGAACACTGAGCACGTGGCAAATATTCCCAAGTCAGGGAAAGTTTTAATGGTTCTGATTAGAAGTTTTTATAATGATAATCTTTGCCAAGATAAATACAAAGTCACAACTATGTTGTGTTTTGCTACTAATCCAATTTTTTTAAACATGTTCTTGAAACCGACGACCTCAACAGTAATTACAAAAAGTTGAGTAATGGCGATCACTTATCATAAGATGTCTAACACCCTATACAACATAAAATGAAACGTGCAAATAGTACGCAAGCCGCAAGTGTCCAGCTTGTTACCGTGGAAAAGAGCAATGTCGGGCCGTACCATGAGAACTAATCTAATTACGGATCAATGGGGGAATGGTTAACAGTTACGCAATATGTAACGTTTTACCGTCAAAGTTTGCCTTTACTATTGCATCTCACTTACAAGCATTGCCATTGAAACCGGAACGTTTTAAATGTCAGATACCATCGGATAATGTGGCTTTTACGTCCACCGATTTTAGATGTTTTTTTATTTGCTTTGGTTATGACATATTTAGTTATATTAGATAGAATAGGAAAGTTATGTATACTTTGGTATATAAAGAAATCGGATATGGATGATGAAATCGTTTCGCTGCACGTGGACTCATGGAATTCTGAGAAATATATTGTACTTTGTTTTCTCATGAGACGAGATGTTTTTTTAATTAATCTGTGTTACGACAACGTAAGTAATATAAAAGCTAACTTTAAATTAGAACTAACCAAGTCAGAGCTAAGATCTTGGAAAGAACCCAAATTTTACACTTAACTCCATTTAACTAATTTCATAGTCCAACAATCTATGTCTTCTGCGTTTGTAGAATAAGGGATAATATACAAAAAGACCACAACCACAGAGTGCCAAACACTTCGCCATAATAAAATCATTAATGACTCGATATTGTCAATTGGTCGGCGCCTACTCATTTTCCACTTGTAGCAATTAACACAATACTTCAACAACTGCATCTGGCAAGCGGCGAACCTCTTGGCTTTACGTTTGTAAGATGGACTTTAAAGAATTGGAACTCAAAATATATTGTATGAAATTGTGACCATTTCTTAGCGTCGCAACTAAGTTTAAATTTTGTTACTTTGTCCTAAAGTGTGCAGGAAAAGATAATATTCAATAAATGAAATTAGTTATGCGCCATTTTGGTGGTCTCCTTTGATTTATGGTAAGAATTATCGTATTTAATAATTAAGAGCGTCATTAAACGCGTCGTAAATATCTGTCATTTTAATAGCTATTTCTACAAATTACTGTTGTGTAATCTTCACAAATATTACTAACTAGCTTTTGCCCGCGGCTCCGCATGCGTGGAGTTTATTTTTGGAAGAAAATGTATACAATCCATGGAGGCATCTTATATCCTTCTATATCAACGGTACCTGACGGTAGGCAGCGGGGTTTTGCTGTGCCCTGGCATTGCAGAAGTCTATGGGCGGCGGTGACTACTAACCATCAAGTGGCCCGTCTGCCTATCGACGCACTAAAAAAAATCTCGCTCGTAGTAAACTTATAGAGAACTTTATATATTTACGGGATAAAACATATCCTATGTGTTAATCCAGCTAATAAACTATCTGTGCGCCAAATTTCATCCAAATCTGTTCAGCCGTTGTTACGTGATTGAGTAACAAACATACAAACTTTCACATTTATAATATTAGTAGGATTACGCTGTGATTATAGTTACATTTGGTCATCACGAGGAAACGTAAGTAAACATAGACCCACGTCATATTTCACGTGCCCCCTTCATCTATATCTATTAAAAACCTCATTAAACAAACCTAATAATAGATGAAGAACACGATGATGAACTGATAGTTTAGAAACTAGATTACGTTGTTTATTTTTTTTAACAGCTTAATGCAGATTTCTTTATTAGATTGTACTAAATAGTTAGAAAATTTCAGCAGATTAAAACTATGGAACAGTCTTTTAGCTAAGATGTTTAACAGTTTCTAAATAAATATTGCCCAAATTGTAACTTGTAACTTCAGGTCTTGAAGAATTATTAGAAATATAGTTTTTCAACCTCCCTTCGGCACAATTCCAGTAAACATAGACTATCTATCTGGAAAGTCACATTACGATATCGTCTCGCGATAATATACACAGCCCTCAGCGCCGCCGGCTGTCGGTCAGTGTGAAACGTTTTGCAAACGTCCAGACGGTCACGATGCAATCTTACATTTACTCGCATTTACTGATATGACCCCCCTTGTCGCACTTTCCAATTTTCTTTTGCTGTATTTAACACACTTTGTGATATGGCTGTTACTCTGAACAACTATGACGAAAGATTTATGATTAATCTTATTCTTTTAAATAAATCATGAGAAACCATTGATCTTATAATATTTGAACTAAATCGGGTCATATAAGATTTGTT
The DNA here is from genome assembly GCA_905220505.1 of Laothoe populi. Lineage (NCBI taxonomy): Eukaryota > Metazoa > Arthropoda > Insecta > Lepidoptera > Sphingidae > Laothoe > Laothoe populi. The sequence goes on from HG992169.1 coordinate 10,851,847, forward strand.
ATAGCAACCTAAGCATAACTTACTTGGTAATGCGCTAGCTATGCAATTGCTACGGGAATGTTGGTTATTTGAATACCAAATGAGATTCGATCGCGTACAATGGTGAAAATCTTGAGTTTCTTCCTGTCTCAAAGATCATCTCGCGAGGTGATATTGCTGTTTATTGATAAATAGTAAGTGGTAGGTCTTCTGTACACCTAACTTCATCTGAGTATATAATAAATAAATAATATCCAACAGTCACACACATAGCCCCGACCCTACTCTAAGGTACGAGTCCTGTGTTGTAGGTATCAGGGTCTACGAGAGAAGCACGGTCTCGCAACACCCAGACCCCAGACGTAAATATCTGTCTGTCACACAAACATTTGTCCCGGTGTGGGAAGCGAACCCACGGCCTCTCGTTTCACAGCCGGCTACTCGCTGTCTCGTGTCGCTGTTTCATCCTTTTTAACCGACTTCAAAAAAGGTGGAGGTTAACAATTCGTCGGAATCTATTTTTTTTTATGTATGTTACCCGATTACTCGAAGACGCGACCGATTCTAGAAATTCTTTTTTTTGTTTCAAAGGGTATACTTCCCATGTGGTCCCATTGGCACTAAGTCAGGATCTGATGATGGGATCTCATAAAAATCGAAGGCAACCCTCAAATTTTAAAGGGACGCATGATTTGTTTTTTATTGAAGTCAGTGTACTTTTTTCTCCGTCATAAGTTCTCTTTTGTTCTAGTTTGATATATACTGTAGCTAGTGAAAATACTGAGCGTTATGAAATGCAACGTCTTATATTGCTGAGTGTGATGGAATGCTACATTATAATTTCAAGTTCAATCCTGTTGCTACTGCTTATGAGCCGGTGTGACAGGCAGAATTGCCATGAAGTTAACGAACTGCTAGTCTCATTGTTCAGTTGCATTAAAAAGGATGCACGTATATCATTCCTAAATTATGTTTATTTTTCATTTATACTTATGACATGAAAGTCAATTAAGTCGACTAGTATAGCTAATCTGAACATTTCACTGGTACGTGCCTACGGTTGCAGTGCAATGTTACAAAGTGTTATTATGCAACTTGCTGTACTCATTGTCACAACATTCCCACAGCGCAGGAGATCATAACGTGACCGGTGTTAAAACATTTAATTACATCCATTTGTGCTTCATAAATAAAGCTAAGTGCAAATGGTTGAGTACGGTTAATATTACCATTAACTGGCGTTTACATAGCAGTTTCGTATTATGCGACCGTTGACGTCAGAATGTATTTTATCTTAAGCTGCATCATTATGATACTGATGTTGGATAAATTAAGCTTAAATATATTTTGCACGGTTACTATATAAACATCGGTGGCGCAGTTGTAATTGCGCATGCGTTACGACTGCTGTGCTGAGGTCTCGGGTACAATCGCAGGTTGATATGAAACAAAATATACAAGTAATGAAGTGTTGCAATGATTGTTTCAAGAGATAAGACGGTGAGAAGAGGGAAAAACAGGTGTAGTATATAACTTCCTACCGTACATACAATAAAAAAACTTATGCGTGACTTCAAGCTTCGTCTTTCGTTAGGATCATTTAATATTTCTCATGAAAAATTCTCTCTAATAAAAGGCTCGCCATCCACTTACAAGGGATTGAACCGAACATAGATTCCGCATAACTGTACACCTCTTTGGCTTTAACCTTTAATAAGCCCTCGATGTCCAAGCACCGTGTAGTTTCCACATTTAATGCCAGCGCCGTAGTAAACACTACAAAAGGCAAGTTTATTGCACAGCTTAAGACCTGTAGATAACGCGGTAATTTAGCACATCTACACCACAACAGGTTTCAAGAATTAATATAGTAATTTTAATGAGATACTAACTTGATTGGAAGAGTAAGGCTTGCAGGAAATAATGTTGCTAAAAGTGGTATAATTTCACATCGCAAGTAACGAAATGACAAACATTGAGTTTGTCATCTGCTCCAGACCAAGTTAGCATGAACTAACCCACAAGGTGTAAAACCCGCCATAGTGGCACACGCAAGTGTGTCGCGTTCCGGGGTCGGCCAGAGTACATCCGATTTTTGTCGGGGGTCTAGAGTCGGGATAAAATGTTTGGCCGTGTTGCAGGCTTCTGAGTACTGTGACATTAAACCCTCAACCGCTTCTTCACCTCCTTGCCCTATGGTGTAGTGTGAAGAAGCACACACACTGCAGGCCGGCATGATTGTGTTGAGTAGCGAGGGATAGATTGTTTCTCGCTTCTTGATACTGTAACTGGACGGCACTGCGTTTACCATCAGGTGCAGTGTCGTCACTTTGCCGTGCTAGGATTAAAAAGAACCTCTGCTTATATATAAACCATTGCTGCCCTGCCACTGCTACTTAGACTCACATTCGGAATGTTGTCCGGTACGCCGACCTAATAAATACTAGATTTTTTTAAATTATGTAGGCCCACTTTATATTGAGAACAGTACTGTTCAAGATATAAATCTAAAGGCCCATAACTTGTTCGTTAACATGATTATGTGAACAAGAAGAAAATTCTAATAGAGATAAAGTAGAAGGTTAAAGTAACTAATCAAAGCCACGATGACCAAGATTCCAATCCGAATACCGCCGTGTGTGTAACAAATTACCAAGTTCTTAACAAATTAACCCACGTGTATAGAAATGGAACCAGCATAGTTTCCAACAAAAAATACAGTTAAGCCCGCTGTGAAAAGAAGTATTAAACTATTTTCCCAATTCCCACACTTGTAACTTGTCGCATAATTTTCAGATTTAAATCCAAATATTTGAGTTCAATATTGTCATAAAGTCCCACGTGTGTGCGTACTCGTAATTACCATGAGAATCGGCTAACTGTCGTTCTGAATACATTATTCAATGCATTTCGTTAAATCATTTTAACAGCTCCATTGTAATTAGTGTCTAGACCAAGCTCATGAGCTCCCGTTTTAGTTCTATGAGTTGTTTATTTAGTTTCGGTCTAGTAAGCATACTACTATAAAACTGTAAATATTTAATAATTTCATAATCTGAACACTGACTGCCTCGGTGGCGCACTTGTAGTTGCGCATGGGTTACGATTGCTGTGCTGAGGTCTCGGGTTCGATCCCCGGGTCGGGTAAAGTTATATTGGGTTTTTGTACGTAGAATTCTCAGTATTAGCCCGGAGTCTGGAATCTGTGTCCAGTACGGCGAGTGGCTCGCCCCCTATCACATTATGGGACCGAAATTCGGCGAAAAGTGGATTACTGGTTATACCTCTGCGAGATTACAGGCGTGAGTGTATGTGTGTGTGTAATCTGAACACCGCATGCATTTGTATGAGCTTCAATTTTACTAGTAACTCTATAAAGATGTTACAATACCAAAATAATAAAAGTTTTCTTATTAGGAATCATTTATTTAATTTTTACTTACATGTTAAACTGTAACCGTTTCCCATTAGCGCATTCCTTACAATCTAATGTAAACTCGGTCAACCCTAATTGGAACTAGCAACAACGAGAATTCAATTTAACCGCACAGAACGTTTTGCTAACAAATGCCACACTTGGACACACTTTATCGACGTGCAATGAAACCAAATTATTTAGTTTCATGGAAAAAAACTTCTTGAAATATAGTTTATTTGGATACTAATAACTCTCGCTATCCTGCTAATCAAAGCTAATAATCAAAGGCTATTTTAATGAAGGGTACTGGAGTTATTTGATCGCGCTGAGACAATTTAATTGGTTGGTTCGCTATTAATTGCATTTTATTCGACATGGTGCACTATGAACCGATGAACTTACCGTTATATCCGAACGATGTGAATTGGACACTATTACAGCATAAAACTCTAATATATTTATATATATAATTCTATTGTACGTGTGAATGTAACCGGACTCCTCCTAAACGGCTGGCCGCTGGACAGATTTGAATAATTTTTTTTGTATGCGTTTGGGTGGCGCCCTGGATGGTTTAGATTCACAATAGGACCTGGTAGTTGGCGCTGCTGTCGGTGTGGCGCTACTTTTCCGGCCAGGAAGACGTCTGCACGGTCCGCTAGTAATCATATAAATTGAGAAACACAAAACTGGCAGAAAAGTTACTCATCTTTATCAATTTATTAACCGACCCGCATGGCATCAATGAATACACCCAAAAAGATTTATAGAGGAAGCGATCCAATGTAGTTTAACGCAATACGTAATGAAAGTTAAAACAATACCCAATATTTTACCCAATAGTTGGAGCTAATGTACGTTCTTATATTGTTTGTGTACTAATGTTCAATTTACTTAATAATAGCTCTAAAAGCAAACCATTTACATGTTGTAAATACGATAATTATTGTAAAATCTACTAACTAAAGAAAGCATCAATTGAAAAAGGTTATTACGTGACAAGTAACTGATCACGACAATTTAGATGACATCTTTGTAAGGGATAGTCCGACACGAGATGTTATGCGCGCAATTACATAATACGAGTCAAGTGAAGTGCGGACCACTTATGTATACCCGTGTCACGCTCTTTAATGAATTGAGGAAGTGGCTTATGCTTTCTGAACTTTATTATTTAATTGCTAACAATTTCATGGTGATTAGATGTAAATGCAATCGCTTTGAATGAAGCATATGACAATTTGTTTACACATTATAACTTTAATAATAGACTTCTAAGATATGACAATAAACACACACATTAGTAACATACAGTTTAGATATATCAAGGTATTATTCTGCAATGGTTACTGAATGGAACTAAAAAGGATTTATGATGTCACAACACCTAGACAATAAACAAAATAGTTTCGTTGCGATTGAACTTGCAGCTTGTTTCCCACTTGCTGCTCGCAGGCTGATCTAATAATGATTTTTAATTAAACTTTCATTTTAATCCTTAGCTTTGTGAATATCTTTACATTGTTCACTTGATATTTTTTATACCAATAACCAGTAAGAATCTGAATTCTGATCGATTATATATTTCGAAAAAATAATGATGTCTAAACTAAACTCCAACATTTAAAAAGACATTGTAGAGTGAATGCGAATAGTTACTGGACTCATTAATCATTTTCACCGTGGGATCTCGACAAGAACGTGCAATGCTTTTCTACAATTTCTCATTTGGCTCGCCTTTCGCCAGAATAAACTAAGGTCAAATTGTACAAATAGAGACAATTCTGATAAACAAGAAATCATCGTGTTGGGCAGTTCAACCACTCAACGTTACAACAATCGCCATTTGTAGTAATCACATACACAGTACACACAAATAATATGTTCCACCCTAAAATAATGAGGACTTAATAGAGTATTCTGCTGAATTATATCTCTATTTTATAACTTATCATCCCACAATGCAAATTCGAATCAATTGAGCAATGTAACCTAATGTCTCCATTATGGTTTCATTTATCACAATAATGAACAACAATGAGTGTTATTAGATTATTACAGAAACATTCCATTAACTCACACTCGCAATAGATGCTACGTAACACAGGATCCATTCTGATACGAAGATACACTCAACAAGAAATTAAATAACTCCTTAAGTATCTGTTTTTCATTATAACCTAACCACCATATAGCACTTATGCTTTGAAAATATCGGCCGGATACCTATTATAGTTCAAAGTTCAAACTTTTTATATGTAAGACAGACAGAGAGCTTAGGCTTAGTTAGTAGCTAGTAAGTATCCCCAAGGCAACATTTTGGTATGGCACCAAAAAACACGCTTCAAATTGAAGTTTATAAAGTTTACCTCGGAGGTACATAACTACATTCTGGTATTTATAAAGATTATAAGGCAACTATCACAGACTATAGTAAAATTTCTTCGTTCGTTCGTTCAGATAACGTTCTTAGAAACAATGTAAAAGTAATTAAAATAATTAAAGACACAAGTATGCCAGACATTGATCTGATGCTGCACCACTGGCATTTTACTGTTGCATCTAAACTAAAAGCAGTATCCCAGAAACACAAATGCTGGGGCCGAACGGGAAAGCGCGCTAAGTCATTGCCGTCACGACGAAAACAATAAGCCGAGACGTCATTTACATTACAACTACCGTTTTATAGAAACCTTTGTGGTGTCGGCAGTCGGTGCACCTTTGAACACTGAACAATCTTCATACATATTTATTGATCTTTGTAACTTCCCAGAGTAAAAGTGAAGGTAGGTTTGTGTTGCATATTTAACCTTGAAGTAATTGAGTTAGTGTAGATCATTGATAAATTGGTGCAGATTGATGTCCTTCCGCATGATAAAGAACAAGTTTAAGCATATTCTAGCCTTAGGTATAGTGTATTATACATTTTAATTGCTTAGTCTGTTTCTTGTATGATGTTGAATATACATCTAAAATTATAGAGATTCAAATTACTCACAAAGATGAAGCAAATTAAATACATAAGATGGTTTTAAAAATGATGAATATTCTGCGTTAGTTCACAACCGCTTATAATATATAATATAATACTAGCCCTGTATTAAACATTGTCCCACTGCTGGGCACGGGCCTCCTCTACTAATGAGAGGGGTTAGGCCTTAGTCCACCACGCTGGCCTAATGCGGGTTGGCAGACTTCTCATACCTTCGAAAAATTCTCAGATATGCAGGTTTCCTCACGATGTTTTCCTTCACCGTTAAAGCAAGCGATAATTAACATTTTAATACACACATAACTTTAGAAAAGTCAGAGGTGTATGCCACTTGGGTTTCGAACCTACGACTTTCGTCTTGGTACGGACTGTACCGCAACCAACTAGGCTATCGCTGCTATCGCACAACCGCTTGCTACGAATAAATTACATACATATACATATACACTCACGCCTATAATCCCCGAAAGGGTAAGCAGAGGTGTAACCAGTACACCCACTTTTCGCCGAATTTCGATCCCATAATGTGATAGGGGGCGAGCCTATCGCCATACCGGGCACAGGTTCCAGACTCCGGGCTAATACTGAGAATTTCTAGATAGAAAAAACCAATATCACTTTACCCGACCCGGGGTTCGAACCCGAGACCTCAGCACAGCGGTTGTAACGCATGCGCAATTACAACTGCGCCACCAAGGCAGTCTTTCGGAATAATCATGCAATAAGAATAAATTATCCGACCGAAATTAATAAGCAATACTATTACAAGGTTACTAATATAAAATTTCAAAATTAATATTGATTCAATGATCTAATGGCAGCGTACTTGGTCGGAAAAACTGAGGAGGTCCAGTGTTCAAAATCCCAGATCAAGAAATCATTTTTTGTGTTTGTACTTTCGACCGAAAATCACTTAATATATGAGTTGCCCACGATTGGAATTTGTACCAATACGGTGATTGACTTGCCACCTATCACATAATAAGACAGAAATAAGTTCAACACCGTAGATGTACTAGTTAAAAATAATAATAATGAGATTATGTTATGTAAAACCAATATAAATAGTATTATAAAAATAGGTCAACAGCACCGTAAAGGCAAAAACACGACCTTAGTGATCTAAGTGTGTTGTGAAACATCTTTACTCCAAAGTTTACACACCTGCTCATGTTTCTAACGTTCATTTAGCAATCTGACTAAATAGGGCAACTTCAAACGCAACCGTATTGTTTCCATTTCAAATTGTAATAATCTAAACAACTGTACAAACTCTATATTCGAGCCTACATCAATACGAAGTGTTTACAAAATATGTTTTCATAACAATGTAATTATGGGCCCTTTTACTTTCTGTTGTGAGCGATCAGGAGAAAATACACTCTTAACAGACCTTTCTCAATGTAATTTCGTCAATGTTTAATTATTTTCCCATCCACTCTCTTCCATTATAGGGCCTAATACAGTGCTATATCACTATCTGGCACACAAATTAGCTCAATGGAGTAGTTCCATCTATCGTATCTATATTGGGGTATTATACTCTGTGGAACCAGCTGTCGCCGGCGGCCGGGAACCTTCAAGAAGAGAGCATATTCTTTCCTGAAAGGCCGGCAACGCATTTGCAAGCCCTTTGGTGTTGCAGATGTTCATGGGCGGCGGTGATCACTTTCCATCAGGTGAGCCTCCTGCCCGTTTGCCCCCTTTTTCCATAAAAAAAAAAAAATTAGGCGTGAGCTAATAATAATTTCAACCCCGTATTATACACTGTCCCATTGTTGGGCACGGGCCTACTCTACTAATGAGATGGGTTAAACCGTAATCCGCAACGCTGACCTAATGTCCGTTAATCCCTTAAGGTGAGGTGGACTCAGACAGTTCAGTTCAGACTACATTTTTAAACTAATTATTCGATGTTAAAAACTAAAAATATTAACAATATAAAAATTAGTCATGAAAGATGAACATATTTACAAAACGATTGTGCTTCTCGATACACGATTCATTAAAGTTGGCTCGATAGAAAATATTCGCAAAGATGCATCGAAATTTTAAAATTTCAATCCACACGACCCCAAATTAATCCGTTGTATACGGTTATAAAGAAAAATATTGAAACGAAATTTTTCTATAAAATTTTCAATGAACTGCATTAAACGAGTGTGTGAATATTTTATCACATTTCATTTATAAATACAAAGAAATAAATGTTTTAAAATTACGAAACATAAAATGGCAGTTGTCTCTATGTTGAAATGTATTTTAAACATGATGCGCATGTGCGAGACTTGTCAGACGGCAATTGGGCCGTGTTGAGAGCAGACGTATACGCGATTTTTCGCTCGCGCTGTCAAAAATATTTTCTGTGAAAACATGATGAATATAACATAAAGTGTTCACAAATAACACTAACTCATGACAATATATTGAATATAATCAAATATATTTAACTTATCATAATAATTTCAAACGATATATATTTTATTTATCATAATGACTGTCAATTCTTATCAAAAGTCGTGAATACAGGTTGAGTGATTTGAACAAACTATTTGAGAATAAAATTATGGTATGATACTTGATATAACAAAAATATACTAATATTATAATTACGAAAGTGAGTCTTCCAGTTTGGAAGGTTGCATGGTTAAACCGCTGAACTCTTTTTGATAATAATCGATAAAAATTTACAATAGTATTATTTAATTTAATACCATTATTAAAATGTTGGTGTTCGCGAGACGAGAGGAACCAACAGTTTATGTCCTAAATAGATGTAGAAATATAAAATAAATACATCCAACCGACACACACATAGTCCTGACCCCACACCACGTCAAACGTGTATCCTAGGTATCAAGAACTACGAGGGACAATGGTCACACAACACCCAGATCCTAAACAAATGTCAGTCTGTCACACAAACATTTAACTCGATGCGGGAATCAGGCCCACGGCCTCTCCTTTCACAACTTACTAATCGCCCGCTGCGCCAGGAGGCTGTCAAGAAATGACTAACTTATGTCCAAATTTGATTAATATTTGGTTGGAAATGAAAACGGTCATCAGCGGGCTCATACTATTTCCCACTACGATTGCGACTGATTACCAGATCCCTAGAGCTCGAAGACTATAATCGTAAATAACTGCTTTGGATACAGCACTTTGAATTTCTTTCAATTATATATCATAAGTTCTGCTATATTTATTTTATACTGATTGCGCAAGACTAAAATACGATAATAACAATTCAAAGTCAACCTAAGGCGGGCGACTACAAAGTTCATTATTATAATAATTTTATTAATTTAGCAGTTTGACACACAATACGTTTTAAAGTACTCGTTTGTTTTCGGCGGACGATCGATTATACGTTATTGTGTTCGTGTCGATAAAAGAGAAATAATATATAACTATTCTTGTCATTTCGTGCATGACGTCAGATATGGATGACAATATTAATTGTCAGAAGAATAGATCTTGCAAAATTTATGATTTCGGAAAATGTATCAACTGAAGATATATACTTTTTACCCGGTTCCACCCCTATTAAATATTATCTATACATTTTCTCACTTGTTTACGGCAATGAGTTACTATTATAATTTCCATAGCCAATTTTTATCCTATGATATCGCTGTTACTTTTTCGTATAAAAATTACCCTATTCAGTTTCACTTATCTCGATACCTGCTGGTGGTAGGATCTTCATATCCGGCAGGATAGCGACCACCGTACACAGAGTATAAAACCCGCTATAGTGGCACACGCAAGTGTGTCGCCTTCCGGGGTCAGCCAGTGTACCTCTGGTTTTTGTCGGGGTCTAGAGTTGGGGTATGATGTTTGGCCGTGTTGTTCTGAGTACTCTGACACTAGACCCTCAACCGCTTCTTCACCTCCTTGCCCCATGGCGTAGTATGAAAAACTGAACATCAGGCCGACATGATTGTGTTAAGTAGCGAGGCATAGATTGTCTCTCGCTAGTTGGTACTTTAACTGGACGACACTGCGCTTACCATCAGGTGCAGTGTCGTCACTTTGCCAGGATAAAAAAAAATATCAGATTCCATCATCATCGGAGCCATCCTGACAAAATAGTAAATAGACAAACAGATATTTTTTTTGTAAATTCTAATATCGATTTTCTATTACTATGACATTTGATATTACTTTTTGTTTTGACAGAATATTTGTTTCTAATAATATTCATTCATACCAACGAAAAAGTTTTTATTCCACAACGAAATATTATATTAACATTATTAATTCAATTAACAATATATTGAGTTCTATTATTTTGATAATAGAACTCAAAATTCAACGGATTTATGACAATTCATACTTGACGGTCTGCATTGTGCAGTGGACGTTTAGTCGGTTGTGAAATAAGAAGTCCAAGTTGGATCCCGAAATCGAATATCGAAAGGATACAATTCCTTTACCGAAGATCAAGAGAAGTGACGGGAGATGATGATCGGGAGAAGGGTAAAGAATGGGAGGGTAAAATGAAAAGGAAACTGGACGGATTTGGCAGAGATGGGTGTAATCCCTAGTCTAGCTTAGCTAGCTTAAGATATTCCATCTATATGAATATGTTTAGTAACCTTTGCCGAGCGGATACCGTGAGAAAACGCGAGGATCTTATCATTCAGCTCAATCAGACCCTAGATCTCATGTTTATTTTTCTTAGGAATCGGCTTGAGATCTATAGCAAGAAAACCTAGGTGATCGTGTTCTCGTGCAAGAAATCCCTGTTTCCTCACGTCCCCGTTCTTACAGGTGTTCCACTCCAAACGCACAGGATAAAAAAAATATTTTCATAAAAATCGGTTCAGTGTTTTCAGTTCAGTCGTGAAAATGTAACAGACAGAAAACTTTCAACCACTACTAATTCACAATTTTAGAGGCTACATTTTAAAAAATACGTGTACGTTTATTTGTTTGTTTGAACGCGCTTATCTCAAGAAGTGCTGTTTCTAATTGAAAAATTATTTTAGTTTTGGATAACCCATTTATCTGGGAACGCTATAGGCTATATAACATCACGCTGTGACTAATAGGAGCCGAGCAGCAATGAAAAATGTTGCAAAAACGGGAAAATATATTCCTTTTGAGAGCTTGTTTTGCGTGCGCTGCGTATACTGTTAAAGTTACGCAACAATCATGTATGACGGATTTGTTCCTCTTAAAAAGTTATAAAACAAGTCCGCGATAGCATATATCTATCTTTTTCGGTTAGCTCACCTTAACCTGCCTCTGCCTTTTTAATGGTAATGAAATTTGTCCTAAAACAATACATTATATGCGAAGGGGTTTTTATAAACTTGGTATTTATTGTATACTTTTTCTCCCGAAAATGACCTCCACGCGGGCGAAGCCTCGAGCAGCAGCGAGTAGTACATAAAAGACGTGATTACTTTCATTCATATTGCAACTTATTTTACTGAACGTTAAAAATGAGTAATAATTGACATTGTTATCATTATAATTTGTAATAATATAGGTACATATAAATAATACACCAAAAGTCACACACATATTTCTGACCCCACACTACGTCAAACCTATATCGTGGGTATCGAGAACTACGAGGGAATATGGTCCCACGACATCCAGACCCGAAACAAACATTAGTCTGTAACGATAACATTCGGTAAATTTGTTCCGAGAATCGAGCCCACTGCCTCCCGTTTGAGGCTGAGGCTGTCATATAGGTTTTAATTTTAATAAAATAACATAATAGTTGAGGGTTTTTAAAAAATAAAAATTTATGGTATTTTACGTTCTATTTAATCTGATTTATTTGACATTTGCTCATTTCACTGTTTCAAATAATGAACATCCTTTATATGAGCGCCTATCGCTACTCGTTGGGGGGGGAGCCCCCGCGCACGCCGCCGCCACCCGTCGCATCTCACCCCCTCAATCATACCTCAGCCCAGAGCCGACAAAACCTTAATGACTTCACATCGAATTTCTTAGGAAGAATTTTCAATATGCAGGTTTTTTCACGGTGTTTTCCTTCATCGTTAATGTAAGCGATAATACACATTACTTCGAAAAGTCGGAGGTATATGTTATTTGAGCTGGTTTTGAACCTGCAACTTTCGTCTCAGCAATCTGATGATTGTGTATACTCAACCCCAAGTCCCAAGCTAACTCCCAAGTCCCAAGTCACTGCTTCCGTGGGCTAATATTTATGTTAATTTTACTCAACTGCTAAGAGTAACTAGCCACTTCCCTTATTGAACCCACAATCCATAAGTGGTAGAGCCGATTTTAATAACCTTATAACACTGTGTTTACTTACTACAATGAAAATGGGATTCAACATCCTACTTTTAATCTGCAGGTTTTGTAACGAACAAATTCTGTTCTATACATTCCATATTTGGATTGAGCTCTACAATTTTCCTGGTCTACAGTACATTACGTTCCAAAAATAAACAGATTGTAGTGAGTTACGACCACACACGGCTCTCGATCTTACCAAAATTGTTGTTAGTCACAAATTACACAGTGGGGAACAAAAAGTCAATCCCTCGAGATCCAATAAGGATAATGCACGGTACAACGTAAATATAGTTGGGTAATATAATAGAATATTTAGAAGGTGTGGCTCGTTGTATTCCACTTACTACACTTAACGATGAATGATAGCCAATACGAAGATAAATGGAAGCGTTTGGACACGGTAATGTTATCTATACAGTTTGGATGTCAATATTTGTATTTTATATAGCACGACAGCATCGTTTAGTACTAGACATGTGCATATTTAATAATAATAATAATACTAGCCCTGTATTAAACATTGTCCCACTGCTGGGCACGGGCCTCCTCTACTAATGAGAGGGATTAGGCCTTAGTCCACCACGCTGGCCTAATGCGGGTTGGCAGACTTCTCATACCTTCGAAAAATTCTCAGATATGTAGGTTTCCTCACGATGTTTTCCTTCACCGTTAAAGCAAGCGATAATTAACATTTTAATACACATAACTTTAGAAAAGTCAGAGGTGTATTGCCACTTGGGTTTCGAACCTACGACTTTCGTCTTGACAGTCCGTACCGCAACCAACTAGGCTATCGCTGCATATTTACACGCTTTATATTAGCTTATCTGTATCTGTATCTGTTCATCACCTTCAACATGTCTGATTAATTTGAAATCTGCGTGTCAAGAAATGATGACAATACAATAATTTCATAACTTTGGCCTTATATCCTAAATCCACCAGGATACCAAAAAGTATGATAATTTTAGATCATATTTTTTTATCATGTAGTCTTGATTTGAAATCAAGTGTTTTAATCATAAGTATTTTTGGATACCATAGGCAGGTAAATGAATTTTCGTACTTTTTAGTTTAGTAGTTTAAAAAAGGAATTAACTCGATTAATTTGATTGTACAGCAGCGTATGGTACTTGACTTGAAATGTTACAAATAGTTAATTGGTAGCTGTTTATAAGAGTAGAGTTATTATCAGGATATAGTAAAAAGCACCCCTATATAGCATATAGGTGCAGTGTGGTCACTTTGCCGTGCCATGATAAAGAAAAAAAACTTTTTATCGAATTATTTTACGTTTTAGCTAGCTATTAAGGCGTTTTTTTTAATCGTTAATTTCGGTAACGGTTGAAATTATCATAGACTACTTAGATCCTTCGTCGACAGCCACCATTTTTTTGTATATAATAATAATAATACTAGCCCTGTATTAAACATTGTCCCACTGCTGGGCACGGGCCTCCTCTACTAATGAGAGGGGTTAGCCCTTAGTCCACCAAGCTGGCCTAATGCGGGTTGGGAGACGTTTTCACTTCACAACACATTTATCACTTCAAACTAAACTATAGTAGGATGAACCAAATTCCTCGTAGTACATTACATTTCTAATTATGATCTATTTTTTACTAAGTCACGATTTCGTCCATTAATGGAGACCACCGTTTTTTGCTCCTAAGCCTCATAATGACACGTAATGATTAGATTACACCGGTCCCTTATACAAATTCCTATGTTATATTTTAAAAAACAACATGTATTTTAGGATGTTCTTAAAATATATGAGAACGTAATTTATAACGATATAATGATGAAGTGATGACATGAAATATGTTAGATTTTTTTATAATCTCAAAAAGCAGGCACTAGAGCACTACACCAGTTCGTCGTCTTTAATTCCGTCCATTTATGAGGTAGGCTATATTGGACACGAATTCCAATATCGAGCTAATTATGACTGATTTCAAAGAATTCAAACTCTAAGACAAATTGCGATTGCCTGCCCTATACAGGCGCCACCAGGATTACTTTTAGGGAGGTGGATCTACACATTAAACTATTATTTAACTAATAAAATATAAAATTATACACGAACACGTATCTTATGTAGATAAATGTAATGGAGGATTGAATTTATTGACAAGGTGATTGAACAAATTATGCAATTAACAGCAACCTAGACGCCTTTAGTTTTTTCAAACAGTAACTTAATAAAAGAAATGTGTTTTTCTTCTATGTATTTTTTTCCTGACAAGGGGTGCAAGTGCACCCTCTTGCAATCTGCTGCCGGCGTTCATGGCGACCTAGGATTTGAGCCTAAAACCACACCAGTTTCTTAGTTACAACAATTTATGTTTTATGTTACTTCTTTCAATCAAGTGCATGTTATATTATGAAGTATACCCTTAAAACAGTTAATTATAGCACCCGTTCAAATGCACAGAAGGTTAATCATTTGACATTTTATAAAAGATACTAACAGTATAGGTTCGACCTATTGAAGGCGAACAACGTTCACAGTTAAATAACGATGTCCGAGATTAATGTTTGGAAAAAACATAATCTAAATCATTACTGATGAGGTAACACCTATGCATGGTTTTAAACGGTGACAACACAGATTAAACTACAAATCCACAATGCTAACTTAAGTCAGATTCCATTGCCTTATAGATCTAACGGGAACCCGGAAGTGGATCACAACACCAAATTAGTTATACGATTGATAAATGTTGTAAACGAAATACAAAACTAAGAAGCTTATAAGATCATTTTCACATATTTTTTAATACATTGTAAGCATCGAAAGTAGTGCGCAGAATAATGTCATAAATAATTTATTCAAGTACACAGCAGGCAAACCCACTTCCGAACTAAATATGCATTATTAAAAACACGCATAATAAATACGCATTAGCATACATGCGGGCGCATTGCGTTCTAGTTTAGCGGTTCACGCGTTTACGCGCGAAATGGGCGGCTATAATGATCGGTTATAATGGTTGACGGATTTGATTAAATATTAAACCATTATCTGTCATTAGGTTATACTCTTGAATGGTCGCTTGAACGTTGCAGATCGTGAGATTTTTAATCTGATTTTGTTAACTCATTATTTAGCAGAAAGAAGAACGGAATACGGAAGAAAAAGGTTATGAGAGTTAAAATTATATTTTATAAATAAGCCAGCAAACCTCATGTTAATGGCATATCGAATCGATTCCCTTCAGTCACAACACGGTAGAAATTGACATTAATTCAAACCTGTGCAGTACCCGTGGACTTAACTCAACGGATTTATATAAAGCGAACGATTGAAAGCCACTTTCGCTAGCATTTTCTGTACCTTTCTTCTGTCACTCTCAATACTTACTTTAATTGATAGTTTCTTGCTTACAGTTGGTTCTGAGATTCTTTCAACATTTACAATGACAATTAGAGCAGTGCTTTAATGTTTTATGCACTTTTTGTAGTTGTAATTACTGTTGAACAAGACAGGTGTCAAGTTATTAGCATAATCACGTAACACAGTCAGTGTCTACTTCACATAATACATATACCCTTTTATTTTTACAGATGTTTAACAATTCAAAGATCTATTGAACGAATTGTTGTTACTGTTAAACCATGTAGTTGTTACTGTTATGATACTCATTTCTAGAGGAAAGATTTTTCGGCGTTGCTTTTAAGATTTACGACATTCTTTTCAGGATCTACTCTGTCTTCTAATAAACTCAAAATAAGTGCTATCATTAAAATTAATTTAGTTTTACATAATAAATCAGCTCCGTATTCCACTCTTGTACCATTGTGACAGGGGTTAGGTCCATCAAGCTGTGTTAATGCGGGTTGGTAGGCGTCACATTAAATTACCTTTGAAATACTTGGAGAATTGCCAGGTGTGCAGGTTTCCTCGCAATGGCTTCCTTCACCATTAAAACAAGCGCTTATTAACAATGAATGCATACGTCATTTCCAAAACTTAGAAGTAAACACCTTGAACACCATTTGGACAAGTGTCAAACTCTAATCACGAATAGTTACATTATTTCTGAGGAACACTAGATACAAACCAATCAGACATCCGCACGATAAACCTGGCAGTCATATTAAATGACAGAGATTTGATACGACTTTAATTTACAATTATAAAATCATTATGACTAAATTCGATGTCATTGCGAGAGGAATATTCATAATAAATTCAAAACTATCTAAATTCTAGAACAATAACTTCTGTCTTCTACGCTGTAAAGTTCAATGGAAGAATCGGAGGAATAGTCAATACAACAATAACAATAAACGTTGTCATTAATGTAGCAGTGGCAAAAGATGGAATAATTTAAATACATGACGGTCCTGCATGTTTACAATTTCTTAATTGCTACCAATATTATATTAATTGTTTGATTACGTCAATAATATGCTTAACATTAGCTTAAAGTAAGTTAAATAAATACATTTAGATCAAACAACAAAGGGAACCCGGATTGAATGCGTTTGATGGACCTTTCTACACTTAAATGAAGACGATCAAATAATAATCAACAAATCTCATCACAATAACTAGTATATTCATCTGTTTATTATAATTATATCAACATTCCTGTGTATGTTTTGACAGTCAATCTCGTCTGAGTAAGAAAGCTTAGTTTTGTAAACATACAGTTATGCGTTTGTAAATATTTACACACCATGTCGAATCCAGAGAATTCATAACGATTCATGATTTATCTGAAAAGATGGATTACAAGAGTAAATCTTCTGTTGTAATCAATTATTTGAATTTGTTTTTATATCTCTACTTTATTTATATAAGTATCATATTAAGTACTTCCGCAACGTTTGTTGTTATCTGCCCTGTATTGTATCACTGTTCCACGGCTAGACACCACGAACGAACCACGAACCTTCTCTATTAACGAGAGTGATTAGGCCTTAGTTCACCACCCTGGCTTTTTCACAACTTCCATACCTTACAAATTCTTATTTAGGATTCTCAGCTAAGTTGGTTTTCTCACGATGTTTTCTTTTACCATTAGAACCATATTTAACAATGTATACATACACACTTAACTACGAAATGTCAGAGTTACGTGAGCTGAGAGTTGGGTTCGAAGCCGGGATATATCCGTCTCCGCTAGGCTAATACAGCCTTTTAACATAATGGCACTAAACTCGAAATTCTATCATAAGTCTAAGAATGACTGTAGGATGTAAAAATTAACCTCTTTGATATTATTTTCATTTTTTTTATTTATAAAGTTTCTGAAGGTTTGGCAACCCGCATGCGATGCTCCTGGTGTAACCGCTTACCATCAGACGATCCGTAAGCTTGTTTGCCATCATCGTGGTATAAAAAAATATTAATTAGTTCGAATACAAAGATTTTATGCTATTAACCGTACATCGTCGAATAATACTTGAGTGATAATAAACACGTAATCTCCTTGTAACACTAGTACTACCCACTGTGTGTGAGTTATAAAATGCGAATACAGCGTAACGAGTTGTTTACTACACGAGGGATTATTTTTAACCACAAGTATCTTGATGCGAGTAATGTAAACAAATCGAGCATAGGTTAGACTCGAGAGACTCCCGCTGCGACGTGACGTTACGCTTATAAGTATGTCGAATATTAGAGAATATATCTTCAGTATGTATTAGCAAAGAAAGTATACAATTTAAGAATATCCCGTTAAGGACACATAATTTTTTTTTATTCCGGAATATATCTTCATAAAGTCCATCAACGATAGCTGTTGACTCGATCGATGAAATAGTTAATAAAATACAAATACGCTTTAAATCGATAGGAATACCAGTATTCTGGACTGTACTAAAAAGATAAACCTAACTGGCGATATATTTTTTTAAATATAATAGAATACAGTTGACAGAGCATAAACTACATTTGATATGCATAAAACATAAAACCATGATGGACAGTTTATTAACAAATGTAGCTTATTAATGTAAGTAGTTTTTGTCGGGGGTCTAGTGTTGGGGTACGATGTTTAGCCGTTTTGCGGCCTTCTGAATGCTCTGACACTAGTGTCTAGACCCTCAACCGCTTCTTCGCCTTTTTGGCAATGGCGTAGTGTGAAGACTTCTTCAGGCCGGCATGATTGTGTTGAGTAGCGGTGGATAGATTGTCTTTCGCTACTCGATGCTCTAATTGGACGGCACTGCGCTTATCATCATCTTAAAAAAAAGTATACATAAAATTTCTAAATTTGTCATATGCATGTATGACAGATAAATATCACCAACGTTATCTGTTTTGTCCTGGCACGACAATTTGACACATAATTGCAAGTACAGTGTATTTTAACATATAATGACCGTCAACAAAGGTTGCGTCTCTACATGGTTGCAAGAATGCCTGGCTGTATTAATTGGATACACACCGGCGGACCCCGAAACACAACTAGTCGTTAGTCACAATGCTGAATTTTCACCATGTGTACGGCGGTCGCTTTCTTGTCTGGCAAAATTATGTATCAGTTACCCTAAGCATGCAACACATAAAAACTAAATTCAAAAGTTAAAAAGAAAAAATACAATATGCTGTCTTGCGTAATATTTGGGTTGAGAATGACATGTATAACTTATCTAGACTTTTTATAAAATCGTTGAATAAACGCGACATTTATATGCACTTTTCGTAGACTTAAGTATGTAAATTTCCAGATAATAATAAAAATGTAGACACTGAAAACACTTCTTATTATGCCACATTACGCCATTCGAAAGTAAAATACAGGATATTCGTTTTTGCATCATGCAAATCTTACAATTTCGCCATTAGTGATCTTACAGGAAATTAATTATAATAATAAAAAACCTCGAAAATAATTACAAAACTCGCATGATATAACATTCCAAATGCAATTACGTAAAATGTACAAGACGCAACAATACATGATTATGTCGCATAGGAATAGGTCGAACCTTCAAAGAAAACTGAGTAACCCGAGTCGTGAGAGATGTCAGATTGTACATTATTGTACAAACCACATCGAAATGAAAGATCGCATGTAAACGACTAAGCTTCAGATTGGCGAGACGGTAGGGTCAATGGAGTAGCAAGATCCAAGATATCTCAAAATAGAACTATTGAAAGTGACGTTATGTAACTTTGAACAACGAAAGCCAGTGTGGGAACTGTCTGGAAAGGTCGTTGGGAATCATTTCTCAACGACCTTTCCAATCATATGATAGTATAGTCGGTGTGGGGACCCTCCACTATGGTACGCCCATAAAAGTAGAATATGTACCTCGAAGAACCTAGTCTAAATGCTAGTTTAATTTGGAAATTAGGGACAAAAAATTACATTGCATTACCTATTTTGTCGTGTAATTAGTAAAATTATAAAAAGGCGCTACTTTAGCGAACAATAAATAATAATAATACTAGCCCTGTATTAAACATTGTCCCACTGCTGGGCACGGGCCTCCTCTACTAATGAGAGGGGTTAGGCCTTAGTCCACCACGCTGGCCTAATGCGGGTTGGCTGACTTCTCATACCTTCGAAAAATTCTCAGATATGCAGGTTTCCTCACGATGTTTTCCTTCACCGTTAAAGCAAGCGATAATTAACATTTTAATACACACATAACTTTAGAAAAGTCAGAGGTGTATGCCACTTGGGTTTCGAACCTACGACTTTCGTCTTTGCAGTTCGTACCGCAACCAACTAGGCTATCGCTGCTTCTTAGCGAACAATATCAAAACAAAAACAAAATGATATGCAACACACCTGCATACAGATTTTAAAAGGAAGTACTTAATTCTGAATACATTTTATTTAACAGCTCGTAAATCTCAAATTGCAATGCTAACACAACTTTCTCATAGTCACTATCAAACTGTGTGACACGAATAACATAAAATCCGGCGACCATTAAATCATTCTTATATTAAAACATAATAAATTACAATCCGTTACGTCGATTTGCATAGAATTTTAAAATCTGATGGCATTTATAACCCTGATAGCATAATATATTAAATGTGATTATATTTGAGACATAATTTACATAACGATTATCAGGCCCATTCGGTAAAATGACGGTCTAATGTAACATATAACAAACACCCTTCTTTTTATCGAGGGTTACAAACAAGAATGTACTCTTGAATCACCCCTGTTAAGACTATGTTTACCCCAAAAGTCATAATATTTATGATCAATAAACATGCGAGGGGTAGACACGCATGATGCAGAACGCTAATATACAAAGTTAATATTATTAAATAGAAGAAACAGCATGCTGTTGTGTTTAGTATGTTGGTAACACGTAATGGTGTGCTTACTGCGCTCGGATGTTACGTCGACGGCTAAAACATCATTTAGTAAAATTACCTCGTGGATAGGTACTTTTTGAATAATTTTAGTATGACGCGTGATGGCTTGGTCATTTTTAAATCCTTCAATACCTTGTAATCTTCATGGCAAAATTCTACAAGAAAATTTAATGTTCCCGAGTCTCTTACAGTAGTTATTTTACTAGCGTCTAATTCCTGGACTATTACTTTCTGAAACACTAATGAATTTATCACATATTCGGTTATAATTTGGCTTACTATCATAACATTGAACAGAATTCCGTGTAATAAAGATAAAATGAATATTAATCACACGTCAAGGTTCTGTGTGAATTAGGTATCTTTAGTTTATAAACGCTCATGACACCGTGTACTACTATAAATCATTACTGACTATGGACACATCATTAGAATTTATGCATGGCGTGCCATATATGACTATTTTAAGCATTTCGTTAATCAAACATAGTTATACTAATTTTTACTTCAAAACAATAATGAAACAAATGATACCGTAAAGTTAGATAAATACATAAAAAACCGTTGCAGTAACGCCTGTCTTAGACTTTTGTTTGTTGTAGTGCTTATTAGTAAACTGATAAGGACAGATATTTGAAATCTCAAGGGGTGTTAATTTTCTATGTCAGCATCTTAATTCAACTCTTGAGGATGAAAGAGGTGGAAAATTTTACAAGGAAAAAGATTTAGTTTGAAACAATAAAAAGCGACATAGGCTACTTTTATCTTTGGCGCATTAAGTTATGCAGGTCTTATTATATTATGGATATTTCGTCAAATCTGAAACATGCATTTGAATTCCCTCCGACGAAATATAATAAAAGTTTCTAAACAAAACGGATAGAAATTTCTTCACCCAACCTACGGTTAACACTTATTACAGTCTATTGCTTCGTAGCGCCCTTGATTGGTTCAACGTACTTAATTGATACACGGCTGATGGGCACGCTTGCACAACTATTATCTCATCAGATGTCATTATCTACCCATTATACAATTCAATTACTCCAGACATACTGCCGGGCATGTAAGATGGGCGATTTATTAAGCCCTTCATTACAGCGGCATCGAGGCGAAGTTGTGTTGTGTGATGGCATAAGGCAACAGATTTTCTCTATAATTATTTTCTTTATGTGGTGCCCGTCACACTGTTAATGTAATTGGAATCGTTCGTGTTGATGGAGATGTGTTATTAGTTCCTAATTTAAGAATAGAAACGGTTCAGTTTTTAGAGTGCATTTCGTAAGTTTTCTAAGTGCCAATTAATGACACTATTGGCTGCAATTCGACGGATCTATTGTGCTATTCTATCAAGCATGTCAGCTCACTCAGACAAATCCTCAACCACTGCGTTTCCAAGTGGAACTGGCTTTCTACCGAAGATTTATTATTAATGGTCATCAATATAATATTCTCCGTCATGCTTAGATGTTGGAAAAAGTGTATGAAGATGCTACAGCAGCATTTTATTCCCGCCATGAGATAGGTTGCACCGCAATGGCTCTTTGTGGGCAAGCAATGAGTCAACACCTCGTACCAAATGAGGATCCTTTTGTTCGAAGTTCGTTCGTTGTAATTAACTGGTAATTTCTTTGTTTCGGTTGTTATTGCTGTATTGTTAATTTAGCGGTGTGAATCGAATGTGCTTCCTCAGCGATTTCCTTTTATACTGTGGAATTGATGAATACAATACAATACAATACAACTCGGCATTTTCTCGAGTAAATCGATCATACTTTCAACTCATAATTCGTGGTGAATCTTACATTCAGTATATTTAGCTATTCTACGACTATTGATTTTCTGAATAATGACTACTGTATCTGATGGCTAATCGCGTCTAAACATCACGCCATCACAGCAGTCGATACAATCTTGAGCAATGATTTTTCAAAAACCAACACGTCTAGAGATCGAAATAACCTTTATGTGAAATTATAATTTATAAGTGAGTTTTGCTATGACCGTATTATTAAATAAACCAGGGTACTGAGCACGAATAACTTTCGAACAAATATTCGAATCCAGAACTTCACATTTTATTTTTATCTTACATACATTTGACACACTGGAATATTAGGTAGGCCCTTGGTATTTACTGATAGGCATTGTATTGTTGATGCGTTACAAACTACTACCGTAGAAGCTAACAATGGTGAGTGTTAATTAAGATCACCTACTTTTCTTTACAAGTAATTGTATTGTGTTACATTCAGGCTCAAAGTATCGTGAACACAAATACACACTTTGAAAATTCAATAACCAATACTGGTTATGCTTAGCAAGTATTTGCTGGCACTTAGTTATTCAACTCGTTTACCTTACGATCGGATTGGGTTAAATCATAGATAGTATTGGCAGTCTACAAACTATTCAAGTCCTTATTTATACTGGCATTGATATTTCTATCTATGTCTGGAGTAAAATAACTGAAATTTTACGATTGACTATCATCAATTGTAAAATATCTTACATATATACTCAGCCTGTTGCCGTCCACTGTTGGACGTAGGCCTCCCCAAGTGAACGCCAACCATCCCGGTCTTGGGTAGCCCGCATCCACCCGCTACCCGCCACCTTCTTCAAGTCGTCGGTCCATCGTGCAGCAGGGCGTCCCACACTACGTTTGCCTAAACGCGGTCTCCACTCCAACACATGTCTGCCCCATCGGCCATCTGTCCGTCTGCAGACGTGACCAGCCCACTTCCACTTTAGCGTGCTAATTTTGCGAGCAATATCTATGACTTTGGTTCTCTGGCGGATGACTTCATTTCGAACTCTATCCACCAGAGAAACCCCAAGCATTGCCCGCTCCATAGCACGCTGAGCGACTTTAAATTTATGGACCAGTCCATTTGTGAGTGTCCACGTTTCAGCCCCGTAGGTCATTACGGGTAGGACGCACTGGTTAAAAACTCTTGTTTTTAAGCATTGAGGGATCGACGACTCAAACAGGTTACGTAGTTTACCGAATGCTGCCCAGCCCAAACGAATTCTTCTATCTGCCTCTTTCTCGAAGTTGTGCTTGCCTAGTTGGATTATTTGGCCCAAGTATACGTACTCTTGCACAACCTCGAGAATGGCATCACCCACGGCGACGAGTCTCGGGAGGACGTGACCGTTAAACATGACTTTCGTCTTGTCAAGGTTCATCCCGAGACCTCTCCGTTTTGAAGAACAGTTAAGGCTGTTCAGCATGTCTTCCAAATCCTGCAGAGTTTCAGCCATGATGACTATATCATCCGCAAATCGCAAGTGAGAGATGTACTGGCCGTTGATATTGATGCCCCGTCCTTTCCAATCAAGCGTCTTAAATGCGTCTTCCAACGCGTTGGTAAACAGTTTCGGAGAGATTACGTCTCCCTGTCTTACCCCACGTCGCAGTTGGATTGGCTTTGTGCTTTGTTTTTGTACTTGGACGGTCATCGATGCGGCTTCATACAGGCATCTCATCACTTGGACATAGCGGTCGTCAATGCGGCATCTCTGCATAGCCTCCAGAACAGCCCAGGTCTCGATGGTGTCGAAGGTTTTCTCGTAGTCCACAAACGCTAGGGAAAGAGGTTCATTGTACTCCTCGGTCTTCTGAATTATTTGCCTTAGTGTGTGTATGTGGTCTACGGTACTAAAGCCTCTCCGAAACCCAGCCTGCTCCGGCGGTTGGAAGTCATCGAACCTTTGGGCAAGACGATTCGAAATAACCCTCGAAAACAGCTTATAAACATGGCTCAAGAGTGATATAGGGCGGTAGTTCTTCAATAGGGTGTTATCTCCCTTCTTGAAGAACAAAACAACCACACTCCTGCTCCATGCCGCCGGTGTTGTACCAGTGTAGATGACGGAGTTGAACAGCTTTACAAGCTCAGTTAATACTGGCATACCGCCTGCCTTGAGCAGCTCTATAGTTACTCCGTCATCACCTGCAGCTTTGTTATTGTGAAGCTGTTCAAGGGCTCTTCTAATCTCGCCGAAGTCGATGTCGGGAAACTCGTCTGTATGGTGGCGAGTTAGTCTGGCACGCGGATCATCCGCGCTCGGGGCCTCAGGTGGACTTGTTTTTGGAGTATGCAAGTCCCCATAATACCTTTCGACCTCTGCGAGTATCTCTGGCATGGAAGTGACGGTGGTGGTCTGTGATGTTCTGAGCTTTGTCAGGTGACAACTAGAGGTATGTGGCTTGGCGAAAACTCTGGTACCCTTGTTCTGCGTAATAGCATTTTCAATGTCCAGAGTATTCGAGCGTCTTATATCGCGCCGTATTAGCTTCTTTACCTCTTTGTTAAGTACCTGACGCTCAGATTGTGTGACCTTTACGAGCTCTCGTCGTTTCCTTAAAAGGTCCAGAGTCTCGCTTGAGAGCTTCGACTTACGTCTATTGTTCTGAGGTCGAAAGTATTTATTACCCACCTCACGCAGAGTCCGCACCAGGCTGTCAGTGGCGTCATCAATATCCGCCGTAGTTTCCAATACGGCAAATCGGTTCTGTAGCTCTAGCTGGAAAGCTTCACAGCCGACCTCGACTTGGGCCAAAGTTGGTCGGAGAGTCGACTTCATTAAGCGCGCTCGGTCAATTTTAACTTTTATATTCAGAGTGCCTCTTACAAGTCGGTGATCACTACCGGTGTTAAACCTACTGATCACAGAGACATCTCTGAATATTTGGCGCTTATCAGTCATAATGAAGTCGATCTCATTCCTGGTGACATTATTGGGGCTTCGCCAAGTCCACTTCCTTTGGGGTTTCTTCTGGAAAAAGGAATTCATCAGAAAGAGCCCCCGGGTCTCGAGAAAGTTGACTAGCATTTGCCCCCTGTGATTCCTGCACCCATAGCCGAATGATCCTACCCTCGATTCGCCGTGTCCTTGTACTCCCACTTTGGCATTGAAGTCACCCATTACATCGCTGTAGGAAGCCTTGGTACGAGACATAGCTTTCCCTATGTCTTCGTACATGGCCTCTACTTCGTCATCAGGATGAGCTGACGTTGGGGCGTACACTTGTATAACCTTCAGAGTATATCTCTCAGTTATTTTTAAGACAAGGTACGCCACTCGCGCTGATACGCTGCCAACTTCCACAACGTTGCTTTTTAGTGACTTGTGGATAATAAATCCGACGCCACCTTGGGATGGTTGGTGTCCTTCTCGGAAGTAGAGTAAGTGACCAGAATCTAGGGCTATCTTCTCCTCCCCCTGTCTTCGGATCTCGGATAGCCCTACGATATGCCAGTTAATGTGACTTAGCTCTACTTCCAACTCAGCGATGTGCTCGTCCAACCGCAGAGAGCGTCCGTTGTACGTCGCCAAAAATAGCCGTTTGTGGTACCCTACCGTAGCCCGGGGATTCTTAGCACCCCCCACCCCACCGTTACCATGACCGGTACCGTGGTCAGGAATAGCGGGGCTACCGGGAACTGGGGGCCGTGAATTTGGGAAGCCTTTCATATTGGGGGGTTTTGCCATAGTCACCACGCTTGGCAGGCGGGTTGGTGACCGCAGTTGCTGGTATGTTTTACCATCGACGCTGCTGCCCGTCGAAGGCATGGGTATTTGGCATTCCAGCATTTTGTGTGGTTATGCCGCCACAAGTCGGCCGCCAGAACCTCATTCGTTAGCTAGCAGGGTGTACCACGAGCAGGTAGGGTTGGCAGTTGGGAGCATGAGATGTAATTTGCCCCCCTTACACCCCTTGTGCCAACTTACGGCCCCTTTGGCCACTTAAATATCTTAAATATTATAATAAAATCACTATATTTAGAAAAGTACCCATTTCCTGTTTCTGGCATACTCATTTTATCATTCAGTTTGTCTTTGGTGAAAATTCATTTCTCTTATTATCTGAATGATCGCTGAATCATGTCTAATGAAAATTGTTAAGCCAGCCTACCGACGAACAAAAACTCCCACGGCGCAAGTGGACTGGTCCTGTACGAACTTTATCAGAACAAACTTTACTTGGTTCAAGTTACAATCGTCAATTTCAGCATTACAGATATCGTTTCCGTAGTGTAGCGGTTATCACGTGTGCTTCACACGCACAAGGTCCCCGGTTCGATCCCGGGCGGAAACATATTTTATTTTTGGTTTTCATTACGATAATCTTTGCAAATGGCTTTCTAAGGAAATAGGCGTCACAGAATCTAGATAATGACGAGGAAGTATGTTGACAATGCGTACTGAATTAGAGGTAGAAAAGGCGTTGCAATTAAATTTAGAAAGCGGCACAAATGCAAGTAGTTCACTAGATAGGATAATTTCTTACTGAACACGAAACTATATTTGCCTTTTTATTCCATTGATGGACTATCCCTAGACAGAATATGAACTACTAAGCGTAGCGACTGACTGAATCTTATTTATTAACTCTTAGCGTATTTAGCGTTTCTTCCATATAAAGTATATTTGAACCATTCTCGCTCCTTATCCTGTATTTTATAGTGCTTTTTCATTTTATTAACCGACTTCAAAAAAGGAGGAGATTATGTCAGTGAGGTGGTCCCAATGGCACCAAGTCAGGATCTGATGATGGGATCTCAGAAAAATCAAAGGCAACCCTCAAATTTTAAAGTGACGCATAATTTGTTTTTTAATTGAAATCAGTGTACTTTTTATGAAGTAAAAAACTTTTACTTATAAATGATAGTGTCCATTATTTAAGTCCATACACTTGTGAACTAACAATCTAAACTATGTTAGCATTTACCCATTTTGTAATTTAAACAGACATAATTTATGCATTCATGCTCGATTTCCATATAAGTACTGCATTACGTAAGTCGAAATATGATTTTTGTATTTTTCTCTTCCTGAACACACATAACCATTTCCTCCTGTCGACACTAGGTGATTAAATAATACATTTTCTATTTTTACGTTGCGTAGTCACATTGCTCTGATGTGTAGGGCGTTGGGGGTCAACTATAGTTAAACATAACTCAGTAAAGACTGGTATAAGCGTCTTCAACTTTCTTTGTCATTCATACTAAAACACTTCAAAGCAACATCGACAAGATACATTATCATTTTTAGAAAAGTTATTCT
Organism: Laothoe populi; assembly: GCA_905220505.1. Lineage (NCBI taxonomy): Eukaryota > Metazoa > Arthropoda > Insecta > Lepidoptera > Sphingidae > Laothoe > Laothoe populi. The sequence goes on from HG992169.1 coordinate 10,879,918, forward strand.
TCCTTAACGGACCATAAATATGAAAGCTCGTCATGCCTTATTACACGAGTAAAAATAACACCATAATGCGCTATCCACACCCAAGTCCAGATCGGTTTGATGTTTGAAGCGTGACCTACGATAGGATATTCTTTCTTTTTCCAGGGGTTTGACGTTCAGCATAATATGGCATTTTCTTTTAATGCATTAGCACCATAGCACAGCAGCTGGGCAATGTCTCTAGTATTGCTCATGTCTGTCAGATGCACCATCAATTTGCCTGCTTTCGTAGGACTAAAAAGATGCTGGAATGTTAGGATTCCGTGACAGTCCAACTCTATAAAATGCCTTGTATTTTGTGAAACAGAATTAACGAAGGGCTGTTATTTGCATATTGCACAAACTTTTCATCAATATACTAAACGCAGTCCTCGTGAGTTTTCATGCAGCCTGGACCATTACGGTTATCGTCAAATACAAAATAATGAATAGTGCCTGAGTAACCCAAGTTTACGAGACATCTTCAATCAGGTGGTGTGCTCAGGCGCATCGTTTACGACGCCATTTTGTTTTTATTGTACTCTTCCGCTTTCGTAAGAAGACGTGTAAACGTGCTACATCAAAACAAATGACAGCCACACTATTTCTGGATAGTTACGAAAGTGTTACTGTTAAAGGAGTTTTTCTATAAATAAAAAGAGGCTCATTTCATATACTATAGAAAAGTAAAATGCATCCGAAACAGATGTGCGAAACACAATTCGCGACGACGTTATTTAAGCGACAAAAGCTAGTGGCCATCAGAAAACTTAACATTTTACGCTTCCGGATGGTCTGTGAAGTTTGGTTGCCTGTAATAATTTGTAATTGAAAGTTCTAAGTGGTGTTTTGTTTATAGGCAGGCGTGGCGCTTATCATCATACGGGCAACCTGCTGATTTCTATAAAAAAAAATTATTATCTTATCTAAAATAGATGATTTTTGTGTTTGTTTTGTTCTAAACGAGACTATTCCGCCCATCACGTAAAGGACGTGCATTTTTAAACACCAAGCAGTGGACGCACAGTGAGTCTTTAGGAATGTGTAAGTATATCCCTCAATTAAATTAAACTCATGCACATATAGGGAGGAGTTGGATATATAATGTATATTTCCCACTAATCACATTTGTCTAGTGGCAGGAGACTTTAGCTATGAACCGGCAAATAGTCGGGAAAGTGAAGGAAAAAGTTTATGTGGGGATTTATGACTAAAAAGTTGCCCTGGATTAATTTGTGCCCGATATAGCGATATGATTGCACCCTATCGCAACACCAGACAGAATGACGGGATCTCAGAGAGGAGGCTCTGGTGCAATATTCTCTACACCTCTACACCACCAACAACACGCCTACTCCTTAGGTAAATCAACAGAATCTGCGCTTCACAGTGTAATTTCACCAATTGAAAATGCACTATCAACACAATCATCAGCGCTTGTAGCCTTCATCGATATCGAAGGGGCTTTTGACAAGACACAATTCAACAGCATAAGCCATGCACTGCTCAGCCACGGCGCTGATCGATCCGTCTCTGAATGGATCGATAGCATGCTGAGGAAAAGAGCAGTGCAGGTAGCAGTCAATGGCACTACAAGAGCTATTGTGCCAAGAGGTTGCCCACAGGGAGGGGTTATTTTACCACTCCTGTGGAACCTCGTTGTAGACGACTTAATTAAGTCCCTTAACGAGGCAGGCTTCTACACTGTTGGCTAAGCAGACGATGTTGCAATTCTCTTAAGGGAAAAGTCGAGTCGGTCCTATGCGACCTTATGCAGCGGGCACTCAAAATCGTCGAACGATGGTGTTCTGAACAGGGACTGTCAGTAAACCCATCAAAAACCGAACTAGTATTGTTCACGAAGAAACGAATTATGAAAGACCTTCGCTTACCCAAACTCCAAGGCACAAAACTAACTCTCACAAAATAAGTCAAGTATTTAGGCGTTATATTGGTTGATAAACTGTTATGCAATAAACACATGGATAACAAACTGGAGAAAGCCTGTACCAATATACCAAATCATATTTTGGTAGTGTAAAAGGCTTCTGGGCAGAACTTGGGGAACACCCCAAACTTGTCATGTGGCTATACACTGCGGTAATAAGGCTTATCGTCACATACGGTGCGGTGGTCTGGTGGCCCAGAACGAAACTGACCACAGCCAAAAATAAACTACAGCAGTTTCAAAGGCTAGCTTGTACAGCCGTAACGGGCTGCATGAGAACCACACCCACAGCAGCTTTAGAGGTATTGCTGGAACTACCCCCCCTAGACTTCTTTGTTCAGCAGGAGGCAGCATCGGCAGCTACCAGATTAAAATCACTTAAGCTCTGGTTCAACAAACGGGGCTCACACGGAAATCCTTGAGCAAGCTATCAGTTACCAACGGATGATATTTTTTTACGTGTACACTCACTTTTCGCCGAATTTATCACGTTCCCATAATGTGATAGGGGACGAGCCTATTGCCATACCGTGTACAATTCCAGACGCCAGGCTGATACTGAGTATTTCTACATAGAAAAACCCAATATCACTTTTCCCGACCCGGGGATCGAACCTGCGACCTCAGCATAGCAGTCGTAACGCATGCGCAATTACAACTGTGCCACCGAGGCAGTCTTCTATTAAAATATTATTTATCATGAACATACCGATCATTCTGAAAACATTCAACAATTTTACCTGACCGTAAATACTTAAGTACATGGAGAAAAAAAGACCGCGCCACCAACCCTACGCAGGGCGTTGTCACGTTGCGTTTACCGTACTCGTAGCTTGTCACCGGCTGATTGGATTATCGGTCGGTGAACTTTGAACCCGAATACCCGTGAAACCGTGAACTACGGGAACTGATGACTTACTGAAGTGTTGTGAAATTATGACTGACACCGTTATAGATAAACTTAGTGCTAAAATGTGATTTATAACACGAATCACTGGGGTATATAACTTATATAACTATAACCCAGTTTATAACTTTAATTTTACGTAACTTCCGAATTTTATTTCCATAAAATATTTTTCGTATATGTATGAACCCCTCAAATTAGTAGGGGAGGCCCGTGCCCAGCAGTGGGACAATGTTTAATACAGGGCTAGTATTTTTATTATTTGTAATGTATGGTCCAAAATCTTGCTTATTGGTCAAAAACCATTTTTAGTCCACATAACCAATGTTACATATTGCACTGCTATAATCTAGTTGGGTGTTCTATGGACTGTCGAGACGAAATCCGCAGGTTCAAAAACAGCCAAAATGACATACCCCTACCTCACATTATTCAGTATTATTCATATTATTCAGTATTGATTGCTTTAACCATGACGAAAAATATTTTAAGAAAATCTGCATACTTGAGAATTGGTAAAAAAAAATCAAAGGTATGTGAAGTCTACCTAACTGCATTAGGTCAAAGTGGTAAACTATGCATATTATACTTGCTGTTTATCATTGCATGTTTTTCAAGTTTGTGCTAAAAAGTCTGCAGTTTTAATGGTTTCCATTTTTACTGCTGAAGTGGACACACAACCAATTTAGTTCCCTGATGGTAAATGACCTCCTCCACTTATCACCAGGGGAATCATGTGTGCATTGTCTGTTGCAAAAGGATGCAATGGGAAAGGAAGAGTAGTCTTTCAATGGCAGCGCCTTTGCTGTGCCCTGGTATTGCAGAAGTCTATGGGCAGCGGTGTCTACTTACCATGAGTTGGTTCATCTGCTCGCCTGTCTATCCAGACAGAAAAAAAATAGATTTGGTCCTCCTAAATCTTACTCATATGAATAGCAATAGAATGCTATTAGTTCTTTAGTTTTATTCAGTGTAGTGTGTATAGTAGTACTAATAGGGCAAGCTGAATTGAATCCATAGCTGAACAACTATGAAGCATCCATTAATTCTAGAATCTATAGTTTGGCTTAATTTGCAATATATTATATCATGGATGTGAAATGAGTTTAAATGACACATGGGGGATGGAGTCACTCGCGTCCGTAGGATTTACCACCTTTCCTAGGCCCACCCTACACGTGTCCCCCGGGTGGTGCAAAACGAGTGGCTATACAGGGAAAAAAACCCTAAGACTATACAGGGAAAGCCCTAAGATAATAATAAATAAACTATTAACTATGGATAAAGCAAGACTAGAAGAAAAACTACCCCAGGAGGGTACCAGTGGAGAATCCACTGGAGAATCCCTCTCCGAGCATTGCTCGGGCTGCCCCACGTATTCTGGGGGGGGCATAGGATTGCTGACCAAGGAAGCCAGCCTGGATAGGCCAAGGAAAACAATGATACAACAATCAAATGTATTAAAATTAGATAAGAGTAACCCAAAAATTATGAGCCAACAACTTTTCCACAAAGGAATTCTTATTAATCGGGCAAGATCAAGTTCCTTTAGCGGAACAACTATTCAAGACAAAGCAAACATTGAGCCAGCAGATAAAACAGGTAGAGAATCTGAAGAACAGCAGTTCACAGAAGTGCACTATGGCAAAAGACAAAGATCCAGCCCAGATGCAGTAATGCGCAGCCAAAAACAAACAAAATTGAACTACTGGCTCGCAACACCAGCGGTACCAACATCCAATAGCTTCACAGGGCTTGACGATATAGAACAAGCAGATAAACCAGAAATACAAGCACCAAAATCAATAAGACCCCCTCCACTGTTTATTGACGGCGTCAAAAATATCCAACCTTTACTTAAATTATTAGAAGAAGTTGCAAAAGAAGAGTACGAAATTAAGGTATTACGAGGCGACAGAGTTAAAATACAGTCGAAATCAGCCGAATCATACTCCACTATTTATAAAGAACTGAAAGCTAAAAACACAGAATTTTTCAGTTACCAGCCCAAACAAGACCGCAGCTTTAGAGTGGTGCTAAAAAATCTACACCCATCCACAGATAAAGAGGAAATAAAAATAGCTATTGAGGAGCTTGACCATAAAGTAACAAATGTTTGGAACATCCAAAACTCAAGAACAAAACAGGCGTTACCATTGTGGAACATCGAACTAGAACCTCGAGAAAACAATAAAGACATATATAGTGTAAAAACTCTCTTACACTGTTGCATATCGTTCGAAGCACCCAGACCAAAGCGAGTAATCCCTCAATGCACTAATTGCCAAGATTATAATCACACACAAAAGTTCTGTAATAGAAAGCCAAGATGCGTCAAATGTGCGGGTTTGCATCACACTTCAGCTTGTCCACGGAAAGAAAGATCAAACCAAGTCAAATGTGTCCTTTGCGAAGGAAACCACCCAGCTAACTACAAAGGCTGCACAGTCTACAAGGAGCTGCTGAAAGTCCGATACCCTCCTCCAATCAAAATATTCAGAAGAAAACCTGGGTACACGAGAGATGACCAAGAAAATATAAATAAAACAACAAATACCGGAAAATCGTATGCTTCAACTACCAAAGAACTCCCTAAACATTCTATCACGCAAACAGTTAACGTCGAGGATGTAAACCAAAAAGCCCATGAACTCAAAGCCATTAAAGATACACTTGTTGCCCTAATGAACCAAATGTTAATTATGACCCAAACACTTACAGACTTAATTTCAAAAATGTCATCACATTCACAGCACTAAAATTGTGTGTATGGAATGCTAATGGCTTGTCAAATCACTCGGAAGAGTTAAAAATATTCACTAAAATTCACCACATAGATGTTTTACTAATCTCAGAAACTCACTTCACATCTAAAAGCTACTTCAAGATACCAGGATTCAATATGTATCACACTAACCACCCAGATAACAAAGCACACGGAGGATCGGCCATTCTTATCAGGTCAAACATCAAGCACTATGTACTACAAGACTACTGTAAAAACTACATCCAAGCAACAAACATTGTAATAACAGACTGGATTAGTGACATTACAATATCCGCCCTCTACTGTCCACCGAGATTTACTATCAAGGAAACGGAGTTCAATGACTATTTTCAATCCCTTGGAGACAGATTTATTGCAGGAGGTGACTATAATGCCAAACATACGTTCTGGGGCTCTAGGCTTGTCTTACCTAGAGGACGAGAACTCCTTAAATGTATCCAAATAAGAAGTATGAACGTGATATCGTCTGGTCAACCGACTTATTGGCCAACAGACAAAAGAAAAATCCCGGATGTTATTGATTTTTGTGTCAGCAAGGGAATCGCAAAAAACAATATATCGTGCCGGAGTTGTTGGGATCTATCCTCGGACCACTCTCCTATCATAGTAGAACTACACACTACCGCCCAAGAATGCACCAGAAAATGCGTTCTGCATAATACAAGAACTAACTGGACCCTATTTCGAGAGCTTACAGACAAAGCATTCCAGGAACCAGTTAGTCTAAAATCGAATGACGATATAACAGAAGCGGTTCTATACTTCAATAACAGTGTGCAAGAAGCAGCTTGGTCTTCAACCCCACTACTCACAAATAAAGGTATGGACAACTATGTAGCGAAACATATACTAGATAAAGTATCCCAAAAAAGGCGAATACGCAAACACTGGCAACAAACCAGAGACCCTGTTGCGAAAAATCAACTCCATCACGTCACCAGACAGCTAAAGCACATTCTAGACAAAGATCGTAATAACGGATTTCATAACTATCTCACTGACTTGGATGCTACCGCTTCCTCTGGTTATTCTTTGTGGAAAGCCACCAGAAAATTAAAACGGCCCGTTAGTATTTCTCCTCCTTTAAGAAAATCTGACGGTACCTGGGCACGGACAGACCAAGAGAAAGCCGAAACCTTCTCAGAACATCTCTTAAACGTCTTCACTCCTCATCCATATGAAGGCTCTCCAGTAGACGTAGCGGAAATTACTCACCATTTAAATGCACCTAAAAATACGGAGGATGTTCCTTTAAAATTTACAAAGACAGAAGTTGCTCGATTTATAAAAAAAGCGGACCCAAAAAAGGCACCAGGATACGACCTTATAACGAACCGTATACTACAAGAACTACCTAGATCTGGCATAACTTTCCTTACATCACTATTTAACGCCATGACCAGACTGCAATTCTTTCCTCTGGAGTGGAAGATCGCACAAATTGTAATGCTACTGAAACCAGATAAACAACCTGAAGAAGCAAAATCATATAGGCCCATAAGCTTGCTACCTATTCCATCCAAAATATACGAATCTCTATTGCTGCAACGAATCCTACCTATACTAAAAGAAAAAGAATTAATTCCTGACCATCAGTTTGGGTTCCGCAGCAAACATGCCACTATCGACCAAGTGCACAGACTAACAACAAAGATCATGGAATCACTGGAGGCAAAATCTTACTGTACCAGTGCATTCTTGGACATATCTCAAGCGTTTGACCGCGTGTGGCATGAAGGATTGCTTTTTAAATTAAACAACGCTCTACCAGATCACCTGTACGGAATACTAAAATCATTTCTACAACAGCGCCATTTCATAGTACAAAATGGGGAAGCACTGTCTGGCCTTTGTCCCATAAAAGCAGGAGTTCCACAGGGTAGCGTACTGGGCCCAATACTCTACTTACTGTTCACTGCAGATCTGCCGACATCGGAATATTTAACTACTGGAACCTTTGCTGACGACACCGCCATACTAGCTGCACATAGTGACCCAAAAATTGCCTCACAAACTCTACAAAAAGGATTAAATGACATATCCCACTGGCTCAAAAAGTGGCGGATAAAAGCAAACGAAACAAAATCAGTCAATGTAACGTTTACCTTAAGAAGAGGGTCTTGTCCTCCGGTCACATTAAACAACATTGAAGTTCCACAGGCAGATCATGTAAAATATCTTGGATTGCATTTAGACAAAAGACTTACTTGGCAAAAACATATTTTCACTAAGAGGAAGCAACTTGGTATCCAAACACGAAAATTCTACTGGCTCATTGGGCGAAAGTCTCAACTATCTCTCGAGAACAAAATACTTTTATATAAGGCTATACTGAAGCCCGTCTGGACTTATGGGATCCAGTTATGGGGTACCGCATCTCACTCAAACGTGGAAATCCTGCAAAGGTTTCAAAATAAAACACTGCGTATGATAACCAACGCTCCCTGGTTTGTTCCCAACGAACTGTTACATCGTGACCTACGAATACCCACTGTGAAGCAGGAAATCTTACGCCACATTAAATCCTACAAGGACCGTATTGAACATCACCCAAATACTCTGGCTCGGCAGTTAATGGAAAATCACAACAAAGCGCGACGACTAAAGCGTAAAATACCTCAAGATTTAATCCAAAAACAGTAAATATAACTACTGTAAAAACAAAAATGAGGATGTGACACAGGTTTTTTTTTATTCCAAGAGAAATAAAATGCAACCAAAAGCAACAGCAAATATCAGAGAATTTTTAACAATAAAAGATTTCCCATCCCATATTAAGAAATTCAATCTTAAGTTAAAATAACTAGGACTAGTCATAGTGGCTAAAGTGTACTAAGTAATTCTGTATTTGATAGTTTTGTAACAAAATATGTGCACTGATCAATAATAATAATACACATAGTCCTGAAAACTAGGTGAAATCTTTAATATGGGTATCAAGAACTATGAGGAACTACGGTCCCACAACACCCGGATCAGAAACAAAATATCTGTCCTGTCCCACAAACATTTATCTTAGTGCAGGCATCGAACCTATGGCACTTACACAGCTGGCTACTCAACTGTTGCGTCACAGAGGCAGTCTAAAAGTGTATACAGAAGTATGTGACATTCATATTTACGACATGGGGCTGAGCTCTGCCTATTCACATAATAGATTTGGAACTATAATTTGATATAGATCTATTACACACAATTGCCTGACTTTTACTAAGTGTGGAGAAACAAGCCGCCATAAAATCAATCCTTACTGGCAGTAGTAATAGATGAATTTTTATCAATATTTGTTTATAGCTATTAGAGGTTTTTAGGGCTTACTTTCAGGTGCATACAAAATTCTTATTTTAAGTTTTCTTTCGAGCTTCAACATAATATACAACATGTAACATGATTCACGCACACTCTGAAAGTAGTTTGTTCAGAATAAGCAACTGAATCGATATCAACATTTTTTTAATAGACAACAATTTTTTTTCCAAAAATAATTAACACTCAGGTTAATAATAGTCACCCTTTAATTTAACATTCAAGACTAACGAAACTGAAACATAACTCGATGCGATAAAGTCTTTTATAAATACAATACAAACACTTTAAAAAATCAAATAAATAAAATTACGAACTTTATGTCCAAAATTAGTACAACTAATTTCATAAAAAACAATATTTATATTCATCACAGGCTAATTTCAATACATGAATTATGATTGTAATAATATTTTTAAATTGGGGTGTCTGAGGATGTGCGATATTCCGGTTAAAAACTATAATATACTCTTGGCTTAACAAAACCCAGACCTGACTCAAATATTTGTGGATCTTACAAACATTTCTTTTGGAGCATATTATATAAAAACACAGGCTCTTGGTCAGAGCTGGTCTTTACCTGCTGCAGTACAAAAACTGCCAGTAATATGATGATATTGATGGTTTGATTTAGCACATATCCTTAATATTTTAAGAAGGTAAATGATGGCTAAACACAGTAAAATATCATATATAATTTTTCAAATAATCATATTTGTAATTACTCTCCCTACTCTTTTCCAATTATAAATCTTAAATATTTTAGTGTAATATGCAGAAGGAAAAATATATACTCTATGAAAAACTTAACTTTTTACAGTATTATATGTCCTACAGTGTAAAGTAAAATAAAATGATTAATCAATACCTATTATAACATCCAGGTAAAGTATGATTAAAATAAAATTTATATCCTTTGATATTTCTTACATGGCTTTATAAAGGAAGCTCTTGAATTAGAAAAAAAAATAGTATTTTTCTACTTAGCAGAAAATCGCGATAATGAGATTATACAAAATCGCAGTATTAAAAACCTGTGATAAGGAATGAGTTACAAAATCAAGGCAAAGCACCAAACGACAACCGTCCAGATACAATGACGCATAATCGATAAATCAAGGTTGAAAGAAATGCAACTGCAGTTTTGTTACACCTATACTTTGGCCAAGTAAATTTCAGACGTGTAATCGTGAGCGAACATTACTGTAACGGTTGTGCTTATTACGCTAAAATTCCGGCATTTTTTCCTAAACGGCTTTACTAAATACAAACCACACCAATTATTCGCAAAATTAAGCACATTATTATCGCTAACTTACCCGGTTACAGGTGTATCCAACGACACTTGCATTTGTCCAATATCGACACATAAATACACAAAGAAATGTTTGATATTCACTACCACAACACAAACAGCACTTGTTTTATGCAATAATCTTGTATTTCTTCAATTAAATCGTGTAAAAACATGTAAAATGCATTCATGAACAACAAACTTCCGCAAGGACCAACTGTAGCAAACTTATTAAACTTTAACAGACTACTAGCCCGTACAGCTTATGTTATAGGAACTATTTTTCAATGTTGATGTATACACTGCAATAAAATAAAACAAGATTGTAAGCCCGTTTCAAACGGCTACGAGATAAATAATAAAATCTAGCTTGATTGTGTTTGGTTTTATATTTTTAATACTTTCATGTGCGAGAACGAAGATAAATAAATTATTTTTAATAATCAATTTTTATTTATTGAAATATTTATTATTACTTTAAATATATCTTGAGTATGTGAATCTGCTTTTAAGATTTCAAATTCTAAATACCTGTACTGACATCTACCGAATACAAACTGCAACCATTGACATCTACGAATTTTGCTAATACTGACATCTGTCGGGATTATCAGGTACAGTCTTGGTAACAAATGGATAAGTCTAACTTATCGGGCACTGCGATTTTTTTGTGTCCGTTCTTTTTAATAAAATAAATAAAAATAAATTCATATCCACCCGGATAGCGACCACCGCACACAGGATGTAAAACCCGCCACGGTGGCACACGCAAGTGTGTCGCGTTCCGGGATCAGCCAGTGTACATCCGTCTTTTGTCGGGGTCTAGAGTTCGGGTACGATGTTCGTGTTGCGGCTTCTAAGTACTTTGACAGGGTCTACCTCGACATGATTATGTTGAGTAGCGGGGAATAGATTGTCTCTCGATACTCTAATTGGACGGCACTGCGCTTACCATCAGGCGCAGTGTGATCAATTTGCCGTGCCAGGATAAAAAAGAAGTGCATACGTAGCTAAGTACCTATAAAACGTTTAGGTAGATCTAGGAAACAAAACTTTTCTCTATTATTGTATTTATTACGTTAAATATTTCTTACATTAGGTACTATAATCATGGATTTATACATTTAACCAAGTTGCGTTTTTGGCATGCTGAACGTTCGTTTCCTCGACATTTTCTTACGCGCCAATTGCAATTGTTGCAGCTGATTATTTACTTCAGACCAAATCTCACTTTGTTCTTCCATCGGTATAGTTTTCCTGAAAAAATATTATTTATAAAGTATGGGATAATTCTGTTAAAACGCAATATAAGTGAACTGAGAAAATAGACGGCATCGATAGCGCAGTTGTAATTGCGTACGCGGTAAGACTGCTGTGTCTCGGGTTCGATCCCTAGGTCGAGTAAAGTGATATTGGGTTTTTCTATCACGAAATGCTGCTGCCCGAAGGCCCGCCCCCTATCACATCATAGGTCGGTAATAAGCATGGGTGTACATGTTACACCTTTGCCTAGCCCTTCGGGGATTACGGGCGTAAGTTTATATATGATAAAATATATTCAATTTACCTGTACTGCTTCATCAAATCATATTTCTCCCAAGGTGTTTTTCTAAGCTCACGCTGGCGTCTATTTTTCTCAGTTAAATATTCTTCTATATTTGAAATTCCTTTCAAATCTTGACGCTCCCATCTTTCTAACCATGGTTTTGGTTTAAGTTTTACCTTAAAGAATAGTATATTATATGCTTTTTGTAGACTCCATAGGGAAAGAACTACAAAAGCCCATAGGGAGTGGTGTTTGCTTTATAAATAAAACTTAAAGGGAATTATGTAACAAAATTGATGGCTATATAACTTTACATATTGACAGCTTCAAGATGTTCATACAATTATAAAATTACTGAAATAAAGAGTTTATTTAATTTATCAAAGATAAAACATAATATAGTATAATTTGCTTGCTAATTTGTATATATATTGTAAGAGAAAAGACAATGAGCTCAAATAATTAGAAATCTATGCATTTTTTATTTTTTAAATGTAGAATATGCAACATAATATATTTCTTAAAAACTTTATTAATACCTGCACTGGATTAACAGGCACTTGTGTACCCTCAGGCAATATTTCCGGGTCCATATCCAGTGGGAATGTACTGTATTCAGGCAAAGCATCTCTCAAATAGAACAGTTTATCATCAAGACGTTTCTCCAAACGCAGTACTTGTATCTTATGAATTGTTGGATCATAAAGATCATATCTGACCTAAAATTTAAAATAGATTTGAAACATGTTATAATATATATTTTGTTAATCTCTGTTGTCAGACAATCTTAGATTTTCTTTTTTAATTAGTTGCTGCTTTATATTACGTTAATATTGAACAGTGTCTTATTCATCTTTCTCACTATGAGATAACCACAACGGTCTTGTGAGGTGTGGAATAGTCTACCAAGAGGTTATGGGCTTATCGCTAAGCCCTGGATGTACACATTTTGGCCTTTTATTACACATATCGAGAGTTGGCGGGCTATTTGATTTAGGCGACATTTCTTAAAAGTTATAGGAGAGATATTTTAAATTGTTGTTTTTTCGAAAAAAAAAAATCAATATGGAAAAATTATTGTGTGGATTTTTGTTGAATTATTATATTACTTGTTTAAGAACATACTGTATCTTTATGACCAATTGTCATGCATTTATTAACATTAGTAATATAAATGTTAATAAATAATAAAATGTCATAACATAAATGAACCCTGAACAAAATTAGCCTTGTTTTACCAGTTGATTATAAGGCACTCAGAAAGTACAAAAAAAATAAAACTAGGCTCGAAAGTTGCAGAAAATTTGGTAATTCCAAATATGTATATAACTCAATATTACAAAAAATTATGCTGAAATAGCCTGCAAACTGTTTATATATATTCAAAGTCGAAAACATATTAATGAAAAGTACATACCTAAGAATTCTTTGTGAAAATTTTGAAGATATATTTATTTAAAAGCCTGTGTGGTGGACTAAGATGTACCCTTCACTTTAGTAGAAGAGGATTGGCCAGTTTATACAAGGTTGATATTATATTGTTAGAAACACAACAGAGTGCTATTTAAGGTGGATACCTTAAAAGGCACATTAACAATCATTACCCTATTAGAGAGTATTACACTGTTACACACCTCGGTGCCCACTGTTAACAACCATGTCAGGATTCACCGAACACTACTTTCCAATTAGTCTCAAGTGCGCACAGACAGCATAACCCTCTATGCTGAACTGCCACCAGACCAACAGCGCTATAGGCCGATTGGAACTGAAGTCACACCATGTCCGTATTGTGGACAGTCTAAGAATGGACTGTGTTCTGGAACGCTCACCCACTCCATTTTATTACAAACCTTTACACCCACTCAGTTGGTAATTATCAATCTACCCACAAATATTTATGAAATACCTTTGATATGTCTAATAAATGAGACTTACCCTAACAATATTATTAAGAGCTTGAAGTCAGATAATTATTAGACAGCCTCCATGGCGCAGTTGGCGAGCAGCCGGCTGTGAAACGAGAGGCCATGGGTTCGATTCCCACACCAGGGCAAATGTTTGTGTGACAGACAGATATCTGTGTTTGGGGTCTGGGAGTTGTTGGACCGAAAGTCTCTCATAGTCCCGATACCCACAACACAGGACTCGTATCTTAGTGTGGGGTTGGGGCTATGTGTGTGACTGTTGGGTGTTATTTATTTATTTATTCAATTAACCTTAAAATAATTACCTCAACACCTTGATGGTCAACAACATTTCTCAAAATAAACTCTGCTCTCAATCCACAACCACTTCGTTCAATGCATATACCAACAAACTTGTTGGTTTTGCCTTGAGAATGGGGATCTGCTATAGTCACTGCTAGAATAGACCCTGAAAATAAATACAAAAATGTGTGGTATTATAAAAAACAGGTGTTCAGAAATTTATATTAATATAACTCGGTCAAACTTAGTGATTTGAAGACCAATCCTATTCAATTTCTCAATAAAAAGGTGCATTCAAATCACATCCCAAAAATGAAAACCACAGTAAACTATCATAATATACATACATATAACATATATACAAACTTCACATCTTTTCGCACATGCACGTTTAATTTGCACTGTAATCTACAAGTTACTAATAACACATCAGTCTAAATAATAAAAAAGTTATTTTGCATCAACAAAATGATTTCTTAAAAAAATTATCATTTTGATAACTTGTAAATGTTTAATGATATAACACTTCAGATATCTATTTAGAATGTAATTCTGTGATTCTATCTAATAAAGTTGTTATACACACCAACATAAAACTCAGGAATATCAATCTTTTGTCTTCGTTTTAACATATCGGCCCGTTCCATCTTTTCACGGAGACTGTTCCTCCATTTAGGGTTAGGGTCAGGAAGAAACTCCGGATAAGCATGACGGTATTCTAAAATAGGATTTGTTTTCTTCGGTCCCCGCCGCTTAGGAATTTCTTCAGTATCTTGTAAAGGCTCTTCCGCTTTTTCTGGTAGTGTAGAAAAAGCTCGAAATTCTGAAAATATAGTCACTTTAAGCCGTCAATTCATAATAGTCACCGGTTACTCTGATTTGAAGACTTGAAAAGCAAATACAATAACCTCTCCGGATGACCCACTTAGTCGCAGATATAATATCTGTCGGTAGTTTTCTCAGAGCCATAGCCATTGTAGCAGACGTAAGGCTAATGTAACAATTTTTTACATAAAAAGGTAAAAAAATTTATTATTTCAACATTTCTCAGATAACCCTAGAGCATTTTTTTTTTGTTTCATTCTCTCTTTTTTATATAAAAGAGAAGGCAAAGGTTCTCCACCATCGAGCCTTGTCTGTCGGAACCACGGTCGGAACATTTTCATTCCAAAACCATTTTTGTTATTTGTCCAAAGGACAGGCTATAGTCAATTGACCATACTGCCGAGTTTTAAAAAAATAATAAATGATTACTTTTTAAATAAAAATAAAACCGTCTTCAAAAAAACCCAGACACAACTAAAACCAAAAAATAATTGGTTACATTTACATCAATTAATTACATACAATTGAAATCAATTATTTTTGGAGTCGGTGCCGGTGTTGTTTTCTTTACTTTTAGATTCATAAAAACCAAGTATGGATCTATTTTATATTTTTTTGTATGCCTGATTATTCTGTTTTTTCCATGTTTTGGCTGGCACCGACCGAAAAACATATAATATATTATGGCAACTATTAGTATTATATCAGTCACTTTATGTTCTATTACTTATGACTTGGTAGTATGCTCTCTGACCTTAGCCGTATCGCTGTGGAACGAATAAAAAAGAAACCACTGTCTGACTGTCACTGTCAGAAATATTAGATCGGCTGAAAATCGATTGTTGACCTAATTTATTTCATAATTCCTGTAAATTTCTTCGTTCATATATGTCGTCGATAATGCAGAAGTGTAACGATGATAATATTCCTTTGGCCGATGATGATCCCCAAGTGATCATAAGTGACGATTTGGAAAACAATCATCTGGATCATGGTCGGTCCATGGACTCATTGCCTAGTTCTTACACTGGTGGATCGTCAAGTCCTGGATTGAATGGACCGGCAAGCTTTGAGCCAGATTCTGGTATCGACGAGCAAGAGGAGAAAGCACGGCTTATATCACAAGTCTTGGAATTGCAGAATACATTAGATGGTAATTATTGTTCAATGTTATTTGCAATGTAATTATGGCCGAATACAAACTGCAACCATTGTCATTTACGAATTTTGCTAATGCTGACATCTGTTGGGAGTATAAGAATGTAGGTACTGGTAGGATATTCATTATCTGCCCGGATAGCGACCACATCACAGAGGGTGTGTGTTCGCGTTCCAGGGTCAGCCAGTGTACATCCAGCTTATGTCAGGGTCTAGAGTTCGGGTCCGATGTTTGGGCGTGTTGCGACCTTTTGAGTATTCTGACACTAAACCCTCAACCACTTCTTCACCTTCTTGCCCATGGCAGTGTGAAAATGCAGGCCCGCATGATTGTTTTGAGTAGCGGGGATAAATTGTCTCACAACTCAATACTCTAATTGGATGGCACTGTGCTTACCATCAGATGCCTGTTGCCGTGCCAGGATAAAAACAAGTGTGGAGCTTTCAAGAGAGATAAAAGAATACTTTGAACACAATATGTTTATTGTTAACTTATATTTATTGTATTACAATATATAACATATTGTAATCTTATATAGCTACACTTATACTGCACTGTCAAGGTCTTTTGTGTTTTTTTTCTTCAACAATATTACTGATTTTATGTCTAGTATTAATAAAAAATATATATATTCCAGATCTGTCCCAGAGAGTAGACTCAGTAAAGGAAGAAAACTTGAAGCTTCGCTCAGAAAATCAAGTTTTAGGACAGTACATAGAGAATCTAATGTCGGCTTCATCAGTTTTTCAATCCACCACACCAAATGCACACAAAAAGTAATCATTGACACACACTTTATTCATCACCCGGTAACATTTTAAATTAATTTTTACTCTACATTGTTGCAATCGGAAAAATATATACATGTTTTTCATAATAATGTTCAATATTGTAATAATTAAAGTAAATGCAAAATTAGCTCATGTTGCTACTCAAAACAATTTTTTTACTATTACCGAAAATCTCTCTATACTACTTAGTAAATTAATGCTATTTATGTGAATTATCTATAAAGTTATTGATAATTTCTTTATGTTGAATTGTGCATGCACTCAAGTGATTTTAACTTGATTTGTAAAATTAAGGTGGCTATCATGTTGTATTGTAAAAGTTGTCTGAATTATTTTGTAAAATAAATAACATATACGAGTATCTGTTTGTTATTAATAAAAATAACATTTAAAAGTATTAATGGAATATTGACAGTTGGTGGGCTATTTGATAGGGTAATTTTTTTGCGATATTGCGTTAAATACATATTCGGAATCTGTGATTTTTTCTGCATCTTTTGAGCCTAGTTTCACTTTTTGGGCAATTTGGCACTAAAATCAAATGGTAAAACAGGGGTCATATTTTTTCAGGTCACATTTATTTTAGAAAATAATGCTCATAAATGCATGAAAATAAGTCAACAATGCAGTATGTGCTAACACAAGTACTATAATAATGCTACTGAAATACACTATTTTTTATAGTGATTTTTTTCCGAAAAGCAACAAAATCTCCCGTAAATTTACAAAAAATCAAATAGCCCCCCAACTGGCTATATTTATAATTTGTATTCATCAATGTTTGTGAATCACTTTGCGCCTAATGTACCTAATATGTTAATATTGCTTAATCATTATACAATCTGTAGTAGTTTTCTGCTAGCACTGCTTAAAAATACTTAGTGTATAGATATTTGTAAATTATATAAAGAGCTTAGCTTTTAAATATCTAAATACACAGGTTTATAGGAATAAGTATGCATACTTATTACATAGAATTAATTTAGCACTCTAATATAATTAGCAACAACTTGATGTGAGAAAGAACAAAATGAGTATGGAATAGTTGAAATATCAAAATTTACATGATAATCTATAAAAATGTAATAATTTGGTTTACAAAACATTGTCCTCTTATAACATTGCAAAAAATTATGCTATTCATATATGAATTACTACAATGATAATCATATAATAATGAAATATTAATGTATCTACATTCCAGATTATAATATTAGACATGGGTGTTTTCGTTTTTGAGGACAAACGGTTTCATAACCGATATTGAGTTTTCATATCGATATCGAATACCGTTTTCAGATATCGGTATTAGTAGTCATGATTTGATACCGATTGCACAACTAAGAACCGAAACATAAACGCAAACTATTTAAACTGTGCAAAACCAAAATTCAAAATCGGCGTCCAAAACGTAAACAAACCGTTTCCAAAACAAAATATGTTTGTTCATACAAATCTACGCCTTATGTCTGTGAATCTAAATTCATCAATCATTTCAAATTCGACGAATCTTGAGAACACACAATAAGAACTTAGTGAAAATATCGATTTGCTATAACAAAATAGACTTTATTGTTTTAAAGTTTAATTTTATTTTGCTATGTGCACTGTTAAGTGACACGATAACCGCATCACATCGCATCGAAATCCATATTCGCTTCGTCTCTTTTTATACAATATTAAATTAACGTCGTTAAAAAGAGACGAAGCGAATATGGATTTCGATGCGATGTGTTTGTAGTTTGCGTTTCGTTCTCAAGTTGGTTTGGTTTTCGATAGTTGGTTGGATATGTAATATCGGTTATGTACTTTGGTTTATCGATACGATATGATATTTAAATTCATAACGATATATGTTATGTTTTGATATATCGGACTCATGCCTAGTTAATATATCATTAAGCAATTAGTTTATACCCTTTTTAATCTCACAATGTTTTAACTGTTATTTATAAGCTATTTATATTAATATATTTTTACTCAAATATTACGTAGTTCACTATTTTATTGTTTTGATAGTGGTATCACCGATCTTTTATTCCAATTCCAGGATAAAGCTGATGAGCAA
Organism: Laothoe populi; assembly: GCA_905220505.1. NCBI lineage: Eukaryota > Metazoa > Arthropoda > Insecta > Lepidoptera > Sphingidae > Laothoe > Laothoe populi. Next base: position 10,898,778 of record HG992169.1, read on the forward strand.
AATCAATATAAATCAAATGTAATCTTAATTAAAGCAAGAGACTGACAGTAGTCTAAGTAAAAAACATAACCAAATGTAAATTCTCAAAAATTCGCGTCACACCTACGTTTATACTGTCTACTACTCGCTAAGCTTTCAGCCTGGTATACACGTGGTAGTGAAAAACATGTTTATTTGCTTCTTATAAGCACTTGTCCTGATCGTCACCGTAAATAATAAATATCATAAAGCATTCGCCGTTAAATAAATGGATAAACAGACCTGATGAGTTTACTTTTTTAAGCAATTGTGGTCCTTGCAAAAAGTACCTATATTTTCTCAATTTGTCCTCCAAAATGGACATTTCAGGCTATGAAATAAGCACCTAATGCTTCTTTGGAGGAAAACAGCGTGAAGATGAGAGAAAAATAATTTACGAATGCAATTAACATTTAACAACATTGGGGTAAAATTTAATCACGTTTTATAATAATACTCATCTTAAAAAAATAATAAACCCGCATAGAATTTAGATATTATGACGCAGTCACTACTTGTGTTTAAGCTACAAGATTTAACTGAAGTTCAAGGTAAATTCCAAGTTTTGTTCATAAAGCAAAGACTCAAGACACATTGGTTAATAATAAATTAAAGTCTTTTGCTAAATTTAAGCATCATCAGATTCGAGTTTAATATGTTCAGAAACAACTTCCATAGACATATTGTTTGTGTCTAGAGTTTCTATAGAGTTAGTAGGTTGATCTGAGGAGTTGTAACCACACAATGATGGTGAAGTTGGTGAGCTGAACATCGATGATAGTCTAGCCGCAGATAACGTGCTTTGTATTTTGCTCTGTGTCTCCACCGCAATGGGTAGGGGCAGACTTCTCAATTGTGCTGCTACGCTTAAAGCAAAAAAATGGAATTCGTCTTGTGTGTGCAAACTCTGTTGTTGCGTTGAATTAACAACACTAGATATATTTTCTAACCGCTCTAAGGCATTTAAAATGGCATCGTCGTTATCGTTGTGTGGTCTCTTTTTTGGATTAAATTTTTGCTCACATTGTGTGTCGTATATAGGCGTCGCAATTGAGGACGTTGATGCAGTGGTGCAGTGACTTGAATTATTAACTGTTGAATGTGAATCCTGTTGGTTTGTCTGCGATACAGATATAAAAACTGGATGCAGTGGATCACCCGTAGAACATTCTGCAGTTGGTTCTTGTATTGTGAAATTGGAGGTTTTATCTAATACATTGTTCTGTGTTTCCTGTAAGAAAAAAAGCATATTTTAACTATTCGATATTAACTTTAGGCAGACGTAACGCCAAAGTCATTCTCTCCCAGTCAATCTTAAGGTGATGCAAAGATAATAATAAAAAAACATTAAAATCAAATTAGGATGGAAATACATAAAGACACATACATACATAATAAATATAATAAAGTTGATTTACATAATTTTTGAATAATAAGTATAAAATAAATATAATATACTATAAATTAACTAGGTAATTCGGCAACTCCGTCCAGAAGTAATTGCCAAACACTCCACTTGAAAGCCCACTTGGACAAAACAACCTGATTACCTGATAAATAATTATTTATAACAGATTTCTTATAAGATGAGAAGAGTAGATGGATATGATATGCGTTGATTGAGTATGACTGATATTTAATAAACATATTAAATGAACATATCAAATTCAACCATTCAAGATAACTTCTATTATTATTAACATTAGGGGAGGCCTATGTTCAGCAGTGGACGTCCAAAGGCTGAAGAAGAAGAAGAAGAAGATTATTAACATATCCTGCTAATGACCTTTGCGCTTCCATTAAGCTTATGGCAAGTCTTACAAGAAATACTTTATATGGCACAATGGTTGAATTTATATGTTAAAAGTTATTTGTTAATATAAAACTGATAATTTTAATAATTGAAAATATGTTATAATCTATGCCTGTTTGGAAAATCGTAAAATGTATTTAAAGCTTGCACAAATTGTCTAAAGCTATAATAGGTTAACATTCATATGCTATGGTTTAACCAAGAATCTGTCAATGACTTTTCCATCTGGCCGAATTTTTTGGCAGGTACAACGATTTGGCGTTGCTCTTTGAGGGATTAAAATTGAAGACTCTGTTATATCATGCTGCCACTGGTATAACCACAACCCCTAAAAAACCCCATCAAAAAAATTTCAAATACTACAGTCAACCTATTGTTGACTACAACCAAGTATTGAGTTACTACCACCCAAATTTACAGCTCCATAAGCACTCACCGTGGCCTGTAACTTTTCATACACATCCAAATGTTTTGATTTTAAATGTGTTTTTAAATTGGTCGTTGTTCCATTATACAAAAATACTTTTTTACAATATTTACATATGGTTTTGTCACTTCCCACACACTTATAAAAATTGGCCAAAATCTCCATATCATTACACTTCGGCATTTTACACGTACGTTTCCCGCCACAATCACATACACATTAACTGTGATTTTTAAATTAGATAGACTTAAATGACATTTGTTGGGTTGCCACGTTATCGTAAAGTAACAAGGTCGCAGTATGGTCATTGGACGAATAAAAAATGGGTGCGTGTACTTATGTACGCGCGTGAGAAGTTATCGAGCCTGTTATGGAAGAACATCGTAAGCGACAGAATACAGGTATTTCACTTTTGTATTAAAAGAATTTGAAGCTAAAATAATTTAAAGCCTAATACAAAGATCTTTAGGCCAATATTTTCAAAAACCCCAAAATGATAACTGAAAAACTATTGTATCGCAAACGACAAAAGGAAAAGTTTTGTAAATTATGAACATAAGAATTAACGTAACCGACAAATCTTGTTTTGAATTATTACAACAATCTGTGTTGCGTTTAGTTATAATAATTATTGTATTGTTTATTGGTAGCAAATATTTTATTCTGATTGCATAAATAGTATATTAATGAAATGAATTATACTATTTGTATTTTATTCTTATATTTACGTGAATACGCATTGAAATACAACAAATTTTACTTTAATCTCTATTGAATTTGTATTTCAATTTCAATAGCCTCGTGAATCATCCTTGGTAGGAATGTGTTTATCGCATTGACGGTATAATAGACGTCAGTGGTTTATCGGCAAAGATTCCATTTCCGGTTGTCCATCCATCCGTCAATCTGAATATTGAGCAACTGCAAACTTAGGAAAGCGTCGGTGTTTAACATCAGGTATATGTTCTTTTGCGCCGGTTTGTTATTTATTTTTGTTGGACCGATACAGCAGAGTCTACAGTCACAATCTATTTTATACTATACTATTTCTATTGTGTCATTAATATTAAAACACAAAGCTGTATTGAATAAAGGTTTCTCATGTTTGCGCGAATATTACACATTGAATTAAAAACATAACTTATTAAAAAATATTAAAACAAACTTTAAATTAACATCTTAAAATTTGGAGGCTTTTGAATTTCAATAGTCTCGTGAATCATCATCTTTTAGAAATGTATTTATGTGTTAGAAATGTATTTATTATATATATAAACAAATGAACATAAATGCATAGATACATACGTACTCGTACATACATATATACATACTTACATCAACAAACACTTTTATTTTATTGCCGTAGTCAGGTAAAATTCGTTTTTATGGCTTTGACGGCATATATCTCGCAAACGGTACGCTTGTCAAAAATATGATGTACCAAACCCTACCTTCATTTTGACATCCCTGTTCAATGATATCACACATCATCATGTGTGATATCATTGAACCACAACGCACCGAAATAAAACCGGTTGGCACGAAAAAAAAATTCTTGACTTCCTGCACCCTCTGGTGCGCCATATTCAATTTAATGTGACGGCCTATAACCAGCGGACAAACAAGACGCTTCCAACGATATATTCTTTGTCAAATTATGATAAGTAGTTTAGAAGTTATGAGGGAACAGATGAACATACATACATACATACTCACATACCGGTCAAAAACATAACCATTACCTTTTGCTTTACGTAGTCAGGTAAAAACGAACTAAATTCTATCAATCTCCTTTTTTTATAATTGATTTCTTATTTATTACAAGTAAAGATAATGTAATATAACAAAATTAATAACATATGTTAAATTTGTTATATTCATTTTATTGCTTTTTATACTTAAGCATTTAATAACATCAGGAGTAAAATTAAATCGAAAGGTCATGTCACAACAGGTCGATGAATCATTCATAATCGGCCATACTACCACACTACAACACTATTTTTATTTTACGATAACGTGGCAACCCACCAAATGTCATTTTAGTCTATTTGATTAAAAATCAGAGTATTGTTGAATCACAGTTAGCTATTCGTCCAGTGCGTCATGCAGCTCGGGCATTCCTAATTTATAAATCATAATATTATGAATCAAAACTGTTTCGCCGCGGTGTCGTATGGATACCACCTCAGCGACGGTAGCGGCCTCATCTGTTTTTGACTCTTTTTTGCCAGATGATAGTTTGTATGTAGTATGTCTAAGTAGTTTAATTTGATACTACTAACTAATTCTATCACTAATTCCGAATGCCCCATATCAATATAAAAATCATCTAAATTTGATTTTGAATATTTAATTCAATGAAGATAAATAAACCAAATAATGGCAGCCTCCGTGGCGCAGTTGGCAAGTAGCAGACTGTGAAACGAGAGGCCGTGGGTTCGATTCCCACACTGAGATAAATGTTTGTGTGACAGACAGATATTTGTGTCTGGGGTCTGGGTTTTGTGAGACCGAAAGTCTCTCGTAGTCCCTGATACCAAACAAGACTCGTATCTTAGTCTGGGGTCACGGCTAAGTGTGTGACTGTTGGTTGTCATTTATTATTATTATTATTTAAAACGCTGGAGGACGATACTTCTTTTTTTCGTCACATAAAAAATAAAACTCCAAACCGGCTTGATGATGGCGTAAACTTTTTTTAGTAGGTAATTGTATCTCTTATCCAGAGACAGAAAAGGATGGAAAAAGAGCAAACGTGAGAAAGTGATGCAGAAGGGTGGTCACGAGCCTCAACACTGAGGAATACGAGGCAAGGAGGAGTATCTCTTGTACAAAGAATGAATTGGAAAACTTAAAAAATGTGATACTTGCTACTAATTAATTGTTGTAGTTTTTTTGTATCTGCTTATATCATTTGCTCGGAGTTATATTATTTTTACGCTATTGCGTAACAAGTCGTATATTCCAGGTTTTACGTGTAGGTACACGTAAGTTGCATGCAGCTGGCGCACACAAATGACACAGAACAAGACTGTGGTCGCGTGAAAATCCCGTGACAGATGCGTGACGTGCTGCTGGTGATGCCATGATAATACACTCATCCAGTTTTCTTTGTAATCTGATTCGTAAGTGATAAAATAAAAATTGCGAATCGTGAAGAAAGTTGTTTCTCAGAAACATTAAGAATTCGGTTACCTAATCACACTGACCCGAATTCGAAATACCGGATACCTGTGTATATGTTATTTTGTTTTACCAAGTGCTTACTTTTAATTTGTATAGATTTAAAAAAAAAAATATCTGTCATCGGTGTAATATGTGTTATTTTAATAAGTAGGTAGGATATCGATGAGGTTTTCTAGATTTTTATTTGAATTGTATTGTATTTTAACCAATTTTGTGTAGATCCGAAATTTTTAGGACATTGAAGGCATCTGTTTTAAAACTTTCTGTATAGGTAGATGCTCTATGGCAATCACATATTTTATTTTCAGTGTTATAACAATATATTTTTTAAGAAGATCTAATGTTAACTGCCAAATTCCAACCTGGAAATTTAACACATTCATCGGAATTCTAATGTTTTCTTGTAAAATACTTATCTCAAAATCGAAAAAATACTTGATGACAATAAGTTACTTCATACAATGTTCTTTATTTCATATTTGTCTTATGCATATGCATAAAATGTGTAGTCTCGAAACAAACTTTTAACTCTACTAGATAGCTATATCTTGAAGTAGAAATTCCAATGAAAATTCTATCAGTGAAAGGTTAAGTTGTTTGATGCGACCTTGGAACACTTCATGTTAGAGTTTAGCACGAATGAACTATGCTATGGGATCGTGTCGTCTTCAGTCGATATTCCATAAAATGTGTTTCTTTTTAGGTAAGTCAAAATTAGATAAATTTTAGTTTAAACATGGCAACATAATATAGATTGTCTTTTTTACTCTCACTAACACTACGGTATTGATTAGGTATAGCCGTCCTTGTCTTGAATTACGATTAGCCAATAGTGTGAGTTGTGACTACAAGACAAGAAAATTTAGTTCGAGATTGACATTACTGTGAGAAGCACGTGCTGCGTCCGTTAATTTGTGCAAGCAAAAAATAATAAAATAAAATGCCGAAAAAACTAAAAGTAGTCGTGAAATCCTTATACTCCCATGAAATTAGAAAAGATGTTAGCTTGGAAAATTTAAAATCATTGAAACTTGAAGATGCGTGGCCATTTATCAGAGAGGAAATCGAGACCGAAATCGGCAACAGCCAGTTGGTCTGCATCCCTCATATTACTGAAGCTGACTTGTATAAAGTCACGTCTCTATTCGTTCCAAATGATAAAGAAACTAACGGTAAAATGTTCACACCGCTCGGCGAGTTGAGAAAAAATGTTAATGAAGAGAAATCCAATGCGGATTACGTGAAATGGTTAGAGCAGGGGGATTTCCAGGATGCAGAGTATAAATTCCCTCACGAGAGCGTTAAGGTGAGTTTGCTGGTTTGGCCGTATATTAAACAGAGTAGATTTTCCTAGAGCTTGAAAAATGAAAATGCAACTATAAATGACCTTGACCTCTGCCAAAAGACACGACTTACAGAATAGACATGAATGGACTATATAGTCTATATAACACATGTTTATGTATTTTACCTTAGGCTATGCTAAATATATATGAAATGAGTTTTTAATATAAAATATGTGTATGATATAAATATTTATTTTTTCTGTTTTAATTTATGAATCGAGAAGAAAATATTATCTGGAAATAACTACATAATTCGATTACTATGACACAACACACTAAAAAAACTATTGTTAAAAATCAAATAGTCACTGTAACTACATTTAAAAGTAGGCAAAATCTTATAGTGACAAAATTCTTAACTTATATATGCATAGAACATTAACATTGCTAACTCAACTGTTAAAATGGTTTAACATAAGCATAGTCTATGATGAATAATTTATTAGTTTTAAACTATGTTGAGGACATGTCATTGTGTTTTTGCAACAGTGGACTTGAATGTGTTTGTAATTTACTGCACATCTACTATAATATATCAAACACTTATTGAAACTTAACATCTGAATCAATACTCAATTATGAAACTGTTAGTAATAGTTTGAAAATATTCAATTGAAATAAATTACTCTTTGACAAATTTGTGCCATGGCAAACATATTTCTGTTTGATGATTTCAGTGTTAATGAATCATAAAAGAATTTTTATACATTTTAATTATATCATTTGATTTTCTGATTATTTTATTCATAAAAAGTACACCGACTTCAATAAAAAACAAATTATGCGTCACTATAAAATTTGAGGGTTTCCCTTGATTTTTCTGAGATCCCAACATCAGATCCTGACTTGGTGCCAATGGGACCACCTGGGAAGTATACCCTTTTAAACAAAAAAAGAGTTTCTCGAATCGGTCCAGGCGTCTTCGAGTAATCAGGTAACATACATAAAAAAAAAGATTCCGACGAATTGTTAACCTCCTCCTTTTTTGAAGTCGGTTAAAAAGAAAGAAAATAAATTTTATTTGGTCAACACTTAAGATGACATAAAAATGAAAAAAAACACAAAGAAGTAATACAACTAAAAAAAAAACAAGCAATTTTATACCCTAAATACATCTGCTACTCCTCAATTTGGAACACCTGTGTCTAAAGTATGACCAAAAGGCCATAGGCTCTGCATTTGCCAGGTAGTAAAATACTGCCTGGAGCTTATATTCTGCCTAGGCCTGGCCTTTATATTGAGCTCTTATTCCAGGTCTGAGTAATAAGATTTATAAATAAGTAACTTTAATTACTTATTTATAATGATTACTATGTGGTAGGTTTCTTTTGTACTAGATATAACCTGGGTATATACCGCTGCTTGGTCAATTTTAAATAACAGTTTCTAAGCAGTGTTAAGCTTCAATGTAAAGGACATTGAAGCTAATGAAATTAAGGAGAATTAAAAGACTTAACACCTTATGCCTTGAGATAATTATAGCAGTGGCACAGTACTTTGTAAGCTGTAGGCTTGCTACATAAGCTTCTTTTGAGCAATGTTCCCACTGTTGACGGGTAGCGGGGTAGTGTTCAGCATCAGGTAAGAGAGCTTTCTTCCTTCAGAAAAAAAATATCATTCTGTGAATAAAATAATTTCTTATACATATATTTTGTTTTGTATGTGTTTTTACAAATTTTTTACTGTTAAACTTGTTTTCAAATAATATTTGGAAGTTTATTAAAATTTACATGCAGCTATAAAGAAGTTAACATATTATGTATTATAATTTTTCCATAAGCGTTGCAGTATTTGTATAGCTAAGAAATATGTTTATTATTTGATTACAAGGCTAGAAATGAATTAAAGAAGTGTGTACTTATCACCTATTAATTACTAGCTGTTGCTCGCGGCTCCGCCCGCGTGGAGGTCATGTTTTGGAGAAAAAGTGTACAATACAAAATACCAATTTTAATGCATTTAACTTAAAAAATGACGGATTTTCATACAAACTATCATCCCTTATTTTACCCCCTTAGGGTTGGTATATCCAAAAACCCTTCCTTAGTGGATGCCTACGTCATAATAGGTACCTACTGTCAAAAATTCAAGTCTCTAACCCCAGCCGTTTAGGCTGTGCGTTGATCGATCAGTCAGTCAGTTTCTTCTTTTATATATACAGATTGTGCATAAAATTTTGGGTCTATCCATTTCATTCATAACTGAATTCTAAATCCAATTGTGATTGCCTCACATTAGATATTGAACCTTTAACCACATTGATTTCTAAGGCTTAATTACTTTGCTATTATGTATACAAATAATTATGGTGACATTATGTATTATACAATATTTTCTATCTTTTATTTATAAAGGCTCCTTTTTTTAAGTACTCTCAATTACAGCTACTTAACTGTTATTGGAGTTCATTAAGTCCAATAAGATGAAAATACGTACTTCTTTATTTAACCATATAACTTGGTAACTGATCAATAAATTGCTACATTGTTTCTATGTATTGTAGTTATTATGTTAAATCTGTATATGCTCTAATCATTGCAACTATACGCTACAATGGTCATGAAGAATGTAACAGATCAAACAAGGCATCTAAATTTTTTTGTCACTATTTGAAATATCAACAGTATGAAACATTAATGGTATGGAAATATTGGCAGTAAATTTTTTTTTTATTCTTGCACGGCATATGAAAAAACGCCTTTACTAACGCCATATTGTTATAGTTTATAAAAAGAGATATGAAGACAGAGATAGTGCCCGTTCGTGGAATGTTCATGAAGGTGTACGACGAACGTGCCGAATAGCCATACTGCTTCCCGTTACCAAATCTTATCGACATTTACACGCTTTACATGTGGTGCGTTGACCTATGCAATGTATCTAATTATAGCTTTTAGAAACCAAATAATTCGCTCTCGGATCTAACTATGCAGATCCATATAACATTATTAACAGATTAAATTTTGTTAAATAAATGTGGGGATTAACTTAGCCCCTTATTAACAGAGGAGGCCCGTGCTCAGCACTAGGACTGTGTATATTACGGGGATAGTATTATGTTTGTCACACCGTAATCTCGGGACTATAGAGTCCCGGGCATTTGGAAGGCGTGCGTGGGGCCGAAGCCAACACGTAGAGGCCTGTTAGACAATTTTAATCCTATATGATGTGACACCAGCTGACGGTCATCCCTGTATACACTATACATAATTATTAAATTTTCTGAATTGAAAATTGTGCCCGAATTCATAGTAAACGACAGCTTTTTTAATATTTCAGTTTAGATCTTCAAATATTTTTAATGTTGTCGGAAATGTAACTATTGTACCATTACTATTAAACATGCCGATGAGTCATTAAGCCCGTATGAGCTCATAATAATATACAGGATTCAGCTGATAAGCATATTGTAATACCGAAACACGCATAGCGGTGCAAAAAACTAATCTAATATAATTTACTCGATTTTAACTATAGCAAATACAGCATTAACGGCGATTTAAGTAATATGCGAGAGGATATAATAAACTGCCTCAGTGGTGCTGTTGTAATTGCGAACGGGTACGACTACTGTGCTGAAGTCTCGGGTTCGATCCGCAGGTCGGGTAAAAATGTTATTGGGATCACGGAATACTCAATATCAGCCTGGAGTCTGGAATTGTGCCCGTAACATAAGTGACATAAGTTCGCCCACTATTACATCATGGGATGGAAATAAGCTTAGTGAGATGTGGGTGTACTAGTTACACCTCTGCCTACCCCAACGATAAAAGAGCGGCGCAGTAGTCAGAGCGTTTCCAACAAAGCGCAAAATGAATGTGATGTGTACATACTAAAGCAACAGATATATGTATTGGCTAGAAAGGAGTTCAGAGCAAAGAGAGACGCGGCACAGTTGAAAGTCAGGAAAGCACTTCTGATTATAGAACACACACCCCTTAGATGTCTGCTGAATTTAGCACACTCGTTCAAACCTCCGCTGGGCTCTTCTGCCTTTCAAAAATAAGACATTTCTCTTTGCTTGAACTGTCTCTTGAAATAAGGGAAGAGGAAATCCGGATTTTATATTGGATATTTACGTTACATTTCTTTTCCACTCATCTTCGCTGTGCTAGTCATAGACTTTTGTACCGTGTTACCTACTGCAAGTTTGTCTTTGTTTAATTTATGACTAAGCTTATATACGAATGCCGAGTCTATCTGTTGTAATAAATTATGTTTCTTTATTCATTCGTAGGGGTCGAATTGGAATTGAATAATGATGCTATTAATAAGATTATTCAAGTTTATTAAATAGTAGCTTTTCGATATATTTATATCTGTGGAGTTTGATTTAAAAAGATTGTGCTATTAATTTCCAGTATGATTTTATGTCCGAAGTATATTTTTCATGAGACGAACGCGGAAAATGTTTGATCATTTAAATCACGTAGTAGTGATGTTCTGATGTTATCCTCTTATCTACACTCGTGGGTCATTAGATATACAAGTTGGCATATTGTTTACACACATTTTTTTTCTTTGTTGCGGGGAAAAGCGATTTATCACTACCGGAGGGTAGGCGGGACGGTTATGTTGGGCTCGCCGGCCTTACGACCCAGCGTTAAGTGGTTCGTGAGAGATGTTGACATCCGGACGACCGCTGCACCGAGTCCCTAACACTATATACAGCCTATACCGGCAATACCAACTAAAAACCCCGCGGCGCATTAGGCACCAAGTTCCGGACTCGACCGGAACTTGGTGCCGCCTTGCGGTTAGTTTCCATATGTCGGGGGTACTCATAAGCCCATGCGCACCGAACGACGAGCGTCAACGGCAGTATTTTATTTTATTCCCTCGATCGGCAGACGAGCAGACGAGCTACCTGATGGTAAGTAGTCACCGCCGCCCATAGACTTCTGCAATGCCAGGGCACAGCAAAGCCGCTGCCTACCGTTGCAGCATCGAGGCCAACCACCCATGCTGCCGTTCATCCCGGGGAGCGTTTACACACATATGTCCTTAGGAACCAACTTGTTATTACTCAGTTATTTTTATTTTCCTTATATTTTATTTACTACTTTTAATCAATGAATTGTTTTTACAAGTTATTCTGACAGATAAATGAATTCTTAACAAAAAGATAAAAATAAAACATTAAATATTGTTATCGCTGATCCGAGATCAGCGTGCGATACCTCAACAACGTAGATTCTTTGTAAAATGGACGTCGAGAAAATCCTTGAATTACTAACGTTTTCATTCTATGTACACGTTTCCTTATTAAGATAATAATATCTATGTACCACGATAATATGCTAGTTACCTGTCGATACACTGAATAATGACTTCATATTTAAGTGAACTTAAGCTTACCTACCAAAAATGTGATATGATGAGTCTCAAGTATAATACATTTGTATTGTATTTAAAAGTATTATACCTACATAATGTACAGAAAGAAAAATAAATATCTGAAAGTGATAGTATATGTCACGTCTCCATAAATCAGACCAAATTTGTGTTTTATTATATTTAGCTCTAGGTCTCCGAGCTATGTCTATTGTAAAGTGTTTCACGGCATACCACTAATACCTACACCCGAAACAAATACCTGTCTGTCACACAAACATTTGTCTCAATGCGGGAACCGAACCCACGGCCTCTCGTTTCACAACCGTCTACTCGCCCGCAGCGCAACGGTCTCTCGATGAATATTATATGTTAAGTTATAATTAAGACAAAAATAACACGATTCGATGTTTCTCCGTAAGAAAGAGACACTCATAGTCATTCATTCAAAGAGATGATCAAAAGTAAAAACCTTGTTTATAATGTGTATTAGTAAACTATAAACCCAAAGAACCGATCAATGGGATTTTCCCTACTGCGGCATGAGGTTTGTAGGTTTCAAGAAATTATTTGTCAGTGTTTTTCATGAGAAATCGGATACTGTATTATTAATTTGCCCTAAGTTATTTACATGTATAACATTGATAAGGGGAAGACCCAAGCACTCTTATCTTATCGATTTATCAGCGAAGTGTACATGGAATCGTATAGTATAGTATATATTGTATCAACTACTTTAACGAACATTGACCGTTGTATTAAGTATCAGAGAATTTTCCTCGTTTAAGTGCTTCACCGGCAATCCAAATTCTAGTTCCATTGTTCTATATGTGCCTAATAACTATTTTACTCAAAATAATCAAATTAAATTGATAACTTTCATTAAAACATTCTAGCACTGCATTGTAACTAGTAACTATACTGCATGCAATGGCTTAGCTTGCCTTAGGCGGGCTCTGTATCACAATTTGTTGGGGTACCCAAATTAAGGGTAAAGATTGTTTTAGAAAGATGTTCTGTAATCCGGCCCCGTATTATTCATGCGCCGGTAGCTACGACCCTGCATCCAGGAGAAAATATTAGTTCAGTCTAAATATAATGCCGCTATACGAAGACGTTGCATATCTTCAGACGCAACAATAGGCTAGTTGACTGTTTTTGGAAAACCGTTTTATTTTATTCTTCGTGGTCAATATTATTAAAATATGAATAAACATAAAACATAAGTTTTCAGGATTTAATTTGCATTTTTATAAACCAACTTTATCTTACACACGAAAATGCTACAAATTGTCACGGCCTCTCGTGTGACGTGACCGTCCGCAAAACTAATAGACGTTTGGTTCAGCGTTCAATAGATTTATCCGTACGGTGTCGTCATGTATGACGGATTTGTGTTTCATGTCACTTGACAAAATGCTTTATTTTTGCATATTTGTTTCTTGAAAATATTAAGGAATCACATATAAATTAACAAATTGGTTTAATTTTCGATACTAGACTATAATCTATTATAAAAAACCAAATTCTATCAAGTTTACTGTCAACTACCCTATTGATCCAGCCTACCTGACCTGTATGTGGTAAAGCCATGCTCGAGACAACTCTAAAGCATAAAGAGGCTGGCTGGTCCCAGGTAGTTCCAGTCACAGACAACTAATGTAATATCGTAGGTTGCTGTTGTGTCTGGAACAGCCTTGAGGTTTCTGAAGGCCTAAATACTCAATTCACCAACCGACTCCTATTCTGTTAAAGTTAACAACGTATTGACTATGATTCTGGTAGGACGGTTCAAAAGCGGTGCAGATTATCTATATGTTTCCTTTCTCGCCTCGATACCAAAATAACTCGATAAAAATCAGAACGTTGCTCATCTGAACGAGATTTTGGTGGGTTTCGTATGGTAGTTGCTATACAGTTAAGTCCAAATAGAGAGTATCTCAGTAACCACCATTAGTCTTAAAACTCAATGGTGACTAAATATAATCAAGAAAGAAAATCTTAACATAAATATTCTATATACTTGGAAACATACCGTAGCATTAACCTCGCCATGTTGCACCGAATAGTGTTATTTATAACCTGATATGTTCCAGATCACGCTACAAGACGAATCTATCAAGAACAAAGTGAGAGTGATCATGATTAATTTTACCAGAACAACGGTGCCCAAGGCCAAGGATCTCGTCAACAACATTTACTTGGACGTGGAGAACAACAAAAGTGAGTTTACAATCTCTGATATATTTTAAACATCTATGCCTGAGAAGAATTCTGAAGGTATTTGAAGTCTACCTAGTGGTAGACGGAATGCCTAAACTATATAGTATAGATTACCTGCTCCCAAAAATAGAAAATGCTGTTCTAATTTTATTTAGTTTACTAGTTGTTGCTCGCGGCTCCGCCCGCGTGGAAGTCATGTTTGGGAGAAAAAGTATACAATACAAAATACCAATATTCATGCGTTTAACTTAAAAATGACGGATTTTCATACAAACTTTCATTCCCTATTTTACCCCCTTAGGGGCGGTATTTCCAAAAATCCTGAAACATATATTTTTTATTTTTAACTACAATGCCAAATACAAATTTTCATGAATTTAACTTCAAAAATGACGGATTTTCATACAAACTTTCATCCCCTATTTTACCCACTTAGGGGTGGTATTTCCAAAAACCCTTCCTTAGTGGATGCCTACGTGATAAAGGTACCTACTGTCAAAATTTCAAGTCTCTAACCCCAGCCGTTTAGGCTGTGCGTTGATCGATCAGTCAGTCAGTCAGTCAGTCAGTCAGTTTCTTCTTTTATATATACAGATGGTGTATGAACATAGGAACTGACGGCCCGATCCTCATTTGTACTATTTAAAGACATAGGCGTTGAAGACACATACGCCGATGTTTGAACTTTGATGCTATCAACACTTAAAAATACTAGAAAGTGAAAATCTTTAGATGATAATAAAAATGTGTCAATTTCAAGGCATTGCAATCGTTCATTTACGAGCAATGTGATTTTGAAACTCAGATACTCTGTGTTTTAATTATTTGCTTGTATGGTCGCAAAATGTAGAGTGTGGTACTTAAAACGAATAACCTATACGTCTTGGTTTCGTAATAACCACATAAACACGTTTTGATATTTTATTAAGCAAATAATAGCTTTAATAAAATAATTTTATGGAGCAATTATTTTTGAGAATAAGGGCTGTTATTTTGGGTATGGTTACGGCTTTTAATTTAACATGTGTCGAGTATGGTATTAATAATAGTATGATACTAATTGACTGCCTTAGTGGCGCAGTTATAATTGCGCATGCGTTACAACCGCTGTGCTGAGGTCTCGGGTTCGATCCCCGGGTCGGGTAAAGTGATATTGGGTTTTTCTATCTAGAAATTCTCAGTATTAGCCTGGAGTCTGGAACCTGTGCCCGGTATGGCGATAGGCTCGCCCCCTATCACATTATGGGATCGAAATTCGGCGAAAAGTGGGTGTACTGGCTACACCTCTGCCTACCCCTTCGGGGATTATAGGCGTGAGTGAGGGTGAGTGAGATACTAATTTCATACTACTGACTATGACTATACTATCATAGTCATGATTCTCAGCAAAGATTTTGGAAATTTAGTTTTCTACGGGCCAATAAATCCAAAACGAGTAGCATTTTCTTTAAATATTAATAAGTTTCTTGCAATGTATTTTGCTTAAACTAGCGAATATAAGGCTTTTATCAGGGCAGTGTTAACTTAGTTATTGCTAATAGAAAACAGAACTAAATGTTCAGATAAAAAAACTGAAATTAAAGGATGTCGCCAGTTCAGTCTTAGTGTGCCGAGACGAAGGCTAAGATCTTGCACATACGTAATCTTATTTAGACCGACTTGACGTAACTGCAGTAAGACATGAACACACGAAAATGTCTGCGTCGTAAAGGAAACTCATTTAAAGTGTTTTAAGAATGTTTTATCGTTATTACACTTTTCTTTTATGACTGTACAACAGGGATTAAATATGTTTATTTATTTATTTGGAAAAAACATTACCACTAAGTTTACAGTATAGCATTAGGCTGCGCACTGAGTTTTAAACTTGTGTCGCGCAACCTTACAAGTTATTGAGAAACTCGTCTTATCAGTCTTAATTTTACAGCAGACGCCAGTTCGAAAAATCATATAACAATATTCAATTAATAACGAAATAAAATGCACAATGTAGCGACTAGACTATGTTTTGCAAGAACAATTACATAATCTTAAGTTAGTCTACAAAATTAAATCAGTGCTAAACTAGTTATGTGATATGATTAGTTTCATACAGATTAAAATTCTTGGTGACATCTGATTATATCTTTGTCTGAGGGATGAGCATTACCTTTAAAAATTATCAGCTACAATCAAAATTAATAAAATATGATCAACAATGCCAATGTAACTAACCCTAGCTTATAATTCATTGTCGCTTATCTCAATATAGTCGCACTACCCACGGTACAAGATCGATTAGTGTACAGGCGGTAACAGAGAAGCATGGCAGCAGACATTAACGGTGTTTCCTTAATTTTTAGTGATAAGAGATAATGTATTAGGACAGAAAACATATTTACACAAAGTTTTTTAATGATTTTTTTCTCGTCCAGAATTTTACTAAGAAATAAATAGAAGTTTAATATTGTAGTTATTAAGCCGAAATACTAATTAAATAAAAATAGAGCAAATTTAATTCTTCATTTGATATTGTATAAAAGTTATTCCAATGAAAACTTCAGAGGCGCAAGAGGCAGCAAAATGTCTATAAGCATAAAGATTGCAACTAAGTTTGTTATGTTATAGGTCCATGTAGTAAGATTGCCAACTCATGATAATCAAACCGCTGCGACGCTTTACACCGTTAATAGAAAATCAATACACTTTTTTATTGCAGATCTGAAAGGCAAGAAGTCAGTTTACATGATCACAAAGGTCCTTATGGCTAAGACAATTGAGTTCAGAGTCACCAGGGGCACGTCCTCGAGGATTTTTCATCTGGGCAACGCATCTCCTCTGGTCTTCGGCCTTGAAGAGTTCCAGATCGGAGAAGATGGCAAGCTCATGGCTAAGGTAAGAGAATTCATTCATTTCAATAGCTGTTTCAACTTGAAGTGTAAGTATTAGGTTGCTTTTATGTGTTATCATTGTGATATTCTTTTTTATATTTATATAAAATTTATATTTTTATTAAATTTATGTGCAAGAAGTCTCCGTTTTCTCCAATCCCCGTTCTTCAGGGTGTTCCACTCGCAATGCGGAATGACCTTAGTGTCCTAGGTATGGATATCCGCTGCGATCTTAATCCAAGGAGTCACATCGAGGGCGTAATATCCGCCACTTCACGCAGGGTCGGAATCCTGAACAGGGTGCGGCGGTTTTTCACGCCTGGTCAGCTCTACCGCTTATATAAAGCGCAGGTGCGGCCGGGAATGGAATACTGCTCGCACCTCTGGGACGGTTCCGCAAGGTACCTTCTCGATGCCTTGGATGGGTTGCAGCGGCGGGCCATCCGCATTGTGAATGATGCAGACGTAACAGCCTGGAGCCGCTACAGCTGCGTAGGGATATTTCCTCGCTTAGCGTGTTCTACCGTCTGTATCATGGCGAATGCTCTGAAGAATTGTTTGATCTTATCCCATCCTCTCCCTTCCATACCAGAACCACGCGTACTGGCTTGCGGAGCCACAGCTTCGTGGTGTCTACTACCCCGGCCCGAACCAAGAGGTTCGCAAACTCGTATTTTTGCCGCACCATCAAGCTGTGGAACAGTTTGCCAGCTACCGTGTTCCCTCCTTCCTATGATCCTGGGTCCTTTAGGCGTAATGTGAAGAAGCTAAACAGCAGGCCGGCATGATTGTGTTGAGTAGCGGGGGATAGACTGTCTCTCGCTACTTGATACTCTATCTGGACGGCACTGCGCTTACCATCAGGTGCAGTGTGGTCACTTTGCCGCGCCAGAATAAAAAAAAAAAAAAAATATATACATGTTTATATTTGTGACAATACCATTAAATATGTTGAGTACATACCAGAATTTTATTGATAGTATATTGTCTATTTTGCGTTCGTGTTTTCAGTTTGCTGTTTTGTTTTTTATAATGGAAAACCGGGTCCATGTATAATCACTTCGTTGTAGCACCTGTCTATGTATTAAAGCCGTTATTCTCAAATTGCCATAAAGTCATAAGTCAACTTGGAATAATTTGCAAAATTCTATGTCCTTATACTCTCCGCTTCACAATAAATTTTCTAACGTAACAAAATAAGAAATGCGGTGAAAGCATCATTTCAATTAAATTACTTAGTTGCGTTATGAAAACCTGTAAGGTATTTTCACAGTGACCTGAAATTTTATTTGGCACAGGTGAAGGAATATGAAATTAATTGCATATCGCGTGGAAATATTAATACTAAGAATTATAAACACTTGATATTTGTATCACATTTTGTCAAACATGTAATTGTGCGGAAACCTGACGACGCGACACCTACTTGAGCGATTGTATATCAAGTTACTTTTAAAAATTTCACCAATTACGGTTCAGTAGTTCGAAAGACATTGCTATCAGACATAAAACCGTAATTAGAAATCGGACCCATAATGCATCAGAAAAAAATTGCTGTACGCATTTATAAATTGCATTTAATAATTGGACAAGGTTCTAATTAAGTTCTAACTAATTTTATATTGACAAATTATAAACATATATGGAAATAGTAAAGACCTAAAGAATAATTATACAGTCCCAAAATAAACAATAACATAATAATGGAAATTTTATGAAAAATAACACAAGACCTTGAAACATTGACAGGTCCAATTTAATGGAAATGTGATTCCACAGACGTGACGCGTTTGGCAAGAATTCGATAATGGCGATAAGCGTAACGTGGTCTTATTAACATTGTTTAGCATCTGCCAACAAAACAATAAGATTTACAAGTTACTTAACTCGATTAACACGATGGTTCAGAACTGCTGTGTGTTGTTACCAAATGACGTAATATCAGTGATACTTTTATCGCGTTTAGCAGAACCATCTAGATTCTAGAACACACATACACTCACGCCTGTAATCCCCGAAGGGGTAGGCAAAGGTGTAACCGTTACAGCCACTTTTCGCCGAAATTCGGCCCCATAATGTAATAGGGGGCGAGCCTAACGCCATACCGGTCACAGGTTCCAGACTCCAGGCTAATACTGAGGAATTTCTAGATAGAAAAACCAATATCACTTTACCCGACCCGAGGATCGAATCCGAGACCCAGGTACAACTGCGCCTCCGAGGCAGTCTATATTCTAGAATTATTGAAAAAAGCGTATTTCGTGAGGAGCCGCGTGCATAATAATACGTTATATAATAATATTACGTTTTAATTTAGTCGTCATTGCTAAAAAATATTAAGAAGTTGTGACTTCATGTACACCAGACGTTTTGATCTTTTGGTCGGATGAGTCATTGTTCTCTTACCTAGAAGTCAAACAAAATTTAGATTTAGTACCTACTTGTGTACTGTATTTAATTTAGTAATATTAATTCTCGCCTATTCGTGAACATGTTTGTTTCGTTTTCCTCGTTTCCTCATCTTCTGATAAGTGTTGTTTTTGGGATTTTCCTATATCTCTAGAGATTGTGACTTAGAGAATTTGTGTTCATTAAATGAAGATCGCTAAAACGTTGAAATTTATGATCTTTTTCTATGATTGATTCTAGTAATTTAGTATAACATATCTACTTTATGCACATAATGTGGCATAACAGTAGCCCGGCTGTGAAACGAGAGGCCGTGGGTTCGATTCCTACACCGGGACACATGTTTGTGTGGCAGACAGATATTTGTGTCCGGGGTCTGGGTGTTGTAGACAGAAAGTCTCTCGTACTCCCTGATACTCACAACACAAGACTCGTATCTTAGTGTGGGGTCGGGGCTTTGTGACTGTTGGGTGTTATTATTATAATTAGTTATTATTAATTAAGTTAATATTTTAAATCGTATTCACTACAAGTTTTTTCCTACAGCTCATTATTCGAGAATTAATTTTGCATGAATGTGTCACGCTTCAGCGCGTCACTTAACAAGATTAAAATATTCCATATTGAATTAACAGTCGAATGGATTCGACGCTTCCTGCGACAAACTGATTTACGCTACACGCACTCTGTTAATCTGTTACAAGGATATTCCATTATTCATTAATTAACTAGAGAAAAATACAGAAATAACGTAATGACCACTTCATTACGTGTTTTCATTAATTGTCGGTGAAGGAACTTGTTTTCTCGAAAGTTTACTTTAGTATTTTGAAAGTATGCAAAGTCCACCAGGTCCTAGCGATAGCGAAATGTCCAATCTCTCTGATTAGTAATGAAGGCTTCTGCCCAGTAGAGGAAATTTATACGTTGCTGATATTGTGACTGTTGCAACCAGTGGTCGATAAAGAGTCAGTGATTTTAAGATTTGACGTTAAAATTACAGTCTAGAAATTATCTCCTATTCCAATTTAGAGAAACGATAATTATCGGTTAAAATACAATATCTACGTATTCCTGTGGTGACCGCAAAGAAATGCTTAAAATTTATTACGTCATTTGTTTAAAATCATGTTAATAAAACCAGAATGATTATAAAAAACAACTTTTACAATAGCCGGCATAATAGCTGTCAGTTGTCACCCAACTTCATTCGTCATACCCTGCGCACTTTCTTATAACCCTGTCATAAATTACTGAGTGCAGGAAATACGAACAATGCCCGTAACGTTCATAAAAACATCGCATTGTTAACTGTAAAGTGACGCAAGAGTTGAAACATTTCCTGATATTTTCACTATAACTTGCAGAAAATGTAAACGAACCGTACGAATATTCTATAAATTTATATAAGTTTTTTTTTTAGTTCCTCGATAGGCAGACGAGCAGACGGGCCACCTGATGGTAAGTAGTCACCGCCGCCCATAGACTTCTGCAATACCAGGGCACAGCAAAGCCGCTGCCTACCATAACATATTAAAGTTTTATGTTTTAAAGATAAATAAATAGTTCATGATAGTTCCGAGAAATAAACTTCACATGGAGTAAATTAATATACCCCTTCGCGATAAAATAAATTAATGAATATACAAACTCCGTGGTGTAGCGGGCGAGTATCAGGCCGTGAAATGAGAGACCAATGTTCGATTACTGTACAAGACAATTGTTGGTAAGATCCACAAATATTTATTCTGGGTTTTGGTGTTATGGGACCATAGTCTCCCGTAGTTCTGGATTCTCACGATATAGGTGGTTTAAGAGACTGAATACTAGGTGTAGTATACC
The DNA here is from genome assembly GCA_905220505.1 of Laothoe populi. NCBI lineage: Eukaryota > Metazoa > Arthropoda > Insecta > Lepidoptera > Sphingidae > Laothoe > Laothoe populi. The sequence continues at coordinate 10,920,249 of HG992169.1, forward strand.
TACAAGACTGCACAAAGTGAGCCAAACTGTACTCTTGTATCTGTGTTGCCTTAAGTGTGGAGCGGGATTAACTGTACTATGAAGTTTTTTTTTATTATCCTGGAACGGCAAATTGTCCCTGTATTAAACATTGTCCCACTGCTGGGCACGGGCCTCCTCTACTAATGAGAGGGGTTAGGCCTTAGTCTACCTCGCTGGCCTAATGCGGGTTGGTAGGCTTCACAAACCTTCGAAATCCTTATGAGAATTCTCAGATATGCAGGTTTCCTCACGATGTTTTCCTTCACCATTAAAGCAAGCGATAATTAACATTTTAACACTGCACCTGATGGTAAGCGCAGTGCCGTTCAATTAGAGTATGGAGTAGCGAGAGACAATCTATCCTCCGTTACTCACCACAATCATGCCGGCTTACTCCTTCACACTACGCCATGGTCAAGAAGAGCGGTAGAAGATCTCGTGTCAGAGTACTCAGGAAGCCGCAAAACAGCCAAACATCCGACAAAAAGTACACACATGGCAAAATATTGAGATCAATGTTTCTTTACGACCTTTGCAAGTTGTATTAAAAATCGAGTAGTGGAATATTTCTGTGGACCGATCTTATTACAGAGGACAATAGGTTAACTTGTGCATTGTTCTAGACGAGGCTTGTTCGCGGTGTGTATCACGTGATCATAATGTGTGAAGTAGTGTGTATTGCCCGACGGCACTGGGTCATATTTTATTGTTAACATGATATAAGTGTTTCTCAAAAGTAACTCACATCCGTGTCAGGTTTTCAAAACACTGAACTGCATTGAAGAAACTGCCTAAAGGTATTAGGGTTAAACACATTAGGGTATTTTAATAAATTAGAAATACTGACAGCCTCGGTGGCTTAGTTGCAGACAGCGGCGATGGCGTAGTAGGTGTAATTGCGCATGCGTTACGACTGCTGTGCTGAGGTCTCGGGTTAGATTCCCGGGTCGGGTAATCGGGTAGTGATATTAAGTTTTTCTATTTAGAAATACTCAGTATCCGCCTGGGGTCTGGAATAGTGCCCGGTATGGCGATAGACCCCCCGCCCCCATCACATTATGGGATACACCACCTCTGCCCACCCTTTCGGGGGGGAGTGAGTGTATATGTATATAAGAAATACAGTCACAAAGAGCAATAGATAAACTTCCGCGAGTCTCGTTTTAGGATCAACTCGACTTTTCAATGTGACATACCTATTTAAAAGGATGAATTTAATTTATCATCGTCGTTTTTAATTATTCTTAATGGATAATTTTATTGCGATCTGTTAGGCATAAGTGTTTTTATTTCAAATTATTTGGCAACGGGCCGAGACGTCTGATGGAATACTGGGGCCATAATATTACTGGCACACCAATGCGTAACGTTTAAAACTATGTTAAATGCACGAACTGCAGGTGTTAAGGTAGCACTTTTTTGTTTATTTCAATTCTTTGTCACATATGTATAATATAAGTACACATTTGATATAAGCAACAATAACGCAAAAATATACATTTACCAACCAAGTCAGTAAAGTCTGGCAAATGTGAAACATCGAAATATTATTTAGAAATAATCAGCATAAAAGGATAGCTTATTAAAAGAAATAAATATAGCCCAATTAAAAATATAATATTCTGTTTTTTTTTTTAAGAAATAGATGATCCACTCCCACTTCACTCAATTCATAAATCATTCATAAACTATCGCTTATACATTTTGATGCCAGTCAACCATATATACAATTTAGTTACAAGTTCAGTAGCAATAATTCATACAAATAAACACACTTTTTATCTGCCTCTATAATTATTTTTATAGCGATATGTTTATTATTTTTTAAATTGAAAATAAATATTTCTGTTACATAATACACATACTACCTATAAATGTAGTGGTTATAGGTATACTGTTTGCATCTTAACCTGCGTCAGAAATGCAGATTGCTTCATTAGCTGCAACGTGCAAAAATATGTTGACAGCTTTAGACGTTAAAGATGAAAGGATGCTTGATAAAGAGACTTAATTTTAGATAAGTCGAGTGCAATAATAATATTTTGAACGTGAACGTTGCATTCGTTGACTCTCCGAAAGGGAGATTGAGTAATGAACCACAGTGGATCTTCATCGGTGGTGTGTTACTACTAAAATGAGTCCTCAATTCTATATCAAACCGATCTGTCCTCACACTATCGCGTATTTCGTCCAAATTCCTACTAATATTATAAATGCGAATGTTTGGATGGATGTTTGTTACTCAATCACGCTACAACGGCTGGACGGATCTGGTTGAAATTTGGTACAGAGATAGATTATAGTTTGGAAAATGACATAGGCTACTTTTCATCCCGGAAAATGCTCGCTTGATATGGGATAGCAATATATAGTGGTGGTGTAATAGCTTAAGATGTCTCCATGGATTGTATACATTTTCTGTCAAAAATACCCCCACGCGGGCGGAGTCGCGGACAACATCTAGTATTGAATATTTTTATCGAAAAACTAATTTATGAATCTACGTATTATCTATAATAAATAACGGTATTTATAGCGTATAAAAGATCACTATATGATTATTGCACCCATTATATTTATGAAGCGAATTATTAAATTACTATTGTCTTGACAGCGTTATAAAATTACAGTAGCTGTTGTAATCTGATAAGAATGTAAATCTTTATGAAGTCAATAATGGTATTATGTAGGATTTGTTACGCTACTGGTTGGTAATATTACTTGGTTCTTTTTTAAATTTCTAGAAAGTGCATCGTCATTGTTAGCTTGACCGTTTGGAATATCTAATGGTTTACAAAATGTAGTATTATTATCTATATCTCCCTTTACACATTTATACACCACTTGACTATTGGACAAGGACTTGAAAACAATTTTCCAAAATCAATTCCATGAATTCATCGACAGCCTACGTGGCGCGGTAGCCGGCTGTGAAACAAGAGGCCGTGGGTTCGATTCCCACACTGGGACAGATGCTTGGATGACAGACAGATATACTACTATATACTTACTTAAGTAACTTGAGACTTAATTTCCGTAGTTTTTTATTTAATTAAAAAAAAAATTACGTAACGCGTTGTTCTAATTTTTACTGAAATAATTTTACCTAAATGTTAATGTATTTCCAAAAATATAACCCATAATTTCAATAAAATAGTGACCTATCACCGCACACAATAAATTGACGGTACCTACAACTGAATAAAAACGACTCACCAGTACTTCATTGTCAACTGAAAGTTGAGGATCGGGTGTTGCTAATTGTGGGTCCTTCGACGGGGGCTGAATCTGTTTTTCGGAAAATATTTTATAAATAAATAAATGATTAACGTGTCACAAATAAGTTTTAGCAGAACATAAAAACAAATAAAATAAATAAATAACGCCCAACAGTCACACACATAGCCACGACCCCACACTAAGATACGAGTCTTGTGTTGTGGGTATCAGTGACTACGAGAGACTTTCGGTCTCAAAACACCCAGACCCCGGACACAAATATCTGTCTGTCACACAAACATTTGTCCCGGTGTGGGAATCGAACCCACGGCCTCTCGTTTCACAGCCAGCTACTCGCCAACTGCGCCACGGAGGCTGTCATAAAAAATTACATTTCCCCTGGTGTATGTATAATGTGCCTACCTGTATTTTGGGAACTGCTGTTTTAACCAGTCGATGTCGGTCAGTATTTCCGGATATATCCGATTTATCAAAGTGATCCGAACATATAACCGAATTCTTGGCTGGCTTAAAAAATTCTTCTCTTCTTTCTCTGGCGACAATAGATGTCCATTCCGCACAGGTAACCGGATTGCTAGGAAAGCTAAAAGTAAATATCTAATGAGAGTGCGACAAACAGACACAAAAGTAACATAATCAGTTTTAAAGTTCTGCTAACAAGATGTAAAAAAATATTACAATACAAATCCACTCCATGCATCTATTGTTCACACACCTCTTCTTTCTATGCTGCTTCGCACCTAGCGTGTGCGAGCAGCATAGAAATATTAGACGTAACATCGCAATATCTTGCGCCGCAGTCAACGTGTTATATAACAGTTTGCGCCGGTATTGGCCGACCTTGGCCAAACATTCGATATAATGGTTTAAAATCGGTCATTTTGTTCCATATTTGATATAAGTTGTTAGTCTAAAGCTTAAAATATAACTTATTCTAGATGTACTTACCGAAAGTAAGACACTCCGGCCGATAAATTGCTTTTACGGGCATTATGTTTGCAACTTTTGAACACACACTGCGGCATTGTGAGACGTGTTCACGTTGGCTTCGTTTCAAACGAACTAAAATAAGAGCTCACGCCGAGTGAGCGCTGTTATTTGCCGAGACGTATTTTTTGCGCCCGCCCGATATCTAGTTGGTATTGTTGATCGAAGTTCGGCGAACGACCGCTACTATAACAGGTTTTTTTGCCACATGTAGTCGCCGCCATCCTGTCGATTTTACAGAATATAACGCGTTGTCAACAATAAAACCGCCGCCGTGGGAAGTATTCGCAGATGGAACGCTAATCACTCACCAATAAGCAAATAATACAATACAAAAACTCTTTATTGTGCACACAAAAATATATATATACAAATAATGTATTTGTGGTAAATGCTGGCTCTTATAGCTATGTACAAAAAGAGTTCTCTTTCAAACTGCCCGCAATAGTTGTTCCCTAATCGATAATGATAAATACCCACCCTGTATTACACTTGTCCCATTTTTAAGCACGAGTGGTTAAGTCATGGTCCACCACGCTTGCCTAATGCGGGTTGGTAGACTTCACAAAATTTCGAATTGTTATTATGGCTGTCTTGTCATTAGCCGAACACGTAGAGGCCCGTTAGACAATTTAAATCTAATATTGTGATGTGACACCAGCCGACGGTGATCCATGTATACACTATAGGTACAAGTGCACTCAAGTACAACCCCCGGTTCGTGTAAAACTATTGTATGGACGCATAAAATATATACGGGTCTATTGAGGCGAGGTGTTGGTAGATTGGTTAACTTATATTATTAAGTATTTATTACGAATGATCATATTGTGTATAGTCAGGTCTATAAAGTATGTGAGACTATTCCGTTGTTTAATCTTGTATAGGCTTATTTATTAATTTATATACATACACAAAAGTAAAATGTTCGACTATATTTGAATGCATAGGTATTATATGCTCAAAGTGTTATTTATTGTCGACTGTATTGTATTTAATTATATTTTCTTTCATGATACGTAAATTGAATTTTTAAACATTTGAAGTATTATATAATCTTACTATTATAAATGTGAATGTTTGGATTGATGTTTGTTACTCAATCACGCGACAACGGCTGAACGGATCTGGTTGATATTTGGCACAGAGATAGATTATAGTCTGCAATAGCCTACTTAGGCTACATAGGCTACTTTTTATCTCGAAAAAATGTACAGTTCCCATGGGATAGTTTAGTTTTTCACAGAGCAAGGGATCGACATGATTTTATTATTTATTTATTTTATACTTCATACATACATTTATATCTAAAGGTGGACTTAATGCCTGAGGCATTCTCTTGCAGTCGAACCTTAGGTGATGCAGAGATAGGATGAAGTATGATTTTTGCATAGTGGCAGTTTAGAGATCAGAAAATCACATAGGCCATTTTTTATCCCGTAAAAATGCACGCTTCCTATGGGATCGCAAAGTATATATATACCTCCATGGATCGTGTTCCTTTTCTTCCAAAAATAATCATCACGCAGGCGGAGCTGCGGGCAACAACTAGTTTAATATAAACATTCTAATTCTAAAGCATTAAAGAAATGAGTGAAATCTAAAAGTAGAGCGTATAAACTACTTTCGTCGAAGTCACTTTCGAGACATTGATATTCAAATGCATTCAAAGGTGAGGTATAGAGAGATACAATATCCGAACACCTGCTGTCAGATAACAGGGTTCCACTACTCAATCCTAACATACAACTAAAATTAATGAATAAGGAATAAACATTTTCATATAACCAGAGTTACTAATACTTTCTATTTTTAATTCTGTAGATTGTAGAACATTATTATAATTTATTGTAAACCCCGTTTGCAACCCATAACATTACATACACACATGTAATACACGCCTGTAATCCCCGAAGCGGTAGGCAGAGGTGTAACCAGTACACCCATTGTTTGAATTTGAATTTCGGTCCTATAATGTGATAGGGGGCGAGCCTATCGTCATACCGGGCGCAGATTCCAGACTCCAGGCTAATACTGAGAATTTCTAGATAGAAAAACCCAATATCACTTTACCCGACCCGGGGATCGACGCCGAGACCTCAACACAGCAGCCGTAACGCATGCGCAATTCCAACTGGGCCACCGAGCTAGTCATAAATAAATAAATGTATAAATTTTAACTCTGCGACGCAGCGGGCTAGTGACTGGCTTTGAAACGAAAGGCTGTGGTTCGAACCCGCATTGTTTCGAATCTGGTAGTAAAGTATCTATTAGTTCCATATATCCACGGTACAGAACACTAAGACTGTTGTGTTTATTTATTAATTATAAATACTTGATTAACCAGTTTTAATAAATAATTCTGCAAAAACCCGTTAACATATTCATAGTAGGTAATTTATAGATATAAACGCGTCGGGGCTATGCTAAGTATTGTGATATGTAAAAAATATTATTCTTTATGTTTGTCGATATATGGCACATGATAATAGTGCGAATTGTGATAATTTATATTATCAATGTAAATACAATTTTTTTTTATTGCATAGACGTCAAACGAGCATGTGGGTCACCTGATGTTAAGTGATCTTCACCGCCCATGAACATCCACAATACCGAAAGTATCATGTATGCGCTGTCGGCCTTAAAGGACAGGAATAGGGATTAGGAAAGGGAAGGGGGAATCTGGGCCTCCGGATATCTCACTTACCATACGAAACGCGACAGTAAACTGTCACTTTACGTTGGTTTTCTGTGAGACAGTGGTACTACGCCGGTCGAGCCGGCCCATTCATGCTGCAGACAAATATGTCTACAGTGTGGCTCTACCACTATGAAAAATGAATAATATAAACATTTGCACTTTACTCAACAAAACCGTATCAATTGTTTTAAATTCATGTTAATATTGTGTGTATGGTAACAACCTTACTGATGTATACAGTACCTTTACGGATAGGGAGCAAAAGTGCTACTTTTTTAATCTCCGAAAGTGAAGCAGAGGCAGAGTTCGATCCATCCGGATCGAACTCTGCCTTACTAGCTTCGACACACACTGAGAAAGTCAACCTATAATAGTCATAAACCACAATAAAACTTCCAACCAATATGACTAAGTACACGGAAGCGCGGGCAAAGGAAAAAAAACAAGAAAGAACAGCCAGTATCAATCACTGTTTTGTTTAAAAAATAATTGTCTATGTTCACTTATTTTTTATAAACTTTTTGTTTGATAATAAATGTAAGATTATTCTATACAAGAGCCTATTACGTAGCCAGGGTGTGTCTTGATAGAAACACATGATTGGTTCGAAGCTTACATTCCTTATCTACAGGTTAAATGATATCATCTCATATTGACATTCGACATAAAAATTATGCTAATTGTTTATGAATATACTATCCGAACATCAATTTATTAATTTAAAGTAATTAATATAATCTTAATTACATTTACATTATATGGGTCATTTACTTTTTTTTACATAAATAATAATTGTTGATATTTTTAGCACCACGTTGATAGAAAAAATAATATATGTATCTATATTCATTTAACATATATTATTATTAAAACATTTTTTTTCTTATAAAGCTGTCCGATATAGTCATATATAAGTTATCCATAATATTGTCATTAAAAAAAGTTAAAGAAATAAAACCAGGTTCCACCGAGATTTGAACTCGGATCGCTGGATTCAAAGTCCAGAGTGCTAACCATTACACCATGGAACCTCGAATAAGAACGACGAAATTACACTCTGCCTTTCACTGAATTCGTATTCGTAACACCGTATTCTGAAAGCATGAATAATTTTATTAGCTCATAGACCCCAAAATATTTATGCTTATTTACCCTGAGATTTCATAGTGTCCTATTACTTTGGGTTAAATAGATATATATGTTTTTCCAATCATTCCCTTCCACTTAGTGTTAATTTTTCTTTGGGTAATTTACAATATTACCTGTCACATCTATAGATATATTTAAAACTATTACTATTTTATCTTTACAGGAGCCAGTGGGCATCAAGTCAAAATTGCTTCATTGGAAGAAAGTTGACTCTTCTGATCAACTCTACATCCCTGAAAACATGGAGGCAGCATGCAACGCGTAAACAAAACTTAGTTAATTTAGATCACGCTTGCTTGAATCTTAAAGGCGCTTGCCGAAGCAACAACCTTTGACATTTGAAAATATAGGTACGATAAACATCGTAATAATTAAATAAAAAACGTTGTTTACGCGGTTCGAAGGTCGAAAAGGACACATTTAAACGTATTAGAAACAAGTTATTTAAATAAAAGTAATCATATAGCTAATGAATCTGGAAAAATCAAGCATGCAATTTAGCAATCTTATTTTATTTAATCGGTAAATTGTATGATTGAGGTTATAATGTGCGCGTGTGTTTTTTTTTGAGAAGGCCACGGAAGATAAAGTAAACAGCCAATGTAAAAATTATAAATTGATTGTTATTTTAAAATTAATAAACAGCGTTTCGAAGAGTATAAAATAAAACTAGAATATTTTCATGGTAACATGTAAAGTATATGTGACGCTTTTAGCAAGCATTTACGATACGATAACAGACTTAATGCCTAAATAATACCCATTAGTATCGAACTGGTATACGCGTGGCATAGCCATGACCTAGATTTAAGTTTTAATCCATTTTCCACACTTTTCATACTAGATGTAGTCATGAGTCCACTACCCATTGTTTTGCGTTTGCTTAACCTGTTTAATTAGTAACAAAGGTTGCATTTTGTCACAATCATACATAGAATAATAGAACGCAATTGGTATTAGAAATAGATACAAGTAGTAACTATTTAGCTGATTTACATAGAAGAATGAATAGTAGTATAAAATGTATTTCAATTAACTTTGGCATAGAATATATCTCTAAAAAATGATAATTGATTTGTCTAAAGCAGCCATGTCAAATTCAAAGCCACTGGTGGGCCAAAGCATGAAGACCTTTATACTAGGCGCCTCAAAACCCTTATCTTAAGGAAGACAAACTAAAAAAGTATTATTATAGGACTAGCATATTTATAAAATTTTCAATCAAAACGACATTACAAAAATTACATTACCTTCTTGCCCATGGTGAAGGAGCAGGTCGGCATGATTATGTTGAGTAGCGGGGGATAGGTCGTCTCTCGCTACTCGATACTCTAATTGGACCGTACTGCGCTTACCATCAGGTGAAGTGCGGTCACTTTGCCTTGCTAGGATAAAAAAAAAATTACGTTGCAGTTATCAAAGACTGGGCCACACTGGGCCGCGTGTTTGACATGGCTGTAGGCCTACTCTTGAAATCAATTCCAATCTCGAACTCGATACAGTTCCAATACCAATCTAGAAGATATTGAAACTCTAACTCACTCAACTAAATGAAATAGAGTATTTACGAAATAGCGATCGTATTTACGATTGAGTATTTACTCAATTCCATTTAGTTACTAAAAATTGCGCTGTATTTAGTTAAATCATGCGCTGGTGTTGCATTCAAGAGTGCTAATGGTACAGTTTTCGAAACACAATACCAATTTTAAATTGGAATCGAGTGTCAAGAGTACCCCCTTCTGATCTAAAGATTCTTATGGTGTGAACATTCCAAAAAAATATTTCTGTGTACACTGGGTACCTAGCGATCTTTACCACAAGCATCTGTGATTTTATGAACCAGTATTTCGTGAGGTATGTCGTCTAATTATTTATTAATTTAAACCCTGTGACTTAATTGTTTTTCTTATGTTTGTGATTTGTATGTGATTTTTTTATGTTTAATTTTAAGTTATGACATCATGTACTGTACTAGTTTTTCACATTACTTATGAAATAAATGTGTGTTATAAATATTTTTTCTTTATTGCCCTATCTTGTTTTGGACTAAAACTAATTAAACGGTGTTATCGGATAAGTGAGTCAAATCCTTAAAAAACAATAGCTGATAATTTTAGCATCATTCTGCCATGAAAACAGCATGTATCGTATTCTATACAGATATCTACAGATAAGGAGTTTATGCACTTAACAAAAGCCAGTGAATAGCTACAATGTAGAAGTCGGTGTGCAGTAGCGACATCTAGCGACATGTGGTCAAAGGAAACCTTCACTGAACTGTATTATTTAAGTAAATTATATATCTTACCTACTATAGAAAATAGCCGGCTTAACAAAGAGATTATTAAAGAGATCGTTTTTTTTTAGGGAATAACCTTTTTATTTACGGGGATACGTGATTTATGTTGGGTTCACCGGTCTTAGGTACTTAGAGATGTTGAAATCCGGTCGACTATTGGGCCGAGTCCCTAACACTATGTACTCCCTACATCGGCAATACTAACTAAAAAACCCTAAGTGGGCCTCTTCGGAACATCAGGGACGGCCCCGACTTATCGACGCGAAGCGGCTCCGGCTTCAGCCAGAACCGCCGTTGAAGGAGTAATATTTGGAATTAATTATGTAATTTCGAAATGCTATTACCAATAGGAAACTACTGAGCTGTATATTTCGTAATAAATGGGTTTTTATCATCAAATCACATTATCTGTAAACCAAGGCCGCGCGTCTGACCTACTGCTTTAGCGTTGATATTAAAATTCACAGCAGTAACAATATTTCTGACACAATAGCAGTGATCTATGACTATAGCAAGTATTTTCAAAGACACAACTATTCATTTTAACAATTTAGAAGGAAATATAAATAAGCATAGACACGTCTTTAAACTATACAACTAAACGAAATATCCCACGGTGTGGCCGTTAGCATGTTCCTATTCCAGTAAAAAATCTTGAGGGCCAAGTCTCAAGGAAAAGCTACGTATATCTATTATAATCTAAACCAAAGGACCCCAAATTTTGTTGGCTCATAGACCCCTAGCCATGTTTTCGGTTCTGGATAGAACCTCTGCTTAGTTCGTTAATATTGCAATTTTAAAAATTCATCAACTTTAAATGTGTTTTGACTCATGTCTAACTGTAGTAAGATGTAGAAGAAATAAGTACAACAATGATACCTACTTCCCGCTAAAATATTAGTTATTCTTTTAACAAGTTGGTACACGTGACACAACTTATACAGTATACCTACCTAAGCTATATTGAAAGTTTCAATACTAAAGTTTATATTAATTAATAAGAGTCGATTTTTAGACCTAGTCCTCCGCCAAAATCAGTTTTCGTTTATGTCGGAAATGTGTTTGAGTGATACAACATTTGAAACATTTCAATTCTATATATGTATATATATATTTTTATTCTGGCGCGGCAAAGTGACCACACTGCACCTGATGGTAAGCGCAGTGCCGTCCAGATAGAGTATCAAGTAGCGAGAGACAGTCTATCCCTCGCTACTCAACACAATCATGTCGGTCTGCTGTTTAGCTTCTTCACATTACGCCTAAAGGACCCAGGATCATAGGAAGGAGGGAACACGGTGCCTGGCAAACTGTTCCCCAGCTTGATGGTGCGGCAAAAATACGAATTTGCGAACCTCTTGGTTCGGGCCGGGGTAGTAGACACCACGAAGCTGTGGCTCCGCAAGCCAGTACGCTTGGTTCTGGTATGGAAGGTAGAGGATGGGATAAGATCAAACAATTCTTCAGAGCATTCGCCATGATACAGACGGTAGAACACGCTAAGCGAAGAAATATCCCTGAGCAGCTGTAGCGGCTCCAGGCTGTTAAATAATATCCATGATCACTGTCCACTGTTAGTAATACACACACAAACTGGGCTAGACTAACTCGAGTACGCAGAGGCGCTCCTGTTTATAGCAAATCCACCAATCCGCTTTTTTATTTTATTTTTAGTATATTATAATAAACGAGTATCATCAGTCTGCGTACGGCGCGATGCCAGAGATGCCGCTCGCCGCACGGCACACAATCAGAGTAATACTGAAAATGCTGACAAACAGAGTAATACTGAAAAACTCCACAAACAGAGGTGATGCAAGAATAATTTTGACAGCCTCCATAACGTTGTGGACAAGCAGCTGACTGAAACAAGAGATTGTGAGTACAATCCCCACACCAAGACAATTGAATATTGTCTTGTTGTATTTCTCAGAAATATTTAAGTTATTTAAAAAAGTGGGTGGATTTTTTATTTTGGGTCTGGGTGTTTTGGGACCGTAGTCCTACGTAGCTACGTTGATACCCACTTTACAAGTTTTACTAGTTTTGGGTCAGAATGATGTGTGCGACTATTGGGTGTATTTATTATAATCCTCGAGATTTGGAGGGCCCCTAATACCAGATAATTTTACGTACATGGATTTCTACGGCAGATCCAAGGTTGGACCGAGAGGAGTTAGACCGCCCCAGTCCTCCGAAAGGCTTAGTCCGCCACTATTTATAACACACATTGAGTATTTATCTCATCATTTCCCTGAATGGACGGCAGTTGATACGAGTATAATTAAACTATATCGAAAACTCAAACGCCGAAAAATCCTTTACGTTATGCCATATTAAATAACAGTATATGGCCCTAAAGAAAATTTAAATAATACAAACTAATAAAACAAAATTACTTTAATCATTTAATTAAATACGTTATCATAAATCAATATTTCTTAATCGTCTTTCTTAATAGAGTCATGCGTTGTCTATGCGCTTCTGTAACCGCTGCTCGTTTGTATGGTCTCAGTTCATCATTACCGAATCCTGGTATCCACATATTCCATTGTCGTTCTGAAAACACCAGACAATCATAGTTAATTTCATACTAAGGCAACTATTTATTACCAATGGAGATCACCTTGAAATGGCAGTCATTTATGTGGTAGGAAGTGATAACCACCCCACATCCCTTAGAGGATATGAAACATGTGTGTATGTGTGAACTAAACATGATTTTAAATTCTGTAAATTTTGCCAAGGATTTCCCAGATAACTTCAAATAGTTAGCAGTGTGCTCTGGAATCAAAACAAACACTAACATCACTTCCACTAAGCTATTGTTGCTATACCCAATTACATATCAAAAATTTAACATCACAATGGTCAACGGAGCCTTTGACTATAGATAAATATTGGGAGCAGAAATGGATTTAAATGCCTCCTAGTAACATCATGTTGGCCAATCTAACCTATTAACAACATGAAACATTCAGATAGCTCTAAAGAAACTTACCTAAATGCAATTGTACATCTTTCAACTCAACTGTAGGTGCATGTCTGTGTTTGGCTATGGCACATGCGGCATTCAGAGATGTATCGATAAAGTCATCAGCAAGCTGTAACAGCATTTCTTCCACTTCTTCATCAAGCTGTACTGTGGGGTCTACTTCTCGGACTAGCTCTTGGAGACGTGGACGGCCGAGTAGCTGTAAATTGTAATAGGTTTTTTTCTATAATTATGCTGGTGGTAGGACATTGATATCCGCCCAAATAGCGACCACCGTACACAGGGTGTAAAACCACCATAATGGCAACACAAGTGTGTTGCGTTCTGGGGTCTAGCAGTGTACATCAGGTTTTTGTCAGGAGTCTAGTTGCGAGCTTCTGAGTACTCTGTCACTAGACCGTCAACCGCTTCTTCACCTTCTTGCCCATGGAGATGTGTGAAGAAGTAGGCCGGCATGATTGTATTGAGTAGTCGGGGATAGATTGTCGCTTGCTACTTGATCTAACTGGACAGCACAGCTTACCATCAGGTGCAGCGGGTTCAATTTGCCAGGATAAAAAAATGCTATATCCTCTAGCCATGTCATTACATAGTGACATGAAACTTTTTTTACATTTTCAAATAATTTTAACAATTTATGACTCAGAAAACTAGATTCAGTAAACTAAGATAGCTAACTAACTACTAACTAGCCAACTGGCTATCAAACTTAGTTTACCATGTATATGCCCTAGTATAATAAACTGTGCTAAATAATAAATTAAAAATTTTGCTCTGATTCAAACATTCTATAGTTCTTATACAGGCTATACACTGTCCCTTTTCAATCTTCTATTCATAAATGGTATATACCTGTCTGACAAATAACTTACTGTTAATCCATCCTGGGTGGGCACAGAATAAAAATGATGTGGTGAGTTTTTTAAAAAAATACTAAAACAAGCTTGCTTACTTAAAGCACAAAATCAATTTGTGACACCATTTTTTTTACTACCTGGATATGCAGACCAGCAGACGGGCCACCTGATGGTAAGTAGACACCCCTACCCATAGACTTCTGCAATGCCAGGGCACAGCAAAGCCGCTGCCTACCATTGAAGGACTAAATAGATACAAGTGTTAATTTCTGCATATCCTTGCTATGTCTACATGAGCGTGTAATATATAATTATGATTTATGTGACATCTGCCAACATCAATACCTTCAAGTGTATAGTAATTGGCAAATTTGTTTACTCCACAACATAGCAACATGTGCAAGAATTAAACTGAGCTAATATCTGTAAGCAGTGGTTAGGTCACTAATACAAGAAGCTAAAGCAGCGCTTAACTATGCACAATGATTACTTTGCCTTGTGCATTACAGATATTGAGTGCATCCAAAATGGTACTACCCACATTAAAACTTACTTTTAACTGAACCACTTTCCTCACCTGAGTTGACTGATCCCCACCACCACTTTGATTAGCTTTCGCACCAACCTGGGCCTGCGCTGCCATAGGACTGTGTTGCGAAGGCGAGCCCTGGAGCGAACTTGATTGAAGTTGTGGACTTTGCAGGGGATTATTGACATACTGTATAGCACCTTGATTGATAGATCCCATTGAAGGCATATTCGAGGCTTGGCTTATAGAATTATTCGACATTTCTTTTTGCTTTCGTTATTATAAAATAAAAATGATTTTCTTGGTGATTGTTGCAAAACAAGTTTTTTTTTACTATTTCCCTTGTAATGGGGAGGCGAAGGGTTCCAGCCCATACAGCCTTGTTGCAAAAAAAATTTTGACAGCTAAAACGAACAATGTTACCAGTATTTTTAGGGTAAGGGTCAGTACAACTGTCTCTGTGTATGAAGAAGTGTTCGTCGAAATGCGTTAACAGAAATCGCCAAAGCAGAGTACGATGAAGAAATCCAATACCTTTTAGATATTAAGTAATTAATTTCATTACTATTAATTCATACCCTGGTGCTAAGCTATCGCTACTCTGGGTGAATTTCGAACTATTATTTATAAGCTTACTGCTGAACGTTTTACAACTTGTCCTTCATATTACACGGTTCTCCTTACCTCTATCCTCCATAATTGATACGTCAGTCTTTGCGAGAGGTGTGACCATATATTTTTTTAACGTAAGACTAGGCAGTACAGTCGAAAGACTAAGCTGATGCTTGGTGTAAACCAAGGAAGTGGTAGAGCCACGCTGTATACATATTTGTCTACAGCATGAATGGGCCGGCTCGACCGGGGTAGTACATTTCAACCATTAAATATAAACAATCGAGAATTCTTATTTAATTTTATGCAAATGTCCTATACTTTATTAGGAATAAGATTTTCCCATGTATAATTTACTAAAAATTTAAATAATACTCAATAAAAAGACAAAACAATATTGATAAATTTAATGTATCCCGTAAAAGTGGAAGTGGTAGAGCCACGCTGTAGACATATTTGTCTATAGCATGAATGAGCCCGGCTCGAGCGGGGTAGTACCACTGTCTCACAGAAAACCAACGTAAAGTGCCAGTTTACTGTCGCGTATCGTATGGTAAGTGAGATAACCGGAGGCCCAGATTCCCCCTTCCCGGACAAGAATAGTCCTGTCCTTTAAGGCCGACAACGCATACATGATACTTTCGGTATTGTGGACGTTCATGGGCGGTGGAGAGCACTTAGCATCAGATGACCCACTGGCTCGTTTGTTTTTTTTATCGCAATTGCAACTGTGCCCAACAAAACAAAACGGAACTATGACAAAGACAGAGAATAATGTATCTGTCACTGTCACTTTTAAGTGTTTCGGTATACGGCTATCCTGCTTTTCCGCCGTACTAGTACCTACATTTCCTGTCCATTAGATTCTTGGTCGTAGGTATAAACGAAATCTATGGCTTAAGATGGGCATAAGCAAAACAAAAATTATGTATATTTTTTCCTTTTGGGCAAGCAAAGGGTGCAAACTCATACAGCCTCGTCAATCGTAGTACAGTCTGGCAAAAGAGATTAGAAATAAAATAAAATGGAACTAACTAAATTTGTAAGCCCAGCATTTATTTTAGATAAATATCAAAACCGTGAGTACGTAAACAAAAGTGATCTTGACGAATTTTTCATTAATTCACAGTTTCTATACATATATCTATATAGATAACTTTTTATGCTTTATATTTTAGGACTAAGAAACTAAAGTCCATACAGTCTTTGTGCAAAAAGCAGAAAGAATTATTATGCATTTCCATGATCCTCAAACAATTAAATAATGAAACGTGTCCTGGGGAATTTTAAAATGGTTACTTAATTTCATAACTTTCGATAATACCATTACCAAGGATGTATTTACAAATCATCAGTGATCATATTTAGGTATGAATTCTTGCAATTGTGTACTTCACTTGGTAGGAATATTTAAGTATTTGCTGACTATCTACATCTCAGACTTGCAGGAGCGAAAAGAAATAGGTGATGGCTGCACTGTCGCTTTGTCTCTTTCTACAAAGTGGTCAATTTTGTAAGGATATTGCACAGTCCATATACAAATAAATGAAACACATTGTTTGTCTTATATAATATAGTATAATATTAGTCCACCATATCTAATATAGAACAGGGTTCTGGACTGTCTGGTTCTTCAAGTTCTATAAAATCTTCAGAAGATAGTTTATTATCATTTATATCTGTCATGACTTTTATCAAACCTTTCCTTAGATCCCAATTTTGATCCCGCAATATTCTGAAAAAAATCAAATACATTTGAGTACAGTTGATAGAACCTAACAATATCATTTATTTAAGTTTTTTTATTTTGAAATAAAAAACTTAAATAACTAACTGTACGTACTACATATAGATCGCTGATTCCAAATATTATTTTTGTGTTAATGAAATAGCAAAAACAGCTTAAAAAGGCAGCAAAAAGTTGTTCATAATGGTATAAAGCATTAAATACTACAATGCGAACAATTTATTCATTGTAATAACTTAAAAAACCTGTCTAACATTGTATTCAAAGTTATAGGCGTATATTATGCCTTTCCTGTAAAATTTGTTTTTGGCATTTGATGTTATATTCCTCTAAGGTACCAATACAAGAACCAATTAAATTTTTGAAGGATAATAACTTACATTTCAGCATCCGGCATTTTTAATCGCGATGTATGTATGAATATCTTCAACAATGCTTCCCTTTCTTCCGCATCAGGGTCATCAAGGGCAATTGGGTGTTCATTATCTGGTGGAGACTGGAAAATAAATAAAAAGCAGGGATTATTGATAATCATGATGTCGTTATCACTATTTATACCATCCCAATCCAATACTGGACATGGGCATTCTATAGAGAACTATAAAGAGACACGTCTTACATCCAAATACTCAAATGCAACTCAACTGGCTGACCGTCTAATGGCTACTTATTCTGTAACACGCCATACAATTACGAAAAACAAGAGTCTGAATGGCGATTACATCAGCAATATTTATTTATTAACTTTTAATAAAAAATAATAAATAACACCCATCAGTCGTACACATAGTCCCGATCCCACACTACGATACGAGTTTTGTGTCGTGGGTATCAGGAACTACGAGAGACTTTTGACACCCAAACCCTGGACACAAATATCTGTCTGTTACGCTAACATTTGTCCCGGTGTGGGAATCGAACCCACGGTGTCTCGTTTCACAGCCGGCTACTCGCCTACTGCGCCACAGAGGATGTCAAAAGTTTAGTAAGTTTTAGTTTTTTATTGCAAAATTTTTAAGATTCTGATTTGAATTTATATGGCAATTCTACTTGTCTATTCTTAAAATCTGAAAGGATGTTTGTGTCATAGACTATATCAAAATTATAGCAACCCTACGTAAGGTGGTTGAAAGTTACTAAAATTCGGCTTACGTATTTTTTTTTATACTGGCACGGCAAAGTGACCGCACTGCACCTGGTGGTAAGCGCAGTGCGGTCCAATTAGAGTGTCGAGCAGCGAGAGACGATCCATCCCCCGCTACTCAACACAATCATGCCGGCTCGCCTCTTCACACTACGCCATGGCCCATGGGCAAGAAGGTGAAGAAGCGGTCGAGAGTCTAGTGTCAGAGTACTCAGAAAGCCGCAAAACGTCCAAACATCATACCCCAACTCTAGACCCCCGACCGAAACCGGATGTACACTGGCCGATCCCGGAACGCGACACACTTGCGTGTGCCACTATGGCGGGTTTTACACCCTGTGTACGGTGGTCGCTATCCGGGCGGATATGAATATCCTACCACCAGCAAATACTTACGT
Source organism: Laothoe populi (assembly GCA_905220505.1). Taxonomy (NCBI): domain Eukaryota; kingdom Metazoa; phylum Arthropoda; class Insecta; order Lepidoptera; family Sphingidae; genus Laothoe; species Laothoe populi. The sequence goes on from HG992169.1 coordinate 10,938,934, forward strand.
AACACTTGAGTGTGACTATTAGATGTAGTTATTATTATTTATTCATTACCATAAAACTTTTTATCTGCTGCTTGAAAATGTATGTAACACTAAACAACTCATGGAAAATGTGAAACGCAGTCACATCTGTCTCAATTGCATTTTTTGGTATGGTTTTCAAGAAAGTAAATGTTCTTCTGAATCTAAAGTAACTTTCTTTTACCAACTCTTTGTATATTCCATCCACCACCAAAATAAGGCATGTTTCCTGTAATAAAACAAATACAATATCTAAGCTAGTGATAATCTTTTTTTTGTGTCTGTATAGGCAAATGAGCAGACGGGCCACCTGATGGTAAGTAGTCACCGCCGCTCATAGACTTCTGCAATGCCAGGGCACAGCAAAGCAAAAAAAACCCACTATCTTACTACTATTATAAATGCGAAAGTTTGGATGGATGGATGGATGTTTGTTACTTAATCACGCTACAACGGCTGGACGGATCTGGTTGAAAGGCACAGAGATAGGTGGAATAGCACATAGACTACTTTTTATCCCAAAAAAATTTACAGTTCCCGTGGGATAGTTTAGTTTTTAACAAAGCAAGGGATCGACATGATTTTTTGCATAGTGGTAGTTTAGGAAAATTACATATGTCACTTTTTATCCCGAAAAAATGCACGCATCCTATCGGATAGCAAAATATAGAAAGGTGTATTGTCTCCTGCACTGACGCGCCTATACCGATCGTCCTACCTCTCAGGTGTTGTGCCTGAATCTTGGAGGGAAGCCAATGTGCAGCCGATCCCCAAAAAGGGTGATCGGTCAGGCCCCAACAATTATCGCCCAATCGCCATCACCTCAGTGATGTGTAAAGTCATGGAGCGACTAATTAACAGCCAATTGGTTCGCTACCTGGAGGATCACTCGTTGATCAGTGACAGACAATACGGGTTCCGTCATAACCGATCAACGGGTGATCTTCTAGCGTTTGTATTACATCACTGAGGCGAGGCGATTGACAAGCATGTCGAGGCTCTGGCTGTGAGTCTCGACATAGCCAAGGCGTTTGATAGGGTCTGGCATCGTGGCCTTCTCTCCAAGCTCCCGGCATACGGTCTGCCCGACAACCTGTGCAAGTGGATCTCCAGCTTTCTGCATGAGCGTAGAATACGTGTCTTCGTTGATGGACACGCTTCGCAGCTCATGTCAGTAAATGCCGGAGTACCACAAGGCTCTGTGCTTTCTCCCACCTTGTTTATTCTGCATATTAATGATATGTTGTCGCTTGGCAACATTCATTGCTATGCAGATGACAGCACGGTTCATGGGCGTTATTGCAGCAAGCCTCCTTGTTGCCGGGCGGATACTGAAAGGAGACGCGAGGATATTGTCATTGAGCTCAACCAGGCCTTGGATCTCATATCATCATGGGGTACCAGGAATCGGGTTGAGTTTAATGCCAAAAAAAACCAGGTGTGCGCGTTTTCGTGCAAGAAATCCCCGTTTTCTCCCATCCTCGTTCTTCAGGGTGTTCCACTCGCAATGCGGAATGACCTTAGTGTCCTAGGTATGGATATCCGCTGCGATCTTAATCCAAGGAGTCACATCGAGGGCGTAATATCCGCCACTTCACGCAGGGTCGGAATCCTGAACAGGGTGCGGCGGTTTTTCACGCCTGGTCAGCTCTACCGCTTATATAAAGCGCAGGTGCGGCCGGGAATGGAATACTGCTCGCACCTCTGGGACGGTTCCGCAAGGTACCTTCTCGATGCCTTGGATGGGTTGCAGCGGCGGGCCATCCGCATTGTGGATGATGCAGACGTGAATAACAGCCTGGAGCCGCTACAGCTGCGTACGGATATTTACTCGCTTAGCGTGTTCTACCGTCTGTATCATGGCGAATGCTCTGAAGAATTGTTTGATCTTATCCCATCCTCTCCCTTCCATACCAGAACCACGCGTACTGGATTGCGGAGCCACAGCTTCGTGGTGTCTACTACCCCGGCCCGAACCAAGAGGTTCGCAAACTCGTATTTTTGCCGCACCATCAAGCTGTGGAACAGTTTCCCAGCTACCGTGTTCCCTCCTTCCTATGATCCTGGGTCCTTTAGGCGTAGTGTGAAGAAGCTAAACAGCAGGCCGGCATAATTGTGTTGAGTAGCGAGGGATAAACTGTCTCTTGCTACTTGATACTCTATCTGGACGGCACTGCGCTTACCATCAGGTGCAGTGTGGTCACTTTGCCGCGCCAGAACAAAAAAAAAGGTGTAATAGCTTAAGATGCGTCCATGGATTGTATACCCTATTCCTTCCAAAAATAACCTCCACGCGGGCGGAGCCGCGAGCAACATATAGTAGTAATAAATGTGAAACACTTACATCATGCCGTAACACATCCACAGTGAATGATGAACGGTCGTGCGCGGTCCGGGGGAACCGCTGCAGCGCTCTGGCGATAGTAAGACGTCCTTCGCACAATAACTTATTGAACACTTCTTCACGCGTCTTCGCAGGGTTTAGGATATTACGTGAGAGGTGCGTGTAATGGGGCATATGTGACTCTTGTATGGCTGAAAACAATATAGTAAATATTAAATTATATTTCTACAGAAATAGTTTTTTTAAAAGCTATATTCAAATACACTGACGTCTGTATCTACGAATGGGTAGGCAGCAGTGCAATTAGTACTCTCATAGTTCACAAAATAAGTGTATATGTGCGTGTAAGTGTATTTTAAGACAATTCTAGTTATTGAAATAACTGTAATTTTGAAAATTGGACTATTCTAAATAGTCCCATTTCCACAAACTGTTAAGGATTTTTATGAACTTAATTAACTAAATAGTAAATTCACCCAACAGTCATGCAAATATACACCACACAAGTCCAACTTGTATCATAGGTATCAAGAACTACGAGAGAATACGGTCCCACAACACACACACACACACACATAGTGCCAGTGGCCATTCTTGTGTCAGTCTGTCCGTCTGTCACGTAGAATGGTTCGGGATTGCGACCCCGGCCACTCGAGCCGTCAGCGCTAGTGCCAGTGGCCATTCTTGTGTCAGTCTGTCCGTCTGTCACGTAGAATGGTTCGGGATTGCGACCCCGGCCACTCGAGCCGTCAGCGCTAGTGCCAGTGGCCATTCTTGTGTCATTCTGTCCGTCTGTCACGTAGAATGGTTCGGGATTGCGACCCCGGCCACTCGAGCCGTCAGCGCTACGTTCCATCACTCCCCCCGTGGCTCTGATGTCCTCCTCCATCCTTTCCCGTCCCGTTACTGGTGGTAGGGCTCAACTGTAAGTGAATTTTATTTACTTATGGTTGAGCCCGAACGGATTGGTACCACCGTCCAGCCTATTTCTGCCGCGAAGTAGTAATGCGTTCCGGTGGAAGGGCTAGAAAGCCGTTCCTTCTGTCCTCTCCTTTCCCTGTACAGTTTGGACGGTACCCGTGATATGTGGAGCTGTGGTGTTGGTCGTCGCGTGGATCTCATCTGTGGGGGGCTGGCGTGGGGTACAGGGAGACCCGATGGGAACGGCCACCGCCGGCCGCCTGCCGGTCAGTAGGGGACCTGAACCCGGGGATACACTTTTTAAAAATTCCCTCCCCGGGAAGCTGTCCCACCAATCGGCGAAAATCCCGTAGTCCGGTCGTCGTGCCAGTGTGGGAGACTGGAGTGGATCCCGGCGACTGTACACGGGGGGGCATCGGGGGCCCTTCCGTGCCTCGCGCCAGCTCCCCGCATTACCCAAGTGACCACCGTGCACCTGGCTCTGCTACTATATGTTGCGAGTGCCGTCTAAATTTCACTGCCCCCTCACATCTCCTCTCCTCTACTACAAAAACTTTAAAATGAAGGCACAAAAAAGAGCAAGCGTACTTCGGCGGATCCTACATCCACTTTAACAGTAGACTTCTGCAATGTCAGGGGTCTGCACAGTAACCTAGACGCCGTACATTACCACCTAGAGTCGGCGCGGCCTGCCCTGCTCTTTTTAACTGAGACGCAGATATCTACCCCTGACGATATCTCGTACCTCAACTACCCCGGTTACGTGCTGGAACATTTGTTCCTACGTAAGGCCGGGGTGTGCGTTTTCGTCAGGGATGATATATGTTGTCACCGCCTTCGGGGCCTCGAGCATCGGGACCTGTCAATCTTGTGGCTATGCGTACAGTACGGGGGTCGTACCCGAGTCTACGCTTGCCTTTACAGGTCCCATGCCGGTGAAGCAGGGTCTTCTCATTTATTCGAGAACGTCCAAGTGGGGACTGACCGATCTCTAGAGCAGTACCCATCCGCGGAGGTTGTGGTCCTTGGAGACTTCAACGCTCACCATGCTGAGTGGTTGGGTTCTCGGACCACCAACGCTGCGGGTCGGTCTGCTTATAAGATGGCTTTGGCTTACGGTCTCACACAACTGGTAACTCAGCCCACCCGAGTTCCAGATGTTGAGACCCATGAGCCCTCTCTGTTGGATCTTCTGCTGACCACCAATCCTGAGGGATATAGGGTAGTGGTCGACCCTCCTTTGGGGTCATCAGACCACTGCCTTATTCGAACCTCAGCCCCTTCGGTTTATCCCGATCGCTCTTCAGCGACTGGGTTCCGCAGGGTTTGGCGGTATGGGTCAGCTGATTGGGAAGGGATGCGTGAATTCTTCGCGTCCTTCCCATGGAAGCGGTTCTGCTTCTCTTCCGAAGATCCTGATGCTTGTGCGGACCGCGTCAGGGACCTGGTGGTCTTGGGGATGGATCTGTTCATCCCCAATTCCAGGGTACCTGTCAGGCGGCGCAGCCGGCCCTGGTATAATAGTACCTGTGCCGAAGCTGCACGCCTTAAGCGGTCCGCATACGGGGCGTGGAACGAAGCCCAAAAGCATCAGGGTCCAAACGCAAAGGAGGAGAGGCGGAAATTTAATGCCGCTTCTAGGTCCAACAAAAGGGCTATAGCCAAGGCCAAGGCAGGACATATTGGCAGAATTGGCGAGCGGCTAGAGAGTTATCCGTCTGGCAGTCGGGCTTTCTGGTCGCTTGCCAAGGCTGTCCAGGGTAACTTCTGCCTGTCCAGTCTCCCACCACTGCGTAAGACCGATGACAGTTTGGCCCATAGTGCAAAGGAAAAGGCCGATATCTTGGCCCAATCCTTTGCCTCGAACTCGACTTTGGATGACGGGGGAGCTACTCCACCAAAACTTCCCCGGTGCGAGTACTCCCTGCCTGAAATCCGCATCAACCAGCGTGCGGTCAGGCGGGAGCTTAGGCTCCTTAACATCCGAAAGTCGAGTGGGCCGGACTGCATCCCCGCAGTGGTTCTTAAGACGTGCGCCCCTGAGTTGACCCCCATTCTCACGCGCCTTTATCGTCTTTCGTACAACTCCAAAAGGGTTCCTGCTTCGTGGAAGGTTGCTCATGTCCATCCGATCCCTAAAAAAGGTGACCGGTCGGACCCTTCGTGTTATAGACCGATAGCCATCACATCCTTGCTCTCTTAAGTCATGGAAAGAATAATTAACGCCCAGCTTATGGGGTATCTGGAGGAGCACCAGCTGATTAGCGATCGTCAGTACGGTTTCCGTCACGGTCGCTCAGCTGGTGATCTTCTTGTTTACCTCACACATCGCTGGGCGGAGGCTATAGAGAGCAAGGGTGAGGCTATGGCCGTCGGTCTAGACATCGCGAAGGCGTTTGATCGGGTATGGCATGAGGGCCTTCTATCGAAGCTACCATCATATGGAATCCCCGAGGGACTCTGCAACTGGATCGCTAGCTTTTTGGATGGTCGGAGCATTAAAGTCGTCGTAGACGGCTACTGCTCCGACGCTTTGTCCATTAATGCTGGCGTTCCACAAGGCTCGGTGTTGTCGCCGACACTATTTATTCTGCATATCAATGACATGCTGTCTATCGATAGCATGCATTGTTATGCAGATGATAGTACTGTCGACGTGCGATACACCAGCCAGCAGGGTATCCCAGCACAGGGTATCCTCGGAGCACTTTGGAAGAAAGACGGTAAGAACTTGTGTCGGAAATCGAGAGCTCTCTAGGGCGGGCCTCTGAATGGGGTGAAAGGAACCTAGTTCACTTCAACCCCACGAAGACACAAGTTTGCGCATTCACCGCAAAGAAGGACCCATTTGTCATGGCGCCACAGTTCCAAGGAGTCACTCTCCGGGTTTCCGAGGGTATTGGGATCCTCGGCGTCAATATATCGAGCTTGGTCCAGTTTAGGAGTCAAGTGGAGGACAAAGCCAAATTGGCTAGCAAAAAATTGGGGATCCTGAACAGAGCGAGGCGGTATTTCACGTCGGGCCATAGATTGGCGCTTTATAAAGCGCAAGTCCGGCCCCACGTGGAATACTGTTCTCATCTCTGGGCAGGAGCCCCGAAATACTTGCTAGACCCACTTGACTCCTTACAGAGGCGGGCCGTTCGAATTGTCGGGGATCCTGATATCACGGATAGCCTGGAACCGTTGGGGCTGCGGAGAAACTTCGGGTCTCTCTGCTTGTTCTATCGTTTGTTCCACGGGGAGTGCTCCGAGGAACTATTTAAAATAGTGCCTACATCTCCATTTTATCATCGCACCACCCGACACCGCAACAGAGTTCATCCATACCACCTGGAAACGATTCCGTCTAGCACGGTTCGTTTCCAGCGTTCATTTTTACCACGTACGTGCAAGCTCTGGAATGAACTCCCTGCTGCGGTGTTCCCTGAGCGCTATGACATGTCCTTCTTTAAACGAGGCTTAAAAAGAGTAGTCCTTCAACGGTAGGCAGCGGCTTTGCTGTGCCCTGGCATTGCAGAAGTCTATGGGCGGCGGTGACTACTTACCATCAGGTGGCCCGTCTGCTCGTCTGCCTATCAAGGCGCTAAAAACACATACACTCACGCCTGTAATCCCCGAAGGGGTAGGCAGAGGTGTAACCAGTACACCCACTTTTCGCCGAATTTCGGTCCTATAATGTGATAGGGGGCGAGCCTATCGCCATACCGGGCACAGATTCCAGACTCCGGGCTAATACTAAGGAATTTCTAGATAGAAAAACCCAATACCACTTTACCCGACCCGGGGATCGAACCCGAGACCTCAGCACAGCAGTCGCAATGCATGCGCAATTACAACTGCACCACCGAGGCAGGTCCCACAACACTCACACACAAAACACAGACATATATCTCGGTGGGGGAATCAAACCCGCAGCTTCTCAGAACAGACTATTCGCCCGCTGCGCCTCTGAGGCTGGCTATGTGTTTTTGATATTAAGTGCTTTGACAATAACAAATAGTAAGGACAATGTAGTCCAAAATATTATGTCAATGTTCAAACAGTGTCTCGAGGTCAAGCCAGAAGTATGAGAGCATGGAGTAACTAGAAAACCCATGGGCAAACGTTTACTTAATAATAATACTAGCCCCGTATTAAACATTGTCCCACTGCTGGGCACGGGCCTCCTCTACTAATGAGAGGTTAGGCCTTAGTCCACCACGCTGGCCTAATGCGGGTTGGTAGGTTTAAGGTAAAGTTTACTTACGAGTTGCTTATTCAGTAAAATAACTATAAGATACTACTTATTATTATACAAAATATATAAAACTTGAGAATGATAATAATCTATCGAGTTGCTTTACTTACTTATGCATTAGTTGGTAAACAATTCATGAAATTTTTTACTTCCGAGTTTGATTATGATTTAGGACTTTTACACAAAAAAGGAATTATGTATACATACTAGGAATATTTGCAACCAATGATAATGTAGCACCTATATTGTAAAAGAAACTAATTTTTGGTCGTTTTTGTTCATCATAAAATCTAAAGTAAAGTGATAAGAATTTTTCAACAATCTCCTTGGTGCGTTGGTCAGGTGTCACCAAAAAATTTTTGATGGCTGGAACCATGATATCTTTTGGATTTAGATTTACTCCATCCTGTGAGAAAAAATACTTTTATTAAGTAAAAAAACATTGAATTAGGCAATTAGTTTAAGTGAAATAATTCAGGATAGTAAGAATATTTGAAGAGACTACGTTTTAGATTTTTTTTTATCCTGGCACGGCAACCTTACCACACTGCACCTGATGGTAAGCACAGTGCCGTCCAATTAGATTAGATTAGAAGAATTAGAATTTAAAAGAAAATAAAAACAATTAATTTTATAAAAATTTTAAAACAATTAATAATTGTTCTAGTAAAATACTTCAATATTATTTGAGGATCATTTTCAGTATTAGAAAAATATGATGAGTTAAAGGTAGTGTTTTTTTTCTTACCAATTCAATTAATTTTGTATACTTTAATGTTAGGCGCTGGATGTATTGCCATGCATCTAAATCTTTGCACAGTGGGTTGCCCTCTAACCACAACTTTTCTAGTTTATTTTTGTAGCAGTACAACTCGCTTACAAATATTTTATTCAATGATGGAATCTGCAAAACAATATAATTAGTTAAATTACTAAGAGCAGTAAAAGGACTAATAAGTGTTTTTTTTTGTTTTCCCCTTCCACCGCACATGTTGCAGCAAATCATCAAATTATGTAAATTAGATGTAATATATCTTTTCGTTTCTGTATTGTGTGTGTGGAAAATCAATGGTTTAAAATGGTAATTGAGTGGTTGAAGAATGGTTGATAGTTGATACCAATTTTAATTCACATTAGGGTTTAAGGCCGTTCAAGTACCATGTAACGCGTTTTATTAAGTTTTTTTATTTTAATCCTTTTGTATGACATATTACAAAACAAGTAAACATTCGGCCTATTGAGTGTTTTAGTATTTGGATATTTATATATTGTTTTGCTTGGTTGTTTATCCCCTTGTAAAAAAGGATTTTTTTACATTTCGCTGTTGTTCATTTGATCAACAAGGCGGTACAAATAATATAATACTTTGCCAAGCCTGATAAAAAAATGAACAAATTTATTTTAAATAACAATTGTGAATTAATTTAATAATACTATAGTTAACTAATTAATTCATTGAATTATTTTAATAAAAATTACAGACAAATATAAGCTATGTGTATTTATTTAAATTCTGTAAATGCATTATTGTAAATATATAAATGGCACTTACATTATTGTTACTAAGGTTGATAGCAGTAAGATTTCCTTTGATAAAGAAGTTTAGGATAGCCGATGGTGGTTCCCTAGGAAGAACATTTTTAATATGTAAGAGAGGGCCATTCATAAAATACGTCCCACAAAATTTTACCCTTTAGACCCCTTCATCTCGCTGTCACTATTTCTGCGACCCCCATGAATATTGCGTCAAAAATTATAGTTCCCCACCCCCCGTATACAAGATTAGTTTTTGTATACCATAAAGCCGAAACACCCAAATTAGATTTTGGTATAAACGATCAGATAAATATATGACGTAATAATAATAAGGAAAACTCACGCGTTGACATGCAAAAATAATTTATCCCGTTTCTTGAACGACGCATGGGCATACACGTGCGGCCGTGCCGCACTGCCGTGTTTCGCGCGAACACACAACAGTGGTACTATTTACACTGTTTCGTTTATTAATAAACATTTTAACAATAAGGCTGCGTTTCCACCAGAGATGTGCAGAGATTGACCGTCGTCCCGTAAGGATCTCCAGGCGTAGCTTTGGCTCACATTTAACAATGCTCCTGTCGTGCTGCTCTCAGGGTTATTACACATGTAGTCTAAAATACCTTCTTGCACGGTGGTGGGGATACGCGCTACATCTCGGTCGGAAGATGAAACTGGCTGTAGTCCCTTAGTAGTTGCGTGGCAGTTAGCATCGTTTGCCAAGACACGCGTCTACCAAAATGCTCTTCATAATATCTCACTGCCGCGGACACATTATCACCACAAATCGCGAGACTACGCACCAACTCTGTATACTCAACTTTGCTGTAACGAAAAGCAATCGCGAAATCGGAACGCGCGCGACGTCGTCTGTACAAAATCACGAGAATTTGCGTCGCAAACGCAAACGCATTGTTCGCGTCGATGCTTCCGGGTGACTAATTGATAGATCCAACACACCGCCCGCGCCGCCGTGTGCGGGGTCGCGAAGGGTGTGCTTTTTATTAATTAATAAACAAGGTAACCAGCTAGATGAAATTTTTTATATGTTTTTGGGATACAAAACTAATATGTTAAAATTAGTGTAATGGATTCTGCTAATGGTTCTCAATAAACTACTTTCGGCTTTTAGTATACTAAAAATAATGTTGTATAATAACATAAACAAAATATAACAAGTTATTAAGCCATTGTGACGAAAGTATATATGTAGATATATTTATATATTTCTGTAGTACTTTTATCTTCCGGCAGCAATCCCGAGATTCTTAGTCCCGCGGAAGGCTGCCGCGGGGTTTTTAGTCGGTACACCGGTATAGGAAAATTGGTTATGGCCCCGATCTAGTAGTCCCTCGGGTAAAATGGGTCGGAAGGTCGGTGAGTCCGGCATAAAAATCTCTCCTCCCCCAAGGTTGAGAAGGTTTCTGTAAGATGGATTTGCTTAAGTCTAGCAATGAAGTAAAGCAAATAATTTAACTGAATACATACCATAAGTTATTATTGCTTAGGTTTAATGTTTTTGTTTCCTTGCCAATTCTGAGCATTAATATCTTGAAATGTGAAAGCAAACTTAGTTTGTAGAAATTAATTTTTTTTGTTAAAAATTCTGAAAAATAAAATTTTATATCAATCAATCAAATATTTATTGAATCCATAAAATGTTATACATCATTTAGATTCAGTAAATTTTTTCACTCTACCGCCAGTTCGGAATGCAGTTTCGCTAGAGAAGAACAGACAAGAAACTATAGCATTTCTCTTTTCACACCAGTTGACAATATTTGGTCATATAATTATAATATACGATTTAAGTTTAATTACCTTAGATTAGAGCAGCTCAATGTATGTTAAGTTGCCTTATTGAAATATTATGAAATAGAAATCATTACAAGACCTACCTGCCGCACATAACCATAGTGAGTGATGAACATCTCGATTTCTTAAAGCAGTTGGTTCTTACTGAAACAGTCCGAGCAGACCAGTCCATACGAGCCGCACCCGTTCACGAGTAATGACGCATGTGTCAGCCATTGGCCTCCTCAACCATGTTACAGGGAAGAGACCGACCTGGCACATGGCGCCGCAGCAAGCACAGACACTTTAGCGAGCATGAAATACTCAGACTGAATACAACAATTAAATACTAGACACAAAATATCAAGTAAAGTCATGTAAGGCATATAAGTTCGCAATGTTAAAGAAATAAATATATTGGCATTACTATATATGTAAATTCAAAGATTGTTGATATTTTATACGTCATTTATCGTATTTTATTTTCAGTCTTAAAATAAAGATGTGGATATTATACAGATGTTGCTAACAGGTGGTATATTGTAATATACATAAAATAAGCTACCTATCCCCAATTCAATACATGGAGCTTTTATTATCATGCTTCTGCAAAACTTATATAGATTAATTTGGTTCTATAATAGATTTAAATAATATTCTTAGTAAATTGGAACAGAGTGTGTTGTTGGTAAAGCTCTAATAGTGAGACAGTCAATAATCCCTCCTTAATGCAGCAAACTCAAATTAGACACAATACCTTAATGTTAAGTTCTTGTATTTCTAAAACAACATTGTAATTTTTACACATAGACATTGAATCTGAATTTTGGGTTGACTTCATTTACACTATTTTTTTCTCCCTTGTAAAGTAAATTTTTGAATTGTCTTAACAGTTCTCTTACACCTCAATAATGATAACTAAAGAACCACAATGAAATATTATACAAAAATTGTGTCTAAAAATTTAAAACTCTTCAAATATAGTTAAGTCATAGTTTTTAGTTAAACATAGTTCTGACATAATACATAGCATGCATGTTTGAATGAAACAAAGCAAAATACACTTACCAGCATCATTACAAAAGTCAGACAAATCCAATTCTTTGTTATCCAGAAATCTTCGGCTTACAACACCAGACACTATGTCATTTATAGTTTCATATTTATTAAAGAAATCTACAGATGTTCTGTCATTGTAAATAATGTTAATGTTTACAATAATTCTTTCATACAAAAAATTGAAATCTAATTTGATGATTTTTAGTATTAAATTCAGATTGCTGGTGTAAAATGAAGTGATTTCATCTTGAACGGTAGGACTGACTGGTATCAGAGCAGATGTGAAATAATCACTTAATATATCAAAAAGTATTTCAAAACTTGCAGGCCAGTTATTTATCTGCAAATAAACAGAATATTCTGTATTGAAAGTATAATTTGTTATCACAATATTAGTTGTATAGCAATAGTTTCATTATGAATAGTATGAACTGTTGATATTACTGTTGACTTTGATTTTTGACTTTTGATTGACTTACTGTTTTATGGTGACTGAATTAACAAAAAAATTAATTACAGATGTAGCTCTTAGTGTTAAAATGTGACTTACCATAATTTTATGAAAGGCGAATTTAGGCACATCATCATCAGAGGAGAGAGTTTCTATGTGTGCTATAATATTAGGAGATACTGTTTGTTTATTTAGTAAATATTTATAATAATCTTCTGGTTCCGGCCTTTTCGAGTTCATGTTTTTAATTTTTATCAAACGATATGATAAGTTTCACAAAGCTTAACTTACTTTCATTATTATCAGTTTAATCTAAAGTTATTACTTCATTTACTTAATTATAAAATATTTTCCCTAGATCTCTTCAAATTTTTTTTGTTATTGCTCTTTTTTAAATTTAAAAGAGAAGGCAAAAGTTCTCCGCCATGCAGTCTTGACTGTCATTAGTCACTAAAGTATATTATATGGACAGGATATTTGATCCGCGAAAGTGTGCCTATTTGATTTTCGCCATATTGGCGCTGATAGCAGTGCAGTCGAGCAGTGAGCGTCCGTAGAACTAACGATAGAGTTGAGACACGAAGGATGATATATCGACAATGATACACAACAGTCGATGGTTTACAAATCTTAAAAATAATAAAAACATCGCCTTAGCAAAACATATTTTAATCTACTATATTATGTTTAAAACGCTTAATATAATATTAAACCCACCGGAAAATATTGTGGGCACACTGCCCTTTTTTTAACCGGGTCCGTAAAACATGACTAATAAAACAATCTTCCATAAAATGTTTAGAACATAAATAGCTATTTATGTTTGGAAACAAATTTTCAACATTCATGTTTCTCAGCCAAAGTTTTTGTATCACCGGGTCAGTTGGAAACCTATAATGGAAATTTTATAATGTAATTTTATGATTTGAAATGAATATTTCCTATTCCTTAGACAGAATATATCGATATGTATTGTCGAAATTAAACTTGGGCTACCCTACCTAGATATAATTTACATATAAATTTGCTATTACAAAACAAATTAACATAAGAATATGTCTTATTAGAGTTATTTTTTGCTTCCAAATTATAATTTCATCTTTAAAATGACTAGTTACAATATAATAGTTAAAACATGATGCAAGTTTACTATCTTGTGAAATGTTACTCCACTTCCCGTTTGGTAACGGGTCATACAAAAAACACAAACTCTCATGGTTTATTAACAAAAACCACACACAAATAATTCTTCAAATTCAGGTCTTCAACGCAATAATCAGTTTAAAGCCACTGTCAAGACAGACGCACTCGAAACAATAAAACGGCCATATATATATATATATGTTAGGAATGTTGATAAAATATCGATATTATGATTTAGAAATATCGATATTTATTACTAATATTTTTTTTGGACCATATATCGATATTTTGGTATTGAAATATAGATATCGGAGATAGATATTTATACTCGTAAATTATTGAAACTACTACACCATCGTCAACTTAATCTACGGTACTTTAGTTACACTATAATATGTGTTTCCTCTTTCCCTATTTAATTTAGTTGCTTAGTATAGTATTTACTTAAATTTTTATAATAAATATAGTGGATTATAAACTGTGTAGCTAAATAATTTTGTAGCTCATTACCATTATGATTGTCTTTACACACTTTATATTAGCTACAATTGCATCTAAGTAGACTAAGTATATATGTAACGGAATCTTTCAACGCAATGTTCACCACCTTCAAGACATCCGATTTACTTGAATATTTACACACGTATCAAGGACCTATGATCTATAGGTTCACCAAGATAATAAAAAATATAAGGTATCATTTTAGATCATATTTTTTAATGGGGTCTTAATTTACAATCGAATATTTTATTATAACTAGGTTTGATGCTGTTTTGGGACTATAAATTATATTTAAAAAATAGCACGCTTTAATAGCTACCCGAACTAAAACGTAGAAAATAATATTAAGTTCATGGCAAAAAATTATAATTTAAAAAAACTAAAAAATATCACGTTTTAAGGTGTCGTCAAATATGATTCCAAGATCTTTGAATCTAATAAATTCATTGGCGCCCCGATTCACGAAGAAAGGATGTATGGCGTCAGGACCAGACCCTTAGACGAGTCAAAATTTTTAATAAAAATATCGGTATTTTTTTCGGATATATCAAACTCCGATATTGATATATTTAAAAATATCGATATATCAAACTCCGATATTGATATATTTAAAAATATCGATATATCAAACTCCGATATTGATATATTTAAAAATATCGATATATCGAATATCCGATAATTTAAAAAATATCAACATCCCTATTATATGTCAAATTTAGTTTCAAATACACTCAAGAGGGGCGCTTCAAATAAGTCAAGAACATCGACCACATAACCCATAGACACCTAATGCATAATCATTCGCAATGCAAACTGTTCTGTCAACCACCTGAGGTCTGCGGGCGCGGTACACTAAACGCTTATTTGTCCGTACAAGGTCAAGACAAATTCTAAACTAAAGATAGGGATGGGGTATATAGTTTCTATGAAAATAATTATCGATAGATTCTAATGAATAAGTAACCAACATTTTTCTTTTTATTATTTTCATAAAATACTATATTTGTTAAAAACTTATTTTATAAATAAAGTACACTTACTTTATTTATAAAATAGTTTTTAATGTTTTGTAATTTTGGCTTCCCCACATAACACGTAATACGAAAAAGCAAGTTAAGTTACGCAACGAAGTTTATGTACTGTTGATTCTTTTGCGTAAAATAAATTATTTCTTAAAGAGACATTATGAATATTTTTCGGTAATTGCCAAATAATATAAATAAGCAATACACTGTTTTTAAACCACCTTAGCTTTTTTCATAATATACAACATATCCACCCTTTTATTTTCGCGGTTATGTTGTGCTCACCGGCCTTACGACCCAGCGTTAAGCCGTCCGGGAGAGATGTTGACATCCGGACGACCGCTGGGCCGAGTCCCTAACAAATACCCTACACCGGCAATACCAACTAAAAACCCCGCGGTGGCCCTCTTCAGCGCATAAGAGACGGTCCCGGGCACACGGGGCGAGAAGCGCCCCATTTTCGACCGGAACCGCCCCTGCGCGGTGCCGCCTTGCGGCCCGTCTCCATGTGGGGGGTAGCTCATAAGCCCCCGCGCACCGAAGAACGCCCTCGGCGTCCACGGCAGCGACGAGGCCAACCACCCGCACTGCCGTCATCCCGGGGTCGCCCAGTGTGCCGAAAAAAGAAAAGTCAGACTTTAGAAAAGTCAGAGGTGTATGCCACTTGGGTTTCTAACCTACGACTTTCGTCTTGGCAGTCCGTACCACAACCAACTAGGCTATCGCTGCTATATTGCTATAGCTTTATAGGGGTTGCTATAGCTTTTGTAAATATTGTATCGATTTGCAAATTAAACTAATATCGATAATCGATATTCTTTCACTTTTCGTAAACGATATTGAATGTTGGCGAAAGCTATAGAAGCATAAACATTGCAAGTAAATTAGAAAGGCATTTGTTCAAACATTTATCAATCAAAAGAAAATACACTAAAATAAAATGACTCGGGTGGTTCATCGATTTTTTTATTGCCATATTGATCGAATAATAATTGACACTTGAAGTTTTTTTCAATCTCTACCTTGCTACCTTGCCTTAAGTATTAACTTAATCTGTGGTATGTGATTTGTCGCGAGAGAAATGTGTTTTCGTTTTGTGGTGCCGGTTATTTTGTGTTTATACTTTACGACGACCCTTGGCTATTGTAACGGATTAATTATTTCTATTGGCGGATATACTTTATACAATGTTTCCCATCTTGAAAGGTGATTAGTGGTACGGTAAGGTAAGGTACATCGTTATTTATAATTATAATCATTAAGGAGATCAAAATCATAGTCATTGAAGATGGTAGCAAATAGTAGATCATGTATACCTTTAAGTTGATAAAACTTTGAAACCCTATGACCTGGCTCAAAAATACTTTATCGTAGTTAAGTGTGTCATATCTTTATTGTTAAAAACCATACCCCATTTGTATTCACCACTTAGCCCAGTTTACATAGGAAACCTGCGGTTCTCCTTTATGAGGTTAACATTTATTTGTCATTTTGTTAAATACTAATATGCTATTAAATGTTAATGTGTTATTTTTCATCAACTTTTACCGAATTAATGAAGAATATTTGTATAATAAACCGACATCGATAATCCGATGACTCTCCAGTACGGCACATCACTACTTCCACGTGCCATTTTAAGGGAGAAAAGAATGCAACTATAATTCTTGCCTAATTTTGTTATGAAAGAAAGGGATGCACAGTAAGTGACGTCGACAGACAAACCAATTAAAGTTGAACTCCTGTAATACTAAAATGAATGTGGGTATTAACTTAAGATTAAAAATAATTTAAAAAAACCAGCTTAACTGTGAAATGTTATGGCATTGATTTAAAAAATTGAGCTATTGATGACTTTGCCACACCGTTTTAAGCTACAAGGAGCCCTTGCAGCAAAGTTTTAATAATTTTATTAAGCGAGCGCCGAGATGTTCACGGATCACGGATCTGGTCGTTACTAAACAGTAGTAAACAGACATTAGTGGGCGTGGTTTTATATAAGATCTATTTTCCTAATGTGATGTCTGAAAGCGTTCGCCCTTTATTAGGCGTCTATGGGTTATGTGGTCGATGGTCAAGAAAATAGCTGTCATTTTGTATTAGATATCCTGTCCATATAATATACGTCAGTGGTCATTAGTATTCACAGATTACTTAGAGAAGCTACGCTTTTAGTATTATAATGCTCTTTGCTGTCATTTTTTTCAAATCTATTCAAATCAAATTCAAAATGTATAATAGGGATATGCGAATATCGTTTGAATCGAATATTTAATTTAATCGATTCGAGTTCCCATTACCCATTCAAAATGCTTTCATTTATTTTGACACATATTCAATAATAGAAGGCAAAGGTCCTCTACCATGCAGCCTTATCTCTTGTTATTCGTTATCCCATTGATTCATTGTTTGTATGCTATGATAAAAGTACATAATACCTACGAAGACTTCTACAAATTTCACTCTTCACACATTTTTCTATCTATAGAGTAATCAATTTAAAGTCAATTTTTATTTAAAGTAATAACATGTTTATTTCATGATGTCATATCGCAGTTAATTTTATTGAAAATAAAAATATATTCTACAATTCATCTCTTCTTTCAATCTTCACAAGATCAACATGGAATGTAAGTGTTGCAGACTTTGGTATCTTTGGTGGGGCACCGGCTTCGCCATACGCTAATAGGGTGTTTGACTGGTATAACCAAAAAATATAAAACTGCACTAGGAGAAAGGATAGTGGGCAAACATATTTATTAAATACATTTTTTTATTTTAAATGTATTATAAACATTTTATTTTCGTCATTAAAATTTAGAATTTTTAATCTGTATCACTCGGTGCCAAAAACGTAGCAATACCGGCCGCCATTACTCGTGACGACATCGCACATAAACATTGCATCCTACGACAAATAAAATTGTAAGGAAGAACATATTTTTCGTTGTGTAAACGTGTGGAAACGTGTTAATTTCGTCTTCAAGTCTTCTATAAGAATGGAAGAAGGCATTACAAGGGCTGATAGTCGAAATCTGCCACTTCTTTCTTAAAACTTTGGATTTTGGCACATGGATGAACAATTTATCGGGATTTAGTGTCGAGTTTTTACATAAAGGCATTGAACAATATTTATATGCTGGCTCATTCATTTTTGTGGAATAACTAACAGATAAATGCAAATAATTTGCTATGTTGTTAGGTGTCACGAATGTTTGTATATGTGCGATGACGTCACATAGAGATAATGTCACGTGACAACGCGTTTTAGCGCGAAATTATATGTGAAAAAATTAAATCACGGATTTTATATAAATTGAGTATATTTCAATAATAAAAATATTACGGGGGCTATGAGTGAAGAGTCCTCTATCGATGTCCATCAATTTTCAAAAATTGTCAAATACCCTATTCTGGCGGAATTACTAGCTTCCTTTGTTCTCCTTCGCACATTCCTATGAGTCCCTGATCCCATCCCTTAATCACTTGACCAGATCCAAGCGTGAATGTTAAAGGATTTCCTCTTGGAATAGAGCTGTCGAATTCCGTACCGTCGTCTAACGTGCCCTAAAAATTAAATTAAATAAGTTTGTAGGTTATTTATTATATATGTAACACGTAATACAAACAGTAACATACCGTGTAATGCATATGAAGTAAGTCTCCTTTTTTGCTTTTAATAGGACACTCGGAAGGTCTCTTCTTTACTCCAATTTGTAGCTTTTTAGCTGTATTACCTACAACTACATGTGATATCACGCTCATTAATACTAGAACAAATAAAAGAACCTTGCCCAGTGTGAGAAGATTGGTGTTCATGATTATTGTTGGTACGGATTATGTAGTACAAATTAGTAAAAGCGTGCAGCGAGCATTTACTATTACTATTTTCACTATTCGTAATTGTACCAGAGTAATTCAGAGTATTATATTATACACGGGTTACAGAACACAAGTTTTTAATACCGCTTTTTAACCACTATTTAGTATATTGATGATGAATGATGTCAAAATACTTTGTCAAAAGCATGGAGACTAGAGTTTAAGGAGTACAATACCTTTGTATGAAAAAGTTTCCGTCGATAAGCCACATATTAGGGTGGCGCCATAGCAATAAGGTGGTGCCGACCACATTTAGGTTCAGTGTTGCCAACTTATTTGCCAAATTGATACCTTTAAATATGCTGAAATATTGGATATTTCTGAAAAGGTATAAAGTGCTAATATATTTGATATAACTATAAATGTGGAAGAGGTGAAAGAAGTGTGTCAGAATAGTAGCTTATAGCACTCTATAGTCTCTACCTACTACCATGGGATACAGGCGTGGTGTATATCTACACTTCTATTTAAAGATGAAGAGTTTATTTGAACGCGCTAATCTCAGTCACTTTGCCGTGCCAGGATAAAAAGAAATTACATTTTTACATCGTTTATACTCGGTGCGAAGAGCGCAGTGTAGTGCTAATTTGTAATTCCAAGTTTTCAGTGGTGTAGTTGTTTCTAGGCAAACATGGCGCTTAACATCAAAGCAACCTTCCCGTTTCGTCATTCGGGTCAATAGAAATAAATGAAACACATTTTTTGTCTTATTTGGGCCCGTATTACAGAACGATACTCAGTCGTGAATCTAGTTTTAAATATAACCTGGAGTATTTCTTTTATTATAGAACGATACTTGGTACGAGATCGTTACCCAAGTGTCGATTCGATCTTAGTTTACGTAAATATGGTCAATAAAATTCGACGAGGACAATAGGTCAGAAGTAGAATTCTTTAGTAATAATTATTATTTTCAATATTACGGATTATTATACTATTATTACTATACTTTATTTATTATTTCTTTTTTACTTAGTACTAAAATTATTGTTTTTACATTTTCAACCATCAGTGGTTATTTTATTTTTCAATAAATTCTCTAAACAGTTTAGACTGCTTTGTATTCATTTGTAATTGAGACAATATAAATTAAGTTTTGTGACAAAAGGAATATTAAAATGAATTAAACTTTAGTAAAGTTTATTTTTGAAAATAGTCTAATGAATTCCTTTTTACTTAGCCGTCATTTGCATATTTTTACAAGAAAATTTCATCGCTTTGTAACTTGATTCTGCGCGCAACGGAAAAAAAATTGTAATTCATAAAATATTGTAAACGAGAATATACTTGTAGCTGAAGACAATGGATTCAAGGTCAAATCTATACTTGAATCTAGATTCTACTGAGTTTGATTTAAATCACGTTCTGTAATAAGATCTATGCTTGAGTTTTGATCTCTACTTATAACTAGTTTTGGCTGATTGGAGATCAAACGATACTTGAGTATCATTCTGTAATACGGGCCTTAGTATAATGTTAGTCCACCATGTCTATTATAGAGCATGAATTGGAAGTATCTGATTCATCAAGTTCCATAAAATCTTCAGGGTATAGTTTGTTATCATTGATATCTGTCTTGACTTGTATCAAAGCATTCCTTAGATCCCAATTTTTATCTCTCAATTGCCTGAAACCAATGACAAATAAATTTAAAAGAATAATTAGATTATTAATAAAATTATTTTCATCTGGGTTACCAAGTAATTGTATAACACATAAATATTGTCACTACACATATTTTATTTCCTTTGCTCCAAAGCAAAATCATATTTTTATACAGGATTGTTTTTTATCAGTGGGAATTTTTTTTTGTTACTTACCTTACTAAAATTTGTTATACAAATAATTTTATAAAGCTGCAGATAAGTAAGTATAGAAGCCATTCAAATCGGATGGAAAGGGTAGTTATCAAATGACAGAAAAAGATGCACGATATGAGTAATGACGTCGCCTTCCAGAATGGCCATTATGGTGCAGTTGTGCGAGGGAGATAGTTAGATGTCCTCACTATATAGACTTTTGTTTATACCAATATTTAATGTCATTAGGGCCTAAATCTTTAATTTAATTTTGATTCTGTTTCGTCGTAAAATGGTTTATTTAATGTATTATGTTCGGTTATATATCAAATATTATAGTGGCAGAGCCACGCTGAAGACATATTTGTCTACAGCATGAATGGGCCGGGTCGACCGGGGTAGTACCACTGTCTCCCAGATTCCCCCTTCCCTTCCCTAATCCCTATGCCTGTCCTCTAAGGCCGACAGCGCATACGTGATACTTTCGGTATTGTGGGTGTTCATGGGCGGTGAAAATCACTTAACATCAGGTGACCCACTGGCTCGTTTGTCGGACAATGCTATAAAAAAAAACTGGCGACTTCTATGACGCTACGAAACTAAATGATAATATGTTTTTTAGTGTACAAAGAAAATGGTCCAAATAAATTTCCGATACAAGTACTCCCAGCCCAAGATCGGCCCAGGAGTTGTCTTGATAATAGAGTAGTTTCCTGTGTTAAATTTTGTACATTATTCGATATGCAACCGAATATAATACGCAAAAGAAACCCTTTTGTGAAAACAGAATCAAAATTGCTTGAAAAATGAGTTCACAATATCTATAATATTGGTATGAGCAAAAATGAGTGTGTAGTGGGAACATGACACTATCTCACTCGCACAACGGCACAGTAATGGCCATTCTGAGAGGTGACGTCACGGCTGATATTATTATCTGAAACGTCAATGAAATATTGCGGTGAGTGACAGACAGATTTATTAGAAAATCTATAACTATAAACAACATTAGAATGTTACAATATCATGCATCCTTTTACTGTCATTTGACAATTACCCCCTCCGGCAGATTTGAATGTCATCTAATTTACTTTATTTTTGTTCGGATTCATAAAATTCGTTCAATAGGTTTTAGGTTATGTAACTTGTTCATTAAAAAACTAAAAAAAAATCGTCTCAACTACCCTATTACATTGAATATAAAACTACTATTTAGGAACTTAACCGCTGTGTAATGCTGGATACAGGCATTATCACTTGCATGAAACCTACATGTCTGATCAATAAATAAGTGAAAAAATATATAATAATCATATAAGAACCTCTAAAACTTTTCATAGTAACTTACTTTTCAGCATCTGGCATTTTTAAACGCGATATATGTATGAATATCTTTAACAATGCTTCCCTTTCTTCCGCATCAGGGTCATCAAGGGCAAGCTGGTTCTCACTATCTGGGGGATACTGGAAAATAAATAAAAAAATAGCTGGGATTACTACAATAGATTATGTCAGCACTATATTATACTACCGAATAGCGATCACCGTACACAGGTTGTAAAACCCGCCATAGTGGCACACGCAAGTGTGTCTTGTTCCAGGATCAGCTAGTGTACATCCGGTTTTTGTCGGAGGTCTAGAGTTGGGGTACGATGTTTGGCCGTGTTGCGGCCTTCTGAGTACTCTAACACTAGACCCTCGACCGCTTCTACACCTTCTTGCCCATGGCGTAGTGTGAAGAAGCAGGCTGGCATGAATGTGTTGAGTAGCGGGGGATATATTATCTCTTGCTACTCGATACACTAACTGGACGGCACTGTGCTTACCATCAGGTGCAGTGTGGTCACTTTGCCATGCCAGGACATAAAAAAATACTGTCCCACTACTGGACATGGACATTCTGTAGAGAACTAATAAGTGGTATTAGGTCTTAGTCCACCATATTGGTCTAATGCAGGTTAGACTTCACCTATGTAATACCGTCAATAAGCCAGCCTCCTTAGTGTAGCAGGCAAGTAGCTGGCTGTAAAATGAAAGGCCCTGGGTTCGATTCCCATCATATTTGTTCCAGATGTGGGTGCTGAGAAACCACAGTTCCTTGTACTTGATACCCATGATACAGGCTTGGCCTACTGTAGGGTTGGTACTATGTATGTGACTGTTAGGTGTATTTATTATGATTTATTACTATATTTATTACCATAAAAAATTGAACTTGCTGCTTGAAAATGTATGTAACATTAAACATCTCATTGCTAATGTAAAACAAAGTCACATGTTTTCCCTTTGCTTTTCTGGGTTTGGTTACAATGAAAGTAAATGTTCTTCTGAATCTAAAGTAATTTTCGTTTTCCAACTCTTTGTATATTCCATCAACCACCAAAATAAGGCAAGTTTCCTGTAAAAAAACAAATACTAAATCTAAGGTTGCGGTAATCATAGTTGTAAACTAGCTGTTACCCGTGGCTCCACCTTGTAATTGTAAGACTGAAGCAGATATTTTTCGTTGACACACTCTCTTGTTAAGCCCAAATAATAATAAAAATTTAATGGTTATAAATTGGCAGACAAATAAAAAAAAATTAACACCAGATCCATTCTTCATATATACAGTCCGCCTAAGAGATTAATTTTGAAGTCGAGTGGCCTTAAAACAATGTAGCTTATTTTCATTCCCTTCATTAAGTGTTCATAATATATTCATACATTTTATAAAATCAGTTAAGTAACTTACTTTCACCCCCTATTGTAATAGGGGTGAACCCTATAACAGTTTGACTAAATAAGTGTCCCAAATGATATTCTAATTTTCGCGGTTTTTGAAATCCCATACAACCTTTCATGCCCTATTTCACACCGTTAATGGGATGATTTCAGAAAAATAGAGTACTCTATGTCAGTCCTCGAGGTTATAGGTATCCGCATATTAAATTTTATAAAAATCGGATCATTGGTTTAGCCGAGAAAATTTAACAACTGAAAACTTTCAACCCTTATTTCACCCAATTGGGAAAAACGCCAATATGCGTGTTCACTTATTTCTAACCACAAGCAGGTAAACGAAATGTTGTGCTTCTTACTTTGAAAATAATGGCCTTTCATAGAATCGTTTTTCCCTTATTTTACCCCTTTAAGTGGAATTTCCAAATATCGTTTCTTAGTGGATGCTTACAACATAAAAGGCATCAACTGCCAAAATTTAATGTTTATAGCTTCAGCAGTTTAGGCTCTTGAATACAGTAGAGTGATATAAATAAATGAGGGATTCACTCAATCAAGTTTAAATAAAACAGAAATCTCACTTGGTGTTTTTCGGTCATTTAAGTATAGTAAATTACTGGGAAAACAAATTCTGTTATATCATTGTATTTCATGGGCTCCATGAGGCAGCGGGCTAGTAGCTGGCTGTGAAACGAAAGGCAGTGGGATCGATTCCCGCACCGAGACAAATGATGTACTGACAGATAGATATCTGGCCTGGGTGTTGCGGGATCGTATTCCCTCGTAGTTGTTGATACCCACGATACAGGTTAGACCTAGTGTACGGTCAGGACTATGTGTGTGACTGTTAGGTGTACTTTTTTATCAATTCTAATTTCTATCTAGACTTCGGCAACGCAACCATAAACTGCCTGGTAGTGTTTCTATGAGCGGTGGATATGAGATCATATTGTAGCTAGACTGCCTGACTGACTGGACTGCCTCGGTGGCGCAGTTGTAATTGCGCATGCGTTACGACTGCTGTGCTGAAGTCTCGGGTTCGATCCCCGGGTCGGGTAGTGATATTGGGTTTCTCTGTCTAGAAATTCTCAGTATTAGCTTGGAGTCTGGAATTTGTGCCTGGTATGGCGATATGCTCGCCCCCTGTCATATTGTGGGCCCGAAATAAATTTGGAGAAAAGTGGGTGTACCGGTTACACCTCTGCCTACCTTAAGGGATTACAGGCGTGAGTGTATAGTATATGTATGGATTCTGAACGACACATTGCTCTAGCATATTACACAATATCTATTAGTTACTTACATACCAAATTTAGTGAAACATACTCAAGAGACACCAATCTGTATGTATTGTAACTAGAATATTCCGAAAATATAAGTGAAATGCTTACATCATGCCGTAACACATCCACAGTGAAGGAAGTACGGTCGTGCGCGGTCCGGGGTAGCCGATGCAGCGCTTTGACGATATTAACACGTCTGCACAGTATCTTGTTTAATTTTGTTTTCAGCAATTTGTCAGGGTTTAGAAAGTTACGTGCCAGTCGTGTGTAATGTAGCATAATTGGCTTTTGTATAGCTGAAAATGTTTTAGATATTAAGTGATTAGGTACACAATGCCAGATGGTAACAGCCTACAGACAGCGAACAAGAAGATGCTAAACTAGTAACTTATGAGTTACTTATTCAGTAAATGAAATATATATACAAGTACTAGCTGTTGCTCGCGGCTCCGCCCGCGTGGACATTATTTTCGGGAGCAGAAGTATACAGTATACAATACAATGAGTTGTCTTCTACACTGAGGCACCTGTAGCGATTGCCCTGCCTCTCAGGTGTTGTGCCTGAATCTAGAAATTGCATCTAAAGAATACCTCATAAGTTTAACCTCACTTTGCCCCTTTTAGGGATGATTTTTCAAAATCGTTAAAACACGTATTTCTTTATTTCCTACCAAAAACCTAAATATGAATTTCCAGTTCCCTAAGTCGAGGAATTATGGATTTCCCATACAAATTTAGAACTCCTCAGTTTAATTAGGATTTAGGGCTTTTACACTAAGTTAATATTTAAAATAAGCATTGTATACATACCAGGAATATTGGCAACCAATGATAATCTAGCGTTATGATTGTAAAATATTTTTATATTTGGTCGTTTTGGTTCATCATACATTCTAAAGTAAAGTGATAAGAACTTTTCAACAATCGCCTTGGTGCGTTGGTCAGGTGTCACTAAATAATTTTTGATGGGTGAAAGCATGATATCATTTGAATTTACCTTTACTCCATCCTGTGAGAACAAATACTTTTATTAGGTAAAAGCATTGAATTAGTTATGCAATTCGTTAAGCGAAATGATTACGGTTAGTGAGAACATTTGAAGGGACTAAGTTTAAGAATAAACAAAGATCATTTTTTCATTATTAAAACTATAAAAAAATATTCAAATAAAAAAAACACCAATAATGTTTGAGGCAAATTTTATAAGAAAAATATGATAAGGTTATGTTGGTGTATTTTCTTACCAATTGAATCAATTTTGGATATTTTAATATTATGTTCTTGACATATTCCCATGCATCTAAATCATTGCACAGTGGGTTACCCTCTAACCACAACTTTTCTAGTTTATTTTTGTAGCAATACAACTCGGTTAGAAACATTTTATTCAATGATGTAATCTGCAAAACATATAATTAGTTATATTACTAACAGCAGTAATTGACTGGTTGAAGAATGGTTGATAGTGGATGTAAATTTTGTTTAGCTACATAATGCATTTACGACAAAATCAATGGTTCAGTTGAGGGTTTACTATCGAGCCATTAAAAAAAATTGCGAAAGTCCAAACACATTTAAAAGTGGTAGAGACACGATATTTGTCTACAGCATGAATGGGCCGGCTCGACCGGGGTAGTACCACTGTCTTACAGAAAACCAACATAAAGTGACAGTTCACTGTCGCGTTTTGTATGGTAAGTGAGATATCCGGAGGCCCAGATTCCCCCTTCCCTTCCCTAATCCCTATTCCTGTCCTTTAAGGCCGACAGCGCAAACGTCATACTTTCGGTATTGTGGATGTTCATGGGCGGCGGAGATCTCTTAACATCAAGTGACCCACTGGCTTGTTTGTCGGACTATGATATAAAGAAAAAACATGTTAAACTTCAAGTACAACATAAATGAGCCGGCTCGTCAGAATAGACATACAGCCATTATCTCACAGGAAATAAAAATGAAATGTGCGATTACTGAAGCCGCAAACCTTGTTTTCACTCTCTATCCTATTACTTGAATTCCACATACATGATTTTTCAGTAATTGTGGGTGCTCATGAGTGATGAAAATCAGTTACACATGCTTGTTTCAATAAAAGAAAACTCAAGCGAAAAAAGTTATTATTAAATTTAAAAATTCCTAAAAAAGTGGATATTATGTGAAATGCAACAAAAGTGCTAAAATATCAAGGCATAATCATTTTAATCCTTTTTCTAAGCAGATGTTTGACTAATTATGTAGGTTTAAGTATTTGGATATTAATATATATTATTTTGGTAGGATCTTTTGCTTTCGCGCTGTTACAACTTGACCAACAAAGTGGTACAAATAATATAATAATAATTTTGTCAGGCCTGCTAAAATACAATGTTTAAAAACTTCATATAAAAAAAAATTAGAATCAATAACACACACAATTAAAATAATAGTACATTATGAAAACTGGTTATTGTAAATAAATAGATTACACTTACATTATTGTTACTAAGGTTGATTGCAGTAAGATTTCCATTGATAAAGAAGTTTAGGATAGCCAATGGTAGTTCCCTAGGGAGAACATTTCAAAATGTATAATAGATAGTTTATTATTAGCACTGGCATAGGAAAGATGGTGATTTGTGCCTCTAGGATCTCTATCACTCTATAAAACAGCTGGCCTACCAACACCTCTTAGAACAGTAGGTAGATAGGCAGCGGTTTTGCTGTGCCCTGGCATTTCAGAAGTCTATGGGCGGCGGTGACTACTTACCATCAGATGGCCCGTCTGCTTGTCTGCCTATCGAGACACTACAAAAAAAGTCTTATTCTAATAAGTCAGTAAAGTTGTTGACAAAATCAGTCATGAATGACGTTACCGTTTGAAACATCTATTAAACGCTGAGCCAAACTTCTATTACTTTTGCGAGTTGGTAGCGTTTTGGTGGAGAAATAAAGTTGGTTTATTAAAATGCAAATTAAATCTAATCTAAACCTTGTTTTTTTATTAATGATAATATTTTAACAATATCGAAATTATAGACCATAAAGAATAAAATAAAACGGTTTCCCAAAAACAGTCAACTAGCCTATTACTAAGCAAGGGAAAACCTTGGTCCAGAAGTGAAGTAAAGTAAACAATTTTATGACAATCTACAGAATACATACCCTAAATTATTACTGCTTAGGTTTAATGTTTTTGTTTCCTTCCCAATTCTGAGCATTAATATTTTGAAATGAGAAAGCAAACTTAGTTTGTAGAAACAAATTTTTTTTGATAAAAATTCTGGAAATTAAATTTAATATTTCAACAATTGATAATAATATTGATTATTGAATTCAAACGGTTCAAAATAATATGTGAATAATGTATTGATTATGTGGGTTATTTATTAGTCTTAATAATATTTGTAGAAAATTGAACAGATGTTTATCCTTGGTGAAGCTTTAATAGTGTGAATGCCAAATTTTCTAATTTCATTCATTCCAATTCCAAGTCAAAAATACTTTATGCAGCTGAGTATAATAAGATTGCTACATCAAGTTTATGTATTTTTAAAATTGTGTATTAATTTTCAAACACATATATTTTGGTTTAAATTTTTTACACCCTTTTCCCTCTATGAGTTTTCATTTTTGAATTGTCTTTCAGTTCACTAACACTTCACTAATGATATCTTAATACCAATGATCCACAAGAAAATCTTTGTTGTTTAAAAATTTAATGCTCATAAAATAAAGTTTCTAGTTAAACATAGTTCTGACATAATAATATTATTATACATATTATATTATACATTGTAAGCATGTTTGAATGAAACAAAACAAAATACACTTACCAGCATCATTACAAAAGTCTGACAAATCCAATTCTTTGTTATCCAGAAATCTTCGGCTTACAACACCAGACACTATGTCATTTATAGTTTCATATTTATTAAAGAAGTCTACAGATGTTCTGTCATTGTAAATAATATCAATGTTTACAATAATTCTTTCATGCAAAAAATTAAAATCTAATTTGATAATTTTTAGTATTAAATTCAGATTGCTGGTGTAAAATGAAGTGATTTCATCTTGAACAGTAGGACTGACCGGTATTAGTGCAGATGTGAAGTAATCACTTAATATATCAAAAAGTATTTCAATACTCTCGTGCCAGTTATTTATCTGTAAATAAACAGAATATTCTACATTAAAAATATAATTTGTTGTTACAATACTAGTTTCATAAGAATAGCTTTATTGAGAATTCTATGGACTGCTGAGATTTTCAAGTTGGATGTTCAAAACTATCCCATATAAGCCACACCTCACATTCAATAGAGTGTCAACTACCCTAATTAATTAACCCTTATTAATTTCTTAATTTATATGTAATTATTTTATATTTTCAAGAGACAAATATGTAAAAATAAAGCATTTTGTCATGTGACTTGAAACACAAATCAGTCATGCATGATGTCACTGTATGAAACATCTATTCAACACTGTGCTAAACGTCTCTTAGTTAAGTGGATGGTCATGTCACATGAGATGCCATGACAGATGTTAGCGTTTAGGTAGGAAAAATAAAGTAAGTTTATAAAAAAGCAAATTAAATCTTGAAGGCTGTGAGTTCAAGTGCTGGAGTTTTATAGTGATAGAGCCACGCTGTAGACATATTTGTCTATAGCATGAATGGGCCGGCTGGGCGGGGTAGTACCACTGTCTCACAGAAAACCAACATAAAGTGACAGTTCACTGTCGCATTTCGTATGGTAAGTGAGATATCCGGAGGCCCAGATTCCCCATTCCCTAATCCCTATTCCTGTCATTTAAGCCCGACGTGCATACATGATACTTTCGGAATAGTGGATGTTCATGGGCGATGGAGATCACTTAACTTCAGGTGACCCACTGGCTCGTTCATCGAACTATGCTATTAAAAAAAAAACCTGCATTGAGACAAACATTTGTTAAACAGACAGTTGTTTCAGGTCTGAGTATTATGGAACATATTTCTTGAAGCCCACAATGCAGGATTTACCTAGTGTGGGGTTTGTGTGACTGTTGGGTGTATTTATCATTATTTAATTTGATAGAAATAATAGGTCCTTGTAACAAGAATTTTCTCTAATTTGTAGCGTGTAGACTGACTGGTCTATGATGTTTGAAACTACCAATAATTTATTATTGATGTAAGTGTATCTAACGTTAAAATATTATGACTTACCACAATTTTATGGAGGGCGAATTTAGGCACATCATCATCAGAAGTGAGAGTTTCTATGTGTGCTATAATACGGCGAGATACCGTTTGCTTGTTTAGTAAATATTTGTAATAATCTTCTGAATCCGCCTTTATTGAATTCATGTTAGTTATGTTAATTTTCGACAAAATATATAGGTTTTACACAAGTTTTCTTGCTTTATGAGTTTAATGTAAGAAAATACTTCAATTACGTATATGAAAATTATTAAACGATAAGTTTAAATTATTAGCTTTAGCTTAAACTATATGGCATCCCTCAAGTAGTTTTTTTTATTTTTTTGTTCGCTCCAGAAGGAACCAGCTAAGGTCTGAGACCATGCTGCCAAGTCATAAGTAAAGTGTCTTTTCAAAACTAGGCTCTGTTAGGGATAAGCAAAAAATTACAATATATAAAAATATCGATATTTTTCTGAAAATAATCTATATAATATATCTTAGACATTTCAAATCACCTTATATCGATATTCAATAATTATTTCCGAGTCTCAAATTCAATATTTTTTTTAAGAGCTTAGTACATACATTAGTACGTACGTTTGATATGCCAAACTTCTTCTGTATCGTCCGAACGAAAGGCTTGCTTCGGCTATCAATTTAGCTGTGCCGGATAACAGAAGCAGGTTGAGATGTGAGCACATCAAAGAGAGAATGCTGCTATTGTCCATATTATGACGAATACTGGTTTGTTTGATTATAATTTGAATAAGTAATAATTGTTGTCAATTTTGACATCCAGGATATCCCTTAAATTATACGTTTTTTAATAAACATAAAACCAACAAAACTGTCAGATGAATTTATTTTATGGCTAAAGAACATACATATTTTTTTTCCATCCCTAGTCTTCATGGAAATTCGAATGTCAGTAGGCTGTATGGCTCTGCCTTTTGCCTTTCCGAAAGAAAGAAACTAATATCATCATCGTCAGTAGAATAATTAGGCTAGGGTAAAAATAATTATATAACAAAATATCGATATATGTTCATAAAATAATCGACAAATATAATTGATATTTTAAATCTTCAGAGAGGTGTAACCTTTACCCCCACTTTTCACCGAATTTATTACGGCCCCATATTGTATTTCTGGTTCACGCCTATATCCAATCTATAGAATTCTTAATCTGAGATAAGAATCGATTATTTAATACTTTATTATTACTGATTTTCGAGTTTTTATTTAATACAAATATAAATCCATGGAAACTAAAAAATCACCATAATAATTGATCTTTTATTTTTAGAACTATCTCAAAGCATATTGTACATAATTATGGTTCTTATCAAAACAGATAATGATAGAATTTTGATTTCCGGTGTGAATGTAAATTTTGATAATCATTGGATCGATTCAGTACCAAATATAAAGTAAGAAATAGTTTAATCTAATGGAAATCGATTCTTCGATTAATCGATTTCAGGTCGTCATGCCTACTCTAATCATTTTAAATTTTGACATGATGACATCTGGATTCCGGAACTTGATTGTCGAGTGTAGGGATGTGACATTGAGTGAAAAAAATCGATTATTTAAAAATCGATTTTTCTCATTTCAATAATAATCGATTTTTTTCATAAAACTTTGCGTAATATGTTTTTCTCTGTAGTAATATGACTAAAAAATTAATATTAAAATTTATTTTAGGAGTCTTCAATTTGGCATTGAAGTCACCCATTACAACGGTGTAGGAAGCCTTGGTAGGAGACATAGCTTTCCCTATGTCTTCGTACATGGCCTCTACTTCGTCATCAGGACAAGCTGACGTTGGGGCGTACACTTGTAAAACCTTCAGAGTATATCTTTCAGTTGTTTTTAAGACGAGGTACGCCACTCGCGCTGCTAGGCTGCCAACTTCCACAACGTTGTGACTTTTTAGTGACTTGTGGATAATAAACCCGACGCCACCTTGGGATGGTTGGTGACCTTCTCGGAAGTAGAGTAAGTGACCAGAATCTAGGGCCATCTTCTCCTCCCCCGTCTCCGGATCTCGGATAGCCCTAGGATATGCTAGTTAATGAGACTTAGCTCTTCTTCCAACTCAGTGATGTGCTCGTCCAACCACAGAGAGCATCCGTAGTACGTTGCCAAAAATAGCTTTTTGTGGTACCCTACCGTAGCCCGGGACTTGTAATGGGTGACTTCAATGCCAAAGTGGGAGTACAAGGACATGGCGAATCGAGGGTAGGATCATTCGGCTATGGGTGCAGGAATCACTGGGGGCAAATGCTAGTCAACTTTCTCGAGACCCGGGGGTTCTTTTTGATGAATTCATTTTTCCAGAAGAAGCCCCAGAGGAAGTGGACTTGGCGAAGCCCCAATAATGTAAATAGGAATGAGATCGACTTCATTATGACTGACAAGCGCCAAATATTCAGGGATGTCTCTGTGATCAGTAGGTTTAACACCGGTAGTGATCACCGACTGGTAAGAGGCACTCTAAAAGTTAAAATTGACCGGGCGCGCTTAATGAAGTTGACTCTCCGGCCAACTTTGCCCCAAGTTGAGGTCAGCTGTGAAGCTTTCCAGCTAGAGCTACAGAACCGATTTGCCGTATTGGAAACTACGGCGGATATTGATGACGCCACTGACAGCCTGGTGCGGGCTCTGAGTGAGGTGGGCTATAAATACTTTCAACCTCACAAAAATAGACGTAAGTCGAAGCTTACACTTACCTCTAGTTGTCACCTGACAAAGCTCAGAACATCAGAAAACACCACCACCGTCACCTAGAGGTGTATGTATCTCTGCGAGTATCTCTGGCATCTATGCCAGAGATACTCGCAGTCCAATTGAGGCCCAGAACGCGGATGATCCGCGTGCCAGACTAACTTACCACCATACAGATGACTTTCCCGACATCGTCGTGGTTGATGCCATTCTCGAGGTTGTGCAAGAGTACGTATACTTGGGCCAAATAATCCAACTGGGCAAGCACAATTTCAAGAAAGAGGCAGATAGAAGAATTAATTTGGGCTGGACAGCATTCGGTAAACTACATTTACATTTTTCATTTACATACACTCACGCCTGTAATCCCCGAAGGGGTAGGCAGAGGTGTAACAAGTACACCCACTATTCGCCGAATTTCGGTCCCATAATTTGATAGGGGGCGAGCCTAACGCCATACCGGGCACAGATTCCAGACTCCGGGCTAATACTGAGAAATTTTTAGATAGAAAAACCCAATATCACTTTACCCGACCCGGGCATCGAACCCAAGACCTCAGCACAGAAGTCGTAACGCATGCGCAATTACAACTGCGCCACCGAGGCCGTTGGTAAACTACGTAACCTGTTTGAGTCGTCGATCTCTCAATGCTTAAAAACAAGAGATTTTAACCAGTGCGTCCTACCCGTAATGACCTACGGGGCTGAAACGTGGACATTCACCAATGGACTGGGCAATGCTTGGGGTTTCTATGGTGGATAGAGTTCGCAATGAAGTCATCCGCCAGAGAACCAAAGTCATAGATATTGCTCGCAAAATTAGCATGCTAAAGTGGAAGTAGGCTGGACGTCTGCAGACGGACAGGTGGCCAATGGAGCAGACATGTGTTGGAGTGGAGACCGCGTTTAGGCAAACGTAGTGTGGGACGCCCAGCGCCCTGCCGCTCGATGGACCGACAACTTGAAGAAGGTGGCGGGTAGTGGTTGACGTTCACTTGGAGAGGCCTATGTCCAACAATGGACGGCAACAGGCTGAGTATAGTGCAATATGTTTTGTTATATTTTTAATTTTTGGTTGGTGCCAAATCTTTTTCCTTGTGTATTTTTCACGGTATTCAAGATCGTAGACTTGACAGGTTAATCGTTGTAAGAATGAGTAATGAAATTTTTCAGCGTAGTCTGTTAGTCCATCGTATTCATTTTATTTTGGTTCAGATTGACGATTAACACTATTGTCACACTTCATGGGTTAATAAATGAGGAAAGCATAGGAACATCTTTTCTCTCTAGACGCTTCCGCAGGTTAATTAAAATGTGTTATTTACTACATCGTGTTACCCCAAAAAGCCTCCTGTATTTTTAATAAAAACATGTGTAATATACAAAAAATCGTATTTAAAATAATCGATTTTTATAAAAATCGATTATTTTTTCACATCCCTACTTGATTACCGACCGTCGATTTTAGTTTGTTTACGTGTTACAATAAACTTTAATAGGTGACCTTGGACAAATAAATGTATTTAAATACAATACGCACTCACATATTGTAGTAATGGTAAAAATATTATTCCTTCACCCAGATTTGGGTATCGGCGGCGCAGAGCGATTGGTATTAGACGCGGCGTTAGCATTCAAAAACAAGGGCCATGAAGTGGCATTTTATACCAACCATCACGATCCAACGCATTGTTTTGCTGAAACACGTGATGGTACGTTTCCTGTGACCGTGGTCGGCGATTGGATACCTCGGTCTATATTTGGCAGGTTTAAGGCGGCGTGTGCTTACGTCCGCATGGTATACGCTGCCGTTTATCTCGCCTGGTACATCATTCCTGCAGAAGAACCTACGCTAATATTTTGCGACTTGATATCATTATGTATACCATTCATAAAAATGGCTCGAGGACCCTTCAGAGTTGTGTTTTATTGTCACCATCCTGACAAATTGTTAAGTTCCGAAGGTGGATTTTTTAAGAAGTTGTACAGAGCACCTTTGAACTGGCTGGAGGAGCTAACTACAGCTCGAGCTGACAAGGTTTTGGTGAACAGTAAGTACACAGCCAGAGTTTACCATGAAGCGTTTCAAAGCATAAAAGATGTTCCTGACATATGTTACCCATCAATAAACATACAGTTCTTTAGAACAGTAACACCAAAACCTCTAAAAGAGATAGTACCTGTTGGTACTGACAAGTTTATATTCCTGTCCATTAACAGATATGAGAGGAAGAAGAATTTACAGCTGGCATTAAGAGCTTTTGAACAACTCAAGTATGTTCTAGATGAATATCACTGGATTCAAGTTCATTTAATAATGGCAGGTGGTTTTGATCCTATCAATTTAGAAAACATGGAGCATTACATTGAACTGACAGACTTAGCTGCAGAATTAGATATAGAAGATAAGGTAACATTTATGAAATCACCAAAGGACATTGAAAAAGTTTCTCTTTTGTATAATTGCAAAGCTCTTGTGTATACTCCTTCAAATGAGCATTTTGGTATAGTGCCATTAGAAGCTATGTATTTTAAGAAGCCAGTGATAGCAGTAAATAGTGGAGGACCTACAGAGACCATAGTACACGACGTAACAGGGTTTCTATGTCAACCAACAAGCGAATCATTTGCAGAGGCAATGAGTAAGTTAGTTCTAAACCCAGAGTTGGGAGACAGGCTCGGTGAAGCAGGTCTAAAGAGATTTGAATCTAAATTCTCCTTTGATGCATTTACTGAACAATTAGATGGTATATTGACAAGAGAGAGGCAAATTGTTTCAGAACATAGGGCTATAGAGTATGAACAAAAAAAGAAGAAATAACAGAAAGCTGACACTCAAACTATGTACGATATTGTTTGAGTGTATCCTGTCAAATACTTTGCTTGTGAAATTTGGAGTTCTAAATTGAGGTGTGAAATCTATGCTAGGATACAATGAGATGGATAAGTAAAATTGAGTTAGAGCTGGCATTAAATTAATTACTATTAGGCAAAATTCCTTCTCAATTCTCTTTCATATTTTTTAAGGCTGGCAGCACATCAACTCTTTTGTTATTGTGTGTATTGGCAATGAAGATTACTTTGTCATTAAATATAAAATAAAGCCTTTTTAGCATTTCTGGAGACTTCTTATACTAAATTTCGAAGAATGTCAATTGTAAAACTTGTATTGTCCTAATAGGGTGTTTGACTGGTGTAACCAAAAAATATAAAACTGCACTAGGAGAAAGGATAGTGGGCAAACATATTTATTAAATACATTTTTTTATTTTAAATGTATTATAAACATTTTATATTCGTCATTAAAATTTAGAATTTTTAATCTGTATCACTCGGTGCCAAAAACGTAGCAATACCGGCCGCCATTACTCGTGACGACATCGCACATAAACATTGCATCCTACGACAAATAAAATTGTAAGGAAGAACATATTTTTCGATGTGTAAACGTGTGGAAACGTGTTAATTTCGTCTTCAAGTTTTCTATAAGAATGGAAGAAGGCATTACAAGGGCTGATAGTCGAAATCTGCCACTTCTTTCTTAAAACTCTTGATTTTGGCAAATGGATGAACAATTTATCGGGATTTAGTGTCGAGTTTTTACACAAAGGCATTGAACAATATTTATATGCTGGCTCATTCATTTTTGTGGAAAAACTAACAGATAAATGCAAATAATATGTTATGTTGTTAGGTGTCACGAATGTTTGTATATGTGCGATGACGTCACATACAGATAATGTCACGTGACAACGCGTTTTAGAGCGAAACTATATATGAAAAAATTAAATCACGGATTTTATATAAATTGAGTATATTTCAATAATAAAAATATTACGGGAGCTATGAGTGAAGAGTCCTCTATCGATGTCCATCAATTTTCAAAAATTGTCAAATACCCTATTGTTAATAATTACATTTCTGTATATAATCTTGACTTATATAATTTATTGTGTGATAGTTTTTGAATATGTTGTTACATATTGATTGTTGGGAGCTTTTTGATTTAATCTACTTTTTGCGGCATTGAGTTTTATACATATTCGGAATCAGCAAATTTTTCCACGTTTCTTGAGCCTAGTATTTTTTTGCACGGTTTTCGTGCTAAAATCAACTGGTAAAACAGGGATATATTTTTTTCAGATCACATTATTTTATATAATAGTACTCATAAACGCATGAAAATAAGTCATAAAGATGCATTACTAGCTTAAACAAGTAATATATTAATTCTACTAAAATCCAAACAATCGGTTTTTAGTTTTTTTTTTCTGAAAATAAAAAATGTGGCTTATATACAATAGCCCCCCAACCGTCGATATGTTATAATGTATGCATTTCATGAAGACCACAGACAGGGCTTTCTTTGGGTCAACTCACACTGGCGTAGAGTCAAAGCGTCATGTTTTTCGCCTATAGCATATTCATCTCTATTTTCCCATTATTGAGGTATAAATTTGTGTTATGCAGATATGGAATAGCGCGTCGCCGTGCGTTACTCGCGCACAGTGACAGTATAGCCCAAAAAAACGCTTGGACTCTGCGCCAGTGTGAATTGACCCTTAATGTTCCTATTGCTACATACAATGTTTGTAATTTCAAGTTGAAAGTAGAACCATGCATATGCGTGCAATGTGATTAATGTAGTGTATGTGAAATACACTAACTATAGTGAGTAGATGTTTTGCAAAATGTAATTATGTATTTATTGACATATAAATATTTTATACAAAATATTTAGTACTACTGTAAGTCTATCAATATATGATGAAAAATATTGTGCCAGTAGTATAGTGGCCTAACATGTAATATGGTTAAAGTAATTTATCCACGATCACTGCTCTTTATAAATAAAGAATATATTGCCTTCAGAATACGGCTAACATTTAATATCAAAATAAAATATATAGGTTTGTCTAAAACTTTACAAATGGTGTAGGATCATGTTGTTTAATTTTGATTGTTATATAATATATTTCACACTCGATCATATTGAAGATTCTAGAAGAAAAGCGTAAGCCAAGTTCAAATAAATAAAACTTTATTTGTCCAAGCAGTTTATAATCTAAAGTGTCCAATCTATTGTTTAATAAAACTAGTCAAAATGTTGCCAATGTGTTGCTTAGTATGTGACAGGATTATTGAGTTAAAGCTAAGAGCATTATAATACTACTGAAAGTTTGAAGTTCTAAGCTTAGCCAAATAATTACTGAGAATTATATAAAATTCCAGATCTTAGCTATAAGCTGATATAACAAATAAAATGCTACACTATAATATGTGGAATAGCTTTGTAAATGTTGTTAATAATACAATAAATATGTTTATAAAATATATTTGATTTCATTGCCATTCCATACTTATGCTATGAGTCCTAGGTGGAAATATCAGTGTGAGCAATCACAATAGGGTAGTTACCTCTGTTTAATTTGGTACATTATTCGATATGCAAGAATATAATACGCAAAAGAAACCCCTTTGCGAAGACAGAATCAAAATTGCTTGACAATTGAAGTCACAGTATTTATTTTAAATATTGGTATCAGCAAAAATGGTTGCATAGTGGGAACATATCACTATCTCCCTCGCACAACGGCACAGTAATGTCCATTCTGAGAACCGTGTCGTCACGGCACATATCGTGCATCCTATTACTGTCATTTGACAATTACCCCTTCCAGCAGATTTGAATGGCGTCTTTTTACTTATTTTTGTTTGGATTTATAAAAATCACACATGAGCAGTGACGTAGCTATAGCTTTAACATGGGGGGGGGGTCCGCGGGTAAAAGCAAAAAATCTAACCGCTCAAATCATAGTTATTTAGAAATTACTTAAACATAGAATGGGAAAACGCTAGTTAATAAAAATTTGCTACTTGCTATTTGGATTTGGACTTTGGATGAAAATCTGCCGTAGATTTTTATTCATTTTTGTTTTATTGTTTACATAACAACTGTCAAAACATCAAGTGAAATCAATTTATTTTTGGTAAATAACTATTTTAATGTTGCACATCAAGATGAGATGTTAGAACTCAGGGAGAAAATTCTCACGCACTCGAATCAACTTCGTATACGAAAAATAATTCAAATTCGAACTTTTTTCGAGTGAATGTAAAGTTAAGCTATTATGAAAATGTCGAGTCCGGTGTTTCTCGAAGGTCTTGATGGTACGAATATAATGTCAAGTGTATTGTTCATAAATATTATTTTAAAAATAGAATTCGAAATCAAAATATTCTATTTGAGCTATTCTAAAAATTACCATTCGAACATTTCTCGAAGGTTATCTGGCTGGCTCGAACTGCTTCGACTGGTAGAGACCGTCCGAGACGTACATCTCGAATTCGAACCATTCAATATTGTGTCCTAACTTGATGATGATGATGTCCTCCAAGAAGTATCCTTCGACGGCGAACCTTGCATTTTTGGAACTAGTTTTTTTCGCCAATGTGAGCATATGTGACTAGCTAGCGCTAATTTTGTTTTAAAAGCCCTGTCACAGGACGTACAGAACAGTTGTCTAGAAGAGTAGCTGTAAGAGTCAACTCAAACTGGCGCTGAGTCGAAACGTTGCATCACGTCTTATTTTTCAACTACAATGCATGGCGCCGCGCGTCGTGTACACTTAGGGCCAACCCTATGTGTACACAGTTTTAGATCTTACTTATTGCAATTTGCAGCTCACGCTGGGCGTCAAGGCATTGGATACATACATGTTTCCTCAAAATGTGCACATGATTTTCGTACTGAGCTACGCCATTCGGTCTAGTGACACGAAAGTTCTTCCCAGCAGTCGCAGGGTACGCCGCAAGATGCTAAGTAACGCTTGATGATATTGTAGTAGGTAGAAAATGACATCCAGGCTTACGCCATTCTTGAGCGAGTTTGCCTTAAACCACTGAAACCTAATGGTGTCTAAACCATATGGCGTTTTGACAAATTTCATATGAACTGCATCAGGTGAATTCTCCAGATAAAGTGGCAATATTGTTTCCTTAACATTAATATTTTACGTTTATAGCTAAGCGGCAAAGAGTCTATGCTCTTGGAGGTGGTGCGGTAATGTTGTACGTATGAAGGCCTCTAGACACCCAAAGATATTGTTTTATTTTGGTCCTAACTTACTGCGTATATGATGCTATATGCTAATGTGTTTACCCATAAAAAGACTCAATCTCGTGTTTTTATTATGATTTAACTAAAAGTCTTAGAAAGATAAAATACTTGGAAGAGTCCAAAATCATGTCCAAGAACTGGATAGTGGATGCACATTTGATGAGGCCCGTGACACTATGGATATTAAAATACTTATAAATTTTTAGTTCGAAATTCAAATTTTTTAGTAGAATCTCATAGTAAAGACTCGAATTCAAATGGATATGGATGCAACATTCGAACAATATAACTTCATAGTTCGAAATTATGTAATAGAGAAATTATTCGAACTGTAGATTCGAGTACGAAATTATTTTGAATGAAAGGAGAATTGCCCTCCAGGTACTTATGGTACCTACATCATATACTATCACACTCATCACTACTAAGTAGTCACTACATAAGACTCGGTCGTATTTTTTTAAATAGATGTGCACTGAAAAAAAAGCAGTCTTGTTTTACCAGTTGATTTAAGCGCTGAAAAGTACACGAAAAAAATTAAACTAGGCTCAAAAGTCGTAGAAAAATCTGTTAATTCCAAATATGCATATAGCTGAATGGTGCAAAAATTGACACTTAAATCAAATAGCCTGCTAACCGTCTATATTATCCGCTATCAATAATTCGCGGTTTTTTATTATGTCCTAGGCTAAGGGGGGTGTCCGGACCCCCTAGACCCCCCCCTTATATACGCCCATGCACATGAGTTACTAAGTAGTGGATAAGAATGGGAGTTAGGCAATTATTGCTTGAACACAGAAAAAATATATATTAGTTGCAAAATCTTAATCGCAATGCGTTTGCTGTTATCTCTTGAAGAGTCTCCATATTTTACCTCAGATTCCATCATCAGATTTAACTAACCTGCAGAATAATATATTGTTATGCTAGGCCTGATCTATATTCATCTTATTCTCTTGTAGGACTGCCTTACTGGCACAGTTGTAATTGCGCATGCGTTACGGCTGCTGTGCTAAGGTCTCTGGGTCGATCCCAGGGTCGGTAAGTGATGGACCACGGGTGTTTCGGTTCGTTCCTGTGTCGGATCGGAAAGGAGGTGTCTGCCGTGTGCCACCATTGTGGCAACTGCCGCGAGGACACGGCCCAACACGCGTTGGAGGAGTGCCCAGCCTAGGACGAAGAGCGCAGCGCTCTCAGAGCAGTCATCGGAGGAGACCTCTCGCTGCCGGCCGTGGTGTCATCCATGGTCGCCAGCCGGAGGTCCTGGCGTGCGGTGGCCCACTTCTGCGAGAGCGTCATCTCGCAGAAGGAGAGTGCCGAGAGGGATCGGGAACGAAATGATCCCTCCCGCCGCCAGAGAAGACGTAGGAGGCGCCGGGTGGACGACTGACCGGCGTCTCCCGCCCTGTGGAACGGGGGCGTTTGAATTCCACCACGGTAACCCCTGCCTGTCGTACGAGGCGACTAATTGGGGCCATCGGGGGTCGCGGGCTCGCAGCGGGGGGCTGTCAGCCCGAATCGATGCACTCCCAGTTTCGGAGCATCGTGCGACCGCGAGATGGACGGCAGCGCGTGTGGTAAGGCCTCGTTCGCTGTCGTTGTTCGGTGCGCGGGGGCTCCTAAGCCCTCCCATGGAGATGGGCTGCTACGCAGCACCGCGCAGGGGCGGTTCCGGCAGCAATTCTAGCACTCCTTAGAATACCCCGGGATCGCTCCGTAAGCGCCGAAGGCCACCGCGGGGTTTTAGCTGGTAGTGTCGGGTGGGGTGTACATAGGGGGTAGGGACTCGACCCAGCGGCTGCCCGGATAGCCATTATCCGGGCGAGGGGGATGCTGGGTCGTAAGACCGGCTAGTCCAGCATAACCGTTTTATTCTTATTCCGCTTCCCCCCGGAGCGGGCGGTAGTAATAAAACACTTTCCCCGCGACAACAAAAAAAAAAAAAAGGGTCGGTAAGTGATATTTTTTTCTTTTTAGAAATACTAAGTATCAGCCCGGAGTCTTGAATTAAGCCCGGTATGGCGATAAGCTCGCCCCTTATCTCATTATGGGACCGTAATAAATTCTCTGCCTACCCCTCCGGGGATTAAAGGCGTGAGGGTATATGCATGTAAGTCTCTTGTAGGTTTCTTTTCTGAAGTTTCACTTCTACCGAGTGTCAATTCTCCCACTGCTGGGCACGGGCCTCCTCTACGAATGAGAAGGGTTAGGCCTTAGTCCACCACGCTGGCCTAATGCAGTAATGCGGGTTGGTAGACTTCACATACCTTCGAAATTCTTATAAGAATTCTCAGGTATGCAGGTTTCCTCACGATGTTATGTTAAAGCAAGCGATAATTAACATTTAATATATGCCACTTGGGTTTCGAACATACGACTTTCGTCTTGACAGTCCGTACCGCAACCAACTAGGCTATCGCTGCTAATATAAATAAAACAACATATAATATTGATAATAATTTATTGGCTCATACACTACATTACTCTATGATAGTTTTGTCGAATGTGTTGTACACTTTGTCAACATTCTCTGGAGGCAGCGGGTCCATGATTTCAAACTGCAAGTCGTATTGTTGGTCGAGCCCCATGTAGCTGTCGCTTAGTACATACACCGTGTATATTATACGACCTAAAATAAAACAGGCTACAGTCATTTTCAAATTGGTGAAGTATTCTGTAGAAATTATAGCAATGTACAGGGTGGATTTTTCCAGTGGATGGCCAAATCAGTAATTATGAGAGATAGGAAAAGATACTTAAAGGAGTCTCGGACCCAATTTTGCGGAAAACTAAAACTGCATGATTGAAATTTTGTAAAAATCCATATTTCTAGCCAGAAATCGAACTCGTTGATTTTGAAAAAAAAACACACTGTATTATTACTAATAATACAGCGTGTAAAAAATAGTTTCATCAAATTTATTATCTTGGGTGGTGAGTATCACATATTTGGAATTTTTTACGCTTACCTCTATAGCAAGGCGTATAGAAGGTGACCTGTGCTGTGCTTCTGGGAGGTACTCGTTTGAGAGCATGCAGTTCCCCATTGTCTACAGTTCCGAGCGTCACGAACCAGCCCTCGTTTTTTCCGCGCGGAAATCTCGGACACAACACGTTGTTCGGATTGCCGCCGCGTCGCTGCATCTCCATTACTAGGGTATATTCCTGTATAATAATTTAATAATAAACCCGCTTTCTACTAATAATTTTTAAAACTGTTACTAAAGTTTTAAAATGGTAATTTCGGGGCAAATTCTTATATTATCAATCAAAGATCTTAGTGATATACTCCCAGGTTTATATTCTTCCCGAATCCTGGCCACTGAATAAGCCAATAAAATAATAGAACAGGGTAGTTGACAGTAAGTTAAAACCTGATTGAATTTTGTATTTTATGATTTTGGTCTAAAAATATTGAAAATTTGTTAATTTATACGTAATTATTTCAATTATATTTTCAAGAAACAAATGAAGACACAATTGAAACACCCATTAGTCATGTATGACGTCACCGTCACCGAAACATTTAAAACGCTGAGCCAAACGTCTATTAGTTTTGCAGATGGCATGTCACATGAAAGGCCATAACAGTTGGTAGCGTTTTGGAGGGAAAAATAAAGTTGGTTTATAAAAATGTAAATTAAATCTTGAAAACTTATGTTTATTAATGATAATATTTTAATAATATGAAGAATAAAATAAAACGGTTTCCCAAAAACAGTCAACTAGCCTATTCTTGCTACGAGGACTTTTGAGGACCTTTT
Source organism: Laothoe populi (assembly GCA_905220505.1). Lineage (NCBI taxonomy): Eukaryota > Metazoa > Arthropoda > Insecta > Lepidoptera > Sphingidae > Laothoe > Laothoe populi. Next base: position 10,982,432 of record HG992169.1, read on the forward strand.
CAATACAAGAATATTTTGTATACAAGTGATGGCTTACAGTGACAATTATATTTTTTTAAATTATTAACTATTTGGCATCAAGGTATTGGGTAGGTATTTAAGGTATTTTTACCTGTTCAGCATGTAAGGGTAGCCATTGGTTTCTTGCAATCGGCTGAGTAATTCGTTTGTCTTGTTCCCCGTCCGCGTCAAACCACAGCCCGCGGATAACAAACTTTAAGTCCAATGTGGGTAAGTCGCATATCGCCTGCAAAGTATTCATTGATCATTTTGTCGATATTTCGCGGGCGTATTTACGTGCGTGATTATATCTTTTTTGTATTTTTTAATACTATTGCATTTGTGGAGTTGCAGTTAGATATTTTTAATTGAAAAGACGAGATAGCGAATTCCATACACATGTGCTGTTCCGAAGAGTCATATTCCAGGTTTAGCCAGTATTTTTTTTATACCACGATGGTGGCAAACAAGCATACGGCGCACCAGGTGGTAAGCGGTTACCGTAGCCTATGGACGCTTGCAACACCAGGAGCATCACATGCGCGTTGCCAAACCTTCATAAACCTCTTTAGTCCCTTCTTGAAGAACCTCATACTGTAGTCCCCTTGGATAACTTCGACAGGGAGCTCTGTCCACATTGTTCTGTTCGCGGGAGGAAATTCCTCTGAAACCACCATTTAGGTTCCAATGTGTGAGGATGATCTCCCTGTCGATGCAAGCGGTGCGATGGTAGAAAATGGCCGTGGGCAGTATATTATATGCAGATCCTCCAGACTCACATAATCCTGCCATGTTAATGGATAGTTAACGGTAGGCAGCGGCTCTGCTGTGCCCTGGCATTGCAGAAGTCTATGGGCGGCGGTGACTACTTACCATCAGGTGGCCCGTCTGCATGTCTGCATAACGAGGCACTAAAAAAAAATTTACTTTCTTCTTGAAGAACCCCATACTGTAGTCCCTTACAGTTTCTTTTAAACTTAGCTATGAAAATATCTCACCCTATGTATCTGTTCAATTTGATTCTCTTCAAACTCCTTCCTCATATACTTGGCCAATAGTTCATAGTTCCTCATACAAGTGACCTTCAACCCGTTCAGCATTGTACAAGGTTTACTGGTGTCTCTGGTCATGTGTGAGAATAAGTATAGATGCTGCGACTCCACGTGCGGCAGAGTCGTTAAGGGAGAGTCTGTCGGCCAGCGGGCCTGCACTATACTTTGCATTAGCATTTGACATGATAAGCAGACGGACAGCCAACCGTTTTCTGCCGATGTGTCTATCATTGCCTGTAAAAATATACAATTTAATTGGATTTATAAAAATTAGCAGGTTCGTTATTATTATCTATTTTTTGTTTTACGGTATCGTTTTATCCTTATGATTACGAAAGGATATTATCCTTTTTGGGATATTTTAAACTACTCATTTTTTTACTTCTTTCTTTTGGATATTGTGTGTATTATTATTTTGACAAGTCTTCACATTAAAAAGGAAAAAACAACATTTACAGAAAAAAATTACCTGCATGATCCTAATGGTCTGGTCCAACACAGACTTGGTGTCGGTGAGGTAGTCCGAGTTAGGTAGAGGCAGGCGCGTCATGTGTGCCTGCAGTAGGAGGAACGCCTTCACGTTGGATGAGTCGAGCGACAGAGCGTCGACGGGCAGCCGACATTGTTGCGATAGTTCACTGTAATATAAACACATACACACACACCTGTAATCCCCAAAGGGGTAGGCAGAGGAGTAACCAGTACACCCACTTTTCGCCGAACTTCGGTCCCATAATGTGATAGGGGGCGAGCCTATCACCATAACGGCCACAGGTTCCAGACAGGCTGATCTTGAGAATTTCTAGATAGACAAACCCAATATAACTTTACCCGACCCGGGGATCGAACCCCAGACCTCAGCACAGCAGCAGTTGTAACGCATATGCAATTACAACTGCGCCACCGAGGCTGTATAGTAAAAAGTAGCAAAATATTTTTTTATCGATTTTATGATATGCTGTGTTTAAAGCTATATCTATCTCTTCTGTTTTTTATCTTTTCAAAGTTTTCGTTAAACTATTTTTAAGTTATCCAAAATAAAAAAGTACTTGAAAGAAAATTACAAAACCCATTTCTAATAGACATCAAAATAGGATGAAAATCTCTATTCTAAGGGTACTTTTCATGTATGGTGCACAATATCTCCGCCAAATGTAGATCAATTTTGATGGACTACCCATAGGGACCTCAAAGCTGGTCATGTAATAGTCCTCAACAAACAGCATACATTTGAATTGAAACTTCTTATACTAGCTTATGTAAACCTTTCTATACACATTTCAGTCAGATGAGATTTGTGGAATCAAAACAGACTTATTATTCAATAAACTTACCCATTTTGTATATCCTCATTGTGCCTGACAGGCAACGTGGCGTACTCTTCGCAGTCGGATAGTACTCGCAATAATGCGTCCGCGTTCATATTAGATTGTAAACTTGCAGTAAAATGCGCCATTGTTTTGTATGACAGGTAGTAGTATGAAGCTATGCGTCCCATCCATGTTGTATGGACTGTGCGTTGGTCCTGTGGGATTATATTCATTACAGATAAATAAATGCACCTAAAAGTTACTCGCATAGTCCAGACCCCACATTAGGTTACAACTGTATCGTGGGTATCAATAACTACGATGGACTCCGGTCCCACAACACCCAGACCAGAATCGAATGTTTGTGGATTACACATACATTTTTCTCGTTGCAGAAATCGAACCCGCCGTCTCTTGTTTTACAGCTGGTTACTCGCCCACTAAGCCATGAAGGCTGTCAAATAGTTTTTTTTTTATCCTAGCACGGCAAAGTGACCGCACTGTACCTGATGGTAAGCGCAGTGCGGTCCAAATAGAGTACTGAGTAGCGAGAGACGATCTATCCCCGCTACTCAACACACTCATGCCGGCCTGCTTCTTCACACTACGCCATGAGCAAGAAGGTCAAGAAGGGGTCGAGGGTCTAGTGTCAGAGTACTAAGAAGGCCGTAAAATGGCCATTGTACCCCAACTCCAGACCCCCGACAAAAACCGGATGTACACTGGCTGATCCCGGAATGCGACACACTTGCGTGTGCCACTATGGCGGGTTTTTCGTCCTGTGTACGGTGGTCGCTATCCGGGCGGATATGAATATCCTACCACCAGCCAATTATGTCGAATAGTCTAATTCATAACTTATAAAAGTCTCAAGGTGTTTTTACATCGGGAGTTCTTCTTGGTTTTTGGCGAACTGAGAGCAATAGTTAGGCTTCTTGTTGATTCAGGCAGTCTTGATGGTTTAAATTTTTTATTTTTCTGACAAAAACCCTTAGGTTTAAAATTATGGTTTATATTTTAAGCTTCGGTTGTTCCTAAATTGGGATCGGATAAAATATTCATTTATTTCAAGTTCCGGCAATAAATGACTTGACTATGCAAAATGATAATATTAAAAAAGTGCACTTAAAATTCTAAAACACATAGAAAAGTATACCGGAATATAGGCATTTGAGAAATATTTACTATGAAGTTATGATATAGGAACATTTATAAATATATGTCAATGTAAAATGGCTGTAAACAATTAGATTTTAAGTTTTTAGTTGACATAATAAAAAAAATGACCTCTTCCATCTCGACACAGTTGGCTCTAGACAGGGCGTCCAGAGACGTCTGCACTAGATTAGACAGATAATAGTTGATGTCTTGAGGCTCGACGCTCTCCAAGTTGTAGTAGGACGGGTTCTTGAGGAGTCGCCGGAAGAAATACGTCCACGTCAAGTAGTCTAATATGTCTTGTTTAGTGTGTACGGTGCCTGGAAGTAGTTTCATTGTAAATTTGAAGTTCATCTCAAAGCTTAATATATCTCGTATAAGTTAAAGTTTTTTAATTCATAAAAAGTACACCGACTTCAATAAAAAACAAATTATGCGTCACTATAAAATTTTGAAGGTTTCCCTTGACTTTTATGAGATCCCATCATCAGATCCTGAATTGGTGCCAATGGGACCACCTGGAAAGTATACCCTTTTAAACAAAAAAAGAGTTTCTCGAATCGGTCCAGGCGTCTTCGAGTAATCGGGTAACATACATAAAAAAAAAGATTCCGACGAATTGTTAACCTCCTCCTTTTTTGAAGTCGGTTAAAAATAATTAGCGGTAACGACTTTATTTTTATAATAATTATGCTTTCATAAGTCGATAAAAAGTGCTTCAACGTTTTAGTATATCATTAGTAATTTATTTAACTCTTTTACATAATTTCTCGATAGGTATATGTGGGATTTTAAAACGATATTTAAGTCGATAAAAATTACAGGATGATTTTAGTTGATTATATCGATACCATAGACTTACCACTACCATAGACTTAACTATGTATAAATTTTTGTTATATGAATTTTTACAATTTCCTAAAATATCATTATGATAATACAGCCCAATTTTACGTAAGTTCATATTTATTACTCACGATTTGGGAAAAGATTTTGGAGTGCAATCTAGATTTGAATTACTAACCCGGTGTATTTTATTTGTCATTTGATTGTATTCTGTATTGTCTTTAAAAAAAACATATTAGTTAAAAAACAGGGAGCCTTAAAACACTGCTAAATTAAGACTTAAAATGTAAACTACATACATATACACTCACGCCTGTAATCCCCTAAGGGGTAGGCATAGATGTAACCAGTAGGTACACCCACTTTTCGTCGAATTTCAGTCCCATAATGTGATAGGGGGCGAGCCTATCGCCATACCGGGCACAGATTCTAGACTCCGGGCTAATGCTCAGAATTTCTAGATAGAAAAACTGTTAAAATATAATTATATCAAAATAAATAAAGACACATATTTACTGATAATGTGCTACTTACGCCATCTAGCGATATTGTTTATAACTTGTATATTAGATTTATGGTTTGTTGTGTTTAAAAGAAAATAATAAAGTAACCGTTCTCTGCGTGTTTTATTAAAAACCCAATATCATTTTACCCGACCCGGGATCGAACCCGAGACCTCAGCACAGCAGTCATAACGCATGCGCCACCGAGGCAGTCTATGTCTAGTCTAGTATATAAATTGTAGATGTAACTGACCGGCAACGATTTCTGCGTTGAGATGATCGGCCAACACTGCGAGCAAACTGGACTCCACTGGGAACGGCTCGTAAAGGAACTTCTTGTAGAAGTTTTTCTTTTGATCGTGAACTAACACCACTGCTACACCTTCGTTGTCAAACTGAAAATAATTAATAAAATAACTATTTCAAAACATATATCTCATGTTATTTCATTACTGTCCATCAGCTTTACTGACTACCAGACTTGTCGTGAATCATCCAAATGATTGTTTATTACGTTCAATATGGTAGTTATTCCCCGAGAAATCATGAAGGTTTTGTTTAAAATTTATATGGTATACATTCCATTTTATATTATACTAGCTTTTGCTCGCGGCTCCGCCCGCGTGGAGGTTGCTTTCGGGAGCAGAAGTATCAATGCAAGGAGTTGTTTCTGCACTGAGGCACCTGTAGCGATCGTCTTGACTCTCAGGTGTTGTGCCTGAAGCTTGAGATTACATTTAAAGAATACCTCATAAGTTAACCCCTCACTTCGCCCCTTTTAGGGATGATTTGTTAAAAACGTTGAAATACGTATTTCTTTATTTCTTACCAAAAGCCTAAATATGAATTTTCAGATCCCTAAGTTAAGGTATTACGGATTGCCCATACAAACTTTCAACCCTTAGTTCACCCCCTTCAAGATAATTTTTTGAGACAAATGATAACCTATGTCCTTCCCCAGGATACAATCTATCCCTGTGCTGAATTTCATTAGGATTCGTTCACCCGTTTAGTCATGGTAAAGGTAACAAACCAACATACAAACAACAATATTAATTTTGCTGCGGAGATATTTTAAAACTGTTATATCTCCTAAGATTTTCATTGAAATCAAATGACGGGCAAACTAAAGCGCAACTTTGTTCAAAATTAAATACTTGTGATGAATAAAGTATTTATTTGGATAAGGATTAATACCATGTTTATAAAAACCCCTCCCAAATAATGCATTGTTTCAGAACAAATTCGATAACCATTAAAAAGTTTGTAGTGAGCCAACCGAAATAGATAGACATATGCTATCAAGGACTTTTGTTTAGAACTTTTCAAGAGGAACAATTCCGTCATACACGATTGTTACATAACTTTAACCGTTTACGCAGCGCACGCAACGGAAGCTCTCAAAAGGAATAAATTTTCCCCGTTTTTGTAACATTTTTCATTACTGCTCCGCTCCTATTGGCCATAGCGCGATGTTATATAGCCTATAGGGCTCCTCGATAAATGGGCTATCCAACACTAAAAGATTTTTTCAATTCGAACCTGTAGTTCCTGAGATTAGCCCGTTCAAATAAACAAACAAACAAACAAACTCTTCAGCTTTATATAATAGTATAGATATATGATATTATAATCGAGACTATATATCACTGCCAGCGTTGACGTACGGTAGTGATAATAATATAACCCCTGTTTTATACATTGTCCCACTGCTGGGCACGGGCCTCCTCTACTAATGAGAGGGGTTAGGTCTTAGTCCACCACGCTGGCCTAATGCGGGTTGGTAGACTTCACATACCTTCGAAATTCTTATAAGAATTCTCAGGTATGCAGGTTTCCTCAAGATGTTTTCCTTCACCGTTAAAGCAAGCGATAATTAACATTTTAATACACACATAACTTTAGAAAAGTCAGAGGTGTATGCCACTTGGGTTTCGAACCTACGACTTTCGTCTTGGCAGTCCGTACCGCAACCAACTAGGCTATCGTTGCTATACTGCGTGGTGTCTGGTATGGTAGTGATGTCACAATATAGTTTTTTTACGATAAAACTAACCTGCGGCCTTCCAGCCCTGCCCATCATCTGCAGCACATCCGTGATCGGCATGTCGACGTAACGTTTCTGCTTACCGTCGTAATACTCGGTGCCTTTAATCACCACCAAATGAGCGGGGAAGTTGACGCCCCACGCTAACGTCGCTGTGCAGATCAGTACCTGGAGTGAGTACAATCGATTTAATATGTAATCGATAATCGATATGATGTTAATGTAACTTCCGATTAGGATACAGTAAATTAAATAAAAATGACTTAATTTATTTTTTCATAAGTACTTATGTTTTCATAAGTAAAGTGATATGATTTAGTATTAAGATTTTTGTATATTCATAATAAAAACGAATAACATATTTTTTGAATTTACTTTAAAGACTATTTTAATGATTGAATGACGGACTGCCTCGGTGGCGCAGTTGTAATTGCGCATGCGTTACGACTGCTGTGCTGAGGTCTCGGGTCCGATCCCCGGGTCGGGTAAAGTGATATTGGGTTTGTTTATCTAGAAATTCTCAGTATTAGCCCGGTACCTGTGCCCGGTATGGCGATAGGCTCGCCCCCTATCACATTATGGTACCGAAATTCGGCGAAAAGTGAGTGTACTAGTTACGCCTCTGTCTACCCCTTTGGGATTACAGGCGTGAGTGTATGTGTTTGTACTATTTTAATAGCGCCTATAGACTTTTTAAAGGTCATGATTGTTTGTAAATATCATTAAAATAACTTAAACATTAGCTATATACCTGTATCTTCTGATTGATAAACAACTCTTCGACTGTATTCCTGTCTCTCTCATGCAAGCCGGCGTGATGCAAGCCTATGCCGAATGCCAAAGTCAGTTTAAGGTTGGACTCGCGAATATTCGACAATATTTGCTCCATTTCAGATTCTTGCATGTGAAGCCATTGTTTCGGGTTATCTTCCGCTGCCAAATATGCTATGAGGTCTAGGGCTGTTAATCTATAAAATTAATAATATTTCTCATCATAGATTACAACGACTTTTCTATAAATTTACACCCTTAAAGGACAAATATTTACATTATACATCGACTTACAAAATGTTTGCAAAAGCAGTGATTTCTCCTTAAACATATTTTATTAGATGAGTTATTTTCACTGGCTTATCGCCATAACTAACAAAGTAGACTGTAAGAGGAGACCATTAGTTGTATTGGCAGTATGGCAGGTAGATCTGGATCGATACACTTTACAATGGCGAAGACAACGTTATGGCCCAGATGTGCCCGCTAACATGCACGCGTCGTGAACACTTTGCCGACCCTTTTGGTCGTGTTTTAATGGTTTATTGTCTCTATATGTATATCTCTATATGTCCACCGACGTTAACATGCAGGTTCATTTTCTCAGCTTGTTGTGTAGAAAGTAGATATAATAATAATTTTTAGTTATCTGTGGGTATGTTTGTGTACATGACCAAACAATTTTATCAGTTTTTGAGACATGTAACCGAGATATTTGTCATTGATATTTTGTGCGTAGAGAAATGAAAATAATAATAATACTAGCCCTGTGTTAAACATTGTCCCACTGCTGGGCACAGGCCTCCTCTACTAATGAGAGGGGTTAGGCATTAGTCCACCACGCTGGCCTAATGCGGGTTGGCAGACTTCACATACCTTCGAAATTCTTATGAGAATTCTCAGGTATGCAGGTTTCCTCACGATGTTATGTTAAAGCAAACGATAATTAACATTTAATACACACGCAACTTTTGAAAAGTGAGAGGTGTATGCCATGTGGGCAGGTTTCGAACATACGACTTTAGTCTTGACAGTCCGTACCACAACCAACTAGACTATCGCTGCTATTAAAATGAAAATAGAATAATGTAATTTCATTTATTAGATAATAAACGACGTCAGTACCGTATTATAATTACTTAGTATCAATATACAAAGAGCGCGAGGCGCGTAAAATGTAAAGACGACGGTTAATGAATTTATGTGATTTAAAATTATTTATGTCATTAGCTATTTATCAATGTTTTTTAGGGACAACAACAAAACGACAGTTTACTATCGCGTTTCGTAGGGTAAGTGAGATTTTCGGAGGCCCATTTTCTCCCTTCCCTTCCCTAATCCCTATTCCTGTCCTTTAAGATCGTCAGCCATTTTTACCGACTTATTGTTACAATGTGCTAACAAACAAAGTCGACAATTCTTCTTACGATTTTACCAGAATACTTATGAAGAGACATAAGTATTCTGATATATTTTATAATAGCAGAGAAGATAATGTAACACAAATCTGGCCAAAGCTATTTATCGATGTTGTTTTTCAGTGAAATATCTTATTAGGCCTAGTTGTTCTTGTTCTTAGGCCTACACTGATTCCATACTATAATTCTAGTTGGATTTATGAATAGTAGTAGTGTATGTACCTGGTCTGCCTCCTGCTGGAGACGAAGACGAGTGCGGGGGCGCGGGGCGAGTGCGTGCGGATGGCCTGGAACGTCGGCTTGTTCATGGTCATCATGCGCGGGCAGTAGTGCCGCCCGGGGTGACCTGATATGTGCACCTGAAAGAATACAGGTTAAAAACAATCGTCTTCTATAAGTCATATACACTTACGCCTGTAATCCCTGAAGGCAGAGGTGTAAGCGGTACACCCACTTTTAGCCGAATTTCGGTCCCATGTGATAGGGGGCGAGCCCATTCTAGCCTGTGCCATATCAGGCACAGGTTCCAGACTCCGGGCTAATACTGAGAATTTCTGGATAGAAAAACCCAATATCACTTTACCCGACCCGGGGATCGAACCCCAGCACAGCAGTCTTAACGCATGCGCAATTACAACTGCGCCACCGAGGTAGTTCTATAAGTCACTTAAAAGTTAATAAACAATAAAAAAAATCGTGTCATCTAACCTATTCTTTAATTTTCAGACAGAGGCTTGTTTCAAATTTATTGACTAATTTTATAAGTTACTAGTTGTTGCTCGCGGCTCCGCCCGCGTGGAGGTCATGTTTGGGAGAAAAAGTATACAATACAAAATACCAATATTCATGCGTTTAACTTAAAAATGACGGATTTTCATACAAACTTTCATTCCCTATTTTACCCCCTTAAGGGCGGAATTTCCAAAATTCCTGAAACATATATTTTTTATTTTTTACTAAAATGCCAAATACTAATTTCCATGAACTTAACTTCAAAAATGACGGATTTTCATACAAACTTTCATCCCCTATTTTACCCCCTTAGGGGTGGTATTTCCAAAAACCCTTCCTTAGTGGATGCCTACGTGATAAAAGGTACCTACTGTCAAAATTTCAAGTCTCTAACCCCAGCCGTTTAGGCTGTGCGTTGATCGATCAGTCAGTCAGTCAGTCAGTCAGTCAGTCAGTCAGTCAGTCAGTCAGTCAGTCAGCTTCTTCTTTTATATATACAGAGGAACCAAAAAATCTTAACATAGTTTTACAGGTAGGGTTTTTTTAAATCGGAGAGTTTAAAAAAGCTTTTGTAAATGAAAGTTTTATAGAACAAATATTCCACTGCACTTGATGGTAAGCGCAGTCTCGTCCAGTTAGAATATCAAGTAGTGAGGGACAACTATACCTCGCTCCTAAACTAATCTAATCTTTATTAATAATTTATTACTTCCCGTTATAGCGCTTATAGTGATTATTAAATATCCTTAATAATACAAGATTGTAATATATTATGACAGCCTCCGTGGCGCAGTTGGGGAGTAGCCGGCTGTGAAACGGGAGGCCGTGGGTTCGATTCCCACACCGAGACAAATGTTTGTGTGACAGACAGATTTGTGTCCGGGGTCTGGGTGTTGTGAGAGGGTGCGCCTCTCTAGGTCCCTGATACCCACAACACAAGACTCGTATCTTAGTGTGGGGTCGGGGCTATGTGTGTGACTGTTGGGTGTTATTTATTTACATTGTATAGCATCGTCTTTACCTCCAAAGGCACCGGGCGTACTGAAGGTCTGAAGTTGTAAAGTCCTATTTCGCCAATATTGAGCCAGTTGGCGAGATCCTTCGCATTCGCCAGCGCAGTCGACAGGCCGATGATGCGCAGCCGACGTGACGTGTGGGATTCGATGAAATTTGTCCTGTGTGATAAACATTATTTGACTTGTGATTTTTGATGCCCTTAAAGTTTAAAAACGACACTCTTCATTATAACTGTTGCGTAACCTTTAAACTGGTGGTAGGATATTCATATCTACCCGGATAGCGACTACAGTACACGGGGTGTAAAACCCGCCATAGTGGCACACGCTAGTGTTCGTGTTCTGGGATCAGTCAGTGTACATCCGTTTTTCGACGGGGTCTAGAGTTGGGATACGATGTTTGGCCGTTTTGCGGCCTTCTGAGTACTCTGACACTAGACTCTCGACCGCTTCTTTACCTTCTTGCCCATGGCGTAGTGTGAAGAAGCAGGCCAGCATGATTGTGTTGAGTAGAGAGGGATAGATTGTCTCTCGCTACTCGATACTCTAATTGGACGGCACTGCACCTACCATCAGGTGCAATGTGGTCATATTGCCGTGCCAGGATAAAAAAAATACCATATACCATAGTTTACCTATTTTACAATTTTTATAAGCATTTATTTCCTGTCTTGTTGCAATGGTCACCGTGATCTGCATAATGTACTAATTAACGAATATATCTTAGTTGATCTTATTAATTTCTTTAGTTTGTCATAATAACCTATCGATAACTGTTGTTCAGTTCGTGACGCGGACAATTTTATCAGAAATGGCTCGGGTAGAAACTAATATGGACTCCGCTCCACGGTAAATTTGATTAATAAAACTATTATCTTATATATAAAAACCAATTGCTGTTTGTTTGTCTCGCTAAAACTCGAGAATGGCTGGACCGATTTGGCTAACCTTCATCTTGAAATATTTGTGGAAGTTCAAGGAAGGTTTAAAAACCCAATTGGTGTAGGTAGGTAGGTAGGTGGCGCTGCTGTCTGTATGTCACCAAATTTCATTTGTTGGGATTTGTGATCTTTAAAATATCAAATTTGATGCGGCGCTGCTTTTCCGGGCAAGGCGACGTCTGCCGGTTCCGGGAGTCAACCAATATCTTACTGATAATTTATTTATTTGGCCACCAACAATTGCTTACACTAGAACATATAATCATAACATACATAAACTTGTGTGTAAGTGTAGCAATCACTTAAAGGTAGGCACCACATACACCAGTTTGTACAGGAAATATAAGATTAATTAAGACTTAACTATAAAAATACAAAACTAAACTATAACTATAATAGTTTGTAAAGTCGATAATGAAGTAACAACACCATACCTCGATACAATAACTTCCAACACAGGCCCCCTGTCCTCCCCCAAGAGATGTATTTCATCGATAACGATCAACGCGACGTCTCGTACGTAATTCCTCGTCTGCCACGATCGACTTATTCCGTCCCACTTCTCAGGGGTCGTCACTATGACGTGAGAGCTTCTTATTGATCGAATATCAGGTGTTACATCACCTACAAAAAAATATTAATGTTCAGCTCTTGCAAGTGACATCGATAACGACATTCAACCTTATGTGTCTTACTATAGAGTTGATATTAATCACTCGTGTCTATAAGGATATTAAAAAAAAGTAGCGAGTAAAATACAAGCCAAAATCATTTTTATTTCCATAACATTAAAGTTAAAAATAACGTGTAAGAACGGCGAAACTGGCCAGTATTTGAACGCACCGCCGCACCGCCGGCAAGCTTATGAGTCATGACTGGTTAATCAGACAAAAACCACGGCTGGTATTTCAGTAAGTGCACCTGTGATAATCTAATATTAACTGTATGATTAAGAGAATAAAGTTGAGTTTTAATTGTCATCTTGGATTTTATAACATCACATGTACATACCTGTCAATTCGACCACTTTCAAGCCCAACTTTTCTTCAAGACGAATTTTCCAATCTTTAATACGCTCTTTGACGAGTGCTTTCAATGGAGCTATGTATACCACCTGCAATTTTTATACCTTTTAAATCTAAGAAATATAACTTTATATGAACTCTCGCTAAAAGGACAAAATTTTGAAGAAATTGCATAATTTTTCATCAGAATTTTTTAAGTAAGCAATGTTTACAAACCCATATCAGGGTGATAGTTAGAGGTCTACGTCTTGTATAATAGTTCTGATTCTCTGTCAATTTTAATAACTTATTACGTATTTTCAAAAATAATGAAATTTTATAAATATTTTGCAAGAAAATGTAAAATTTGTCACAACTGGTTTATAACTCAGCTCGTCGCATTGGCAAGTTAAAATCCTTTCACACCTACATCCGGTGTACCCCAATATCCAAGGACTGCTGATCTTTTATTTCTACGCCATATATTTCGTGAAGGACAACATCGTGAGGTAACCTGCACACCTGAGAATTCTCATACGAATTTCAAAGGTATGTGAAGTCTACCAGCCCGCTTTAGGCCAATTAGGTGGTGGACTAAGGCCTGACCCTTCTCATTAGTAGATGAGGCCCGTGCCCAGCAGTGGGACAATGTATAATACAGGGCTAGTATTTTTTTTATCCTTGGTACATTTGGCATAACTGGGTCCAAATAATGAGCTAAAGAGGTTCAATACAGGGTTCGTATTATTTACCTTACAGCCCGGATATTGGTTGAACACTCTGAACATGGCGACCTCGGCGACTATAGTCTTGCCGGAGCCTGTAGGTGCGCCGAGTAACACGTTGTTATCGGTGTGGTACAGACAGTGGAATATCTGCGTCTGTATCGGGTTGAAGTGAGTGAAGTTGTATAGCATCTCATACGATGGATTGTTTAAAGCTGTCACAGGTAGCGGCTGAAGTTCCAGCAGATCTATAATTAATGAGTCTTACAGTACTCGCATATTATGTGTAGTACTCCCGATACCATATTATAAATTATAAATGACAGTCTCTGTGGTGTTGCGGGCGAGTAGCCGGCTGTGGAACGAGAGGCCGTGGGTTCGATTCCCACACCAAGACAAATATTTGTTTTGGGTCTGGGTGTTGCGTAGTGCCTTGTAGTTCTTGATACCCACGATACAGGTTTTAGCTAGTGTGGGGTCAGTTTAAAAAAACGGTCACCGAGCGGGTATAGCAGTGTCGCGTCGACTATAACTCTCTCGATCCATCATTCGAAGAGCGTGACGGCTCAGTCTCATTCAATACCCACTTTTCACTTCAAAAGTAAACAAATATCTCTCATATAAACATTTCGCTCGGTGCAGGAATCGAACTCACGGCCTGTCGTTTTCACAGCGGCTTCTCACCCGCAGCGCCACAGTGGCTGTATATTTGAAAAATTATGAAAGGTTTTATTGTTTAACAGCCTCCGTGGTGTAGTTAGACTGTGCCCAGCTGTGAAAAAAGTCTGCCTTAGGTTCGATCTGCACAGAATCTTGTGGTATACGTAGTTCTTGATCCCTCAAAATAGGTTTGACTTATGATCCAATAGTAAAACTGATAATCCGGTCCCCAGGGTCTAGTACCTGTATGTGGTGGATGCGTTTCCGGTAATATCAAATGTTGGAATGTCAACGGCAGTACACTTTCTGATCCCAGCCACCTGTAACAAAATTTTGTAGCTCAGAATACTATACCCGCTGACTAACCAAAGATAAACAATAGGCAGCGGCTTTGCTGTGCCCTGGCATTGCAGAAGTCTATGGGCGATGACTACTTACCATCAGGTGGCCCGTCTGCTCGTCTGTCTATAGAGGTTCAACGGTAGGCAGCGGCTCTGCTGTGCCCTGGCATTGCAGAAGTCTATGGACGGCGGTGACTACTTACCATCAGGTGGCCCGTCTGCTCGTCTGTCTATAGAGGTTCAACGGTAGGCAGCGGCTCTGCTGTGCCCTGGCATTGCAGAAGTCTATGGACGGCGGTGACTACTTACCATCAGGTGGCCCGTCTGCTCGTCTGTCTATAGAGGTTCAACGGTAGGCAGCGGCTTTGCTGTGCCCTGGCATTTCAGAAGTCTATGGGCGATGACTACTTACCATCAGGTGGCCCGTCTGCTCGTCTGTCTATAGAGGTTCAACGGTAGGCAGCGGCTCTGCTGTGCCCTGGCATTGCAGAAGTCTATGGACGGCGGTGACTACTTACCATCAGGTGGCCCGTCTGCTCGTCTGTCTATAGAGGTTCAACGGTAGGCAGCGGCTCTGCTGTGCCCTGGCATTGCAGAAGTCTATGGACGGCGGTGACTACTTACCATCAGGTGGCCCGTCTGCTCGTCTGTCTATAGAGGTTCAACGGTAGGCAGCGGCTCTGCTGTGCCCTGGCATTGCAGAAGTCTATGGACGGCGGTGACTACTTACCATCAGGTGGCCCGTCTGCTCGTCTGTCTATAGAGGTTCAACGGTAGGCAGCGGCTCTGCTGTGCCCTGGCATTGCAGAAGTCTATGGGCGATGACTACTTACCATCAGGTGGCCCGTCTGCTCGTCTGTCTATAGAGGTTCAACGGTAGGCAGCGGCTTTGCTGTGCCCTGGCATTGCAGAAGTCTATGGGCGATGACTACTTACCATCAGGTGGCCCGTCTGCTCGTCTGTCTATAGAGGTTCAACGGTAGGCAGCGGCTTTGCTGTGCCCTGGCATTGCAGAAGTCTATGGGCGATGACTACTTACCATCAGGTGGCCCGTCTGCTCGTCTGTCTATAGAGGTTCAACGGTAGGCAGCGGCTCTGCTGTGCCCTGGCATTGCAGAAGTCTATGGACGGCGGTGACTACTTACCATCAGGTGGCCCGTCTGCTCGTCTGTCTATAGAGGTTCAACGGTAGGCAGCGGCTCTGCTGTGCCCTGGCATTGCAGAAGTCTATGGGCGATGACTACTTACCATCAGGTGGCCCGTCTGCTCGTCTGTCTATCCAGGCATTAAAAAAACATTCTTAGAGACATAATAATTCATGGAGGGTTGTACATCTTGATGTGTGATCGCTTCATTTGTAAATTGTTACTCACGGAGCGAGCGCCCACACTTATGGGTTTTTAGTAGTTATTTAGATCAAATATTAAGCACAATTTTTATTATATATTTAGTGTGACAATCGTCTTGCCAGTCAGTCTGTATATTTTGAATGTTAAATGTGCGTGTTAAATGATAGCAGCGATAGCCTAGTTGGTTGCGGTACGGACTGCCAAGACGAAAGTCGTATGTTCGAAACCCAAGTGGCATACACCTCTGACTTTTTTAAAGTTATGTGTGTATTAAATGTTAATTATCGCTTGCTTTAACGGTGAAGGAAAACATCTTGAGGAAACCTGCATACCTGAGAATTCTTATAAGAATTTCGAAGGTATGTGAAGTCTACCAACCCGCATTAGGCCAGCGTGGTGGACTAAGACCTAACCCCTCTCATTAGTAGAGGAGGTCCTTGCCCAGCAGTGGGACAATGTTTAATACAGGGCTAGTATTATTATTATATATATTATTATAAATGTGCTTGATACATTTTATTACAAACAGAGCTTAAAAAGTATTCAACGATAGATAACTAGGCGTCGGTTAAGTTTCTTATCATAATGTGGGAAGTTTCCTTCGAGGCTATTAAAAATTAAGACAATTTGCTGTATTTCAAACCATAATAGGGTAGTTTCCTGTGTTTATTCTTGTACATTTATTTGATATGCAACCGAATATAATAAGTAAAAAAAACTTTTTTGTGAAAACAGAATCAAAATTGCTTGAAAAATTAGGTCAAATATTTATTTTAAATATCGGTATGAGCACACACTCCAAGGTATGAGCAAAAATGGTTGCGTAGTGAGAACATATCACTATCTCCCTCGCACAAAGGCACAGTAATGGCCATTCTAAGGACAGTGACGTCACGGGACATATCATGCATAATTTTAATGTCATTTGACAATTACCCTTTCCAGCAGATTTGAATGGCGTCTAATTTACTTATTTTTGTTCGGATTCATAAAATTCTTTCGAGAACCGGATTTAGATTATGTAACTTCTTGATTAGATTAATAAAAAATCGAGTCAACTACCCTACTACCTGGATAAAGTATAAAACGCGTTTAGTACTATCATGTTTATATTTAGCAACAATACCGACATACCTTTCCGACGTGGCTCTGATATAGTACTGCGGAGGCAGTGGTTCTTGTATAGGGATTGTGATCACTAGCTCTTGCGGTTCATTTGTGATTACCTGAATAATTAGAAATCAAAATATATTCATTGAGCAAAAGTAAAGAGATACAAGCAATACAATTTTTCTTTAACGAATAGGTAGAATAGATTAACATATTTACATTATTGTATATCTTATTGTGTCTGCATATATAGTTTAATCCTGTTTCTAAAACTAGGGCAAGCTGTATCTTAAAAGTACAGAAACCATTAGACCAGAGAGTAATAAACAAGTTTGATTAAGTTCAAGTAATTATTTCTAATAAATTATTGTATTTTCAAGAAAGCCAATGTCATTGAATAGAATTTATCTGATTTCTATTTCATTAATGACGGCTTCCCCTACGTCCCTATACTAACTAATTAACTTTAATCACAAGATTGGAAAGACAACATTTTACTATATGAAATACCTGTTTCTTCGTGATGAGGAAGTATTCATGGTAATACATGATGTCAGTCTCCGGGTCCTCAACCCATATCCAGAACGCCTCTGGCGCTTTACCGTGATATTTGTCATTCCATCTGTAAAGTAATTACTACATATTAAATAAATAAATACACAACAGTCAGACACATAGTTTTGATCCCACATTTACTATCCCATCCCATTACTATCCCACAACACCCAGACCCAAAACAAATATCTGCCTGTCACACAAACATTTATGTCGGTGCGGGAAGCGAACCTACGGCCTCTCGTCTCACAGCCAGCTGGCTGCGTCACGGAGGTTGTCGTCTATTAATTTGACTCTATTTTAAAAAAAATTAAGAAACCATCTAATAAGTATAAAATTGTTAGTAGTAGTTTTTAGTAGTCTAA
Source organism: Laothoe populi (assembly GCA_905220505.1). Classification (NCBI taxonomy): domain Eukaryota; kingdom Metazoa; phylum Arthropoda; class Insecta; order Lepidoptera; family Sphingidae; genus Laothoe; species Laothoe populi. The sequence goes on from HG992169.1 coordinate 11,000,335, forward strand.
TAGGATTTATGTGTTCTTAGGGAGTAAAGAAAATTTAATTAATTTTAATCACTATCACGACGGTCATGTGCGGCACTAGGTCTTGTAATGAGTTCTATTTCACAATATTTCAATAAGGCAACTTAACATACATTGAGCTGCTAATCTAAGGTAATTAAACTTAAATCGTATATATTATATGACCTATGATTATAATTATATGACCAAATATTGTTAACCGGTGTGAAAAGAGCAACGCTATAGTTTCTTGCCCGTTCTTCTCTAGCGAGACTGCATTCCGAACTGGCGGTAGAGTGAAAAAATTTACTGAATCTAAATGATGTATAACATTTTATGCATTCAATAAATATTTGATTTGATTTGAATGAAGTCTAATTTCAAAGGTCAACGTCAAATAACTTGTGTGTTAATATTCAGTGGTCTATAATTTTAATTAAATCACAAGTCATTTTAGTTTACAACAATACTTTGGCACTAATATCGGTACTTATAAATATCACAATTATTTTATTATATGTACAAAATACATGGCTATAAAAGTTTTTAAATTCGATGAAAATGTTTCATGTTACTTGAAATTAGGCGTGATAGTTAGACGTATCCTTAAAACAGTTCTAGTGATGGGATGTAAACTGGCTTCCATTTCTAATAGCGGAAATTCATCGGCACATTTCTTGAGGTGACGAGCGTTTTTCGGATTGCGAATTAAGTCACCTGTAAACACAATAAAACATTAAAACGTACTATATTATAAACACAAAAACACGTAAAGAGGTCAAATTTATAAAAATGCAATTTCTAAATTAAATATAAAATTGAATACATGTTTTTTACATCTTAATCGAAGTCCTTTCCTTAATTTAGTGTTACATATTATGCTAAATCGTATTAAATACATAATCAAATTTGAATACATATATCTAAGAATAAGCAGCGATAGTCTAGTTGGTTGTGGTACGGACTGTCAAGACAAAAGTCGTATGTTCGAAACCTGCCCACATGGCATACACCTCTGACTTTTCTAAAACTACGTGTGTATTCATTGTCAATTATCGCTTGCTTTAACGGTGAAGGAAACCATACATGCATACCTGAGAGTTCTCATATGAATTTTAAGGGTGTGTGTGAAGTCTATCCGGCCTGGTGGACTAAGGCCTAACCCCACCCATTAGTAGAGGAAGCCCGTGCCCAGCAGTGGGACAATGTTTAATATAGGGCTAGTATTATTATATCTAAGAATAGTAATATTTTACTGTACAATATTATACCTATTTTTACATGGAAAGTTTTGACAGTTTGTCAAATACCTTTTTCAAGAGAGTTATAGATATTGATTTTTCGATAATCTCTTACCCAGTTCTTTCCAGTCCATATCTCGTATTTGATCAGGTTTCAACATCGGATATTCAATATGTTTTAACGTTTCAATAGTGAAGCAGTTGAACTGTCGCATGTCGCTGTAAAAGTCCCATTGTTGAATTTCGAGCATTTTGGCCATTTTCAAATATAACCCGGCCATGTACGCGTTGTTTTTGCGAAGTGTTATTTCGAATAGTGCTCGTACTATACGAACTGCATTCTGAAATAGGTTGTAACTTTAATTTATATGATTTTATTGTGACATTCGTACGACGAAGAAATATCAACATTTTGCAGAATTGTTAGTTAGTTTTATTCATTTTAATACCATGTATTGTATTAAAAACTTAACATATATCTGCTGTATATATGTATAATTAAACTACAATTACAGTACAAATAAATCAGTTATCGTTTCAAAATAACTGTATATTTTTTTAAGACACTAGAAAGTATCGATAAAAGCATTGAGGTAAAAAGTTTGAACATCAGATCCAAAAGTATCGATACCTTGAAAATGATTAATAAATAATAATAAATAACACTCAAAAGTGACTCACATAGCCCTAATCCCACACTAAGATACGGAGTCTTGTGTCGTGGGTATCAGGGACCTAGAGAGACACCGGACACAAATATTTGTCTGTCACACATTTGTCCCGGTGTGGGAATCGAACCCACGGCCATCGTTTCACAGCCGGCTACTTGCCTACTGCGCCACGGAGGCTCTCAAATATTTAATAGACGTTAAAAATATGGATATCCAAAGTGTTGATATCTGTACCGAAACTAATATTTAAACTTTTTATAGAGATAGCATTTATTTTGTAAAAAATATAATCCCCTCTTACCTGACTAATATAGTTCAAGTCTGACTGCAGAGACGATCCATTAATTCGGCCCCTCGACAAATAAGTCTGCAGTAGTATGTTAATCTTCCAGTGTATATCTTCAGGGGCGTCTTCGATTCGAAGCTCGCAGTAATCGTCTTTGAGGTGCCATAGTTCTGTGAGTTCTTCTTTTCGTACCTTAAAATTATTATTTGGTTTTATTTTGTAATCAGTATTGGTTCAAAGATCGGTATTTTAATGTCAGGTAATATGTAAGTTATAAGGATTTTTAGAATCAAAAAATAGAAAAATATGTATTTTACAGCTTACATTGTACGGGGGAAATAATTTTAAATCTATACTATTATATAAAGCTGAAGAGTTTGTTTGTTTATTTGAACGGGCTAATCTCAGGAACTACTGGTTCGAATTGAAAAAATCTTTTAGTGTTGGATAGCCCATTTATCGAGCAGCGCTATAGGCTATATAACATCACGCTATGACCAATAGGAGCGGAGCAGCAATGAAAAATGTTGCAAAAACGGGGAAAATTGATTCCTTTTGGAGCTTCCGTTAACGGTTAAAGTTACATAACAATCATGTATGACGAAATTGTTCCTCTTAAAAAGTTTAAAATAAAAGTCCTTGATAGCATATGTCTATCTATTTCGGTTGGCTCACTATAACCTTTTTAATGGTTATCGAATTTGTTCTGAAACAATGCATTATTTGGAAAGGGGTTTTTATAAACATGGTATTAATCCTTATCCAAATAAATACTATATTCATCACAAGTATTTAATTTTGAATAAAGTTGCCCTTTACGTCATTTGATTTCAATGAATATCTTAGGAGATATAACAGTTTTAAAATATCTCCGCAGCAAAATTAATATTGTTGTTTGTATCTCTGTTTCTTACCTTTTCATGACTAAACGGGTGAACGAATCCTAATGAAATTCAGTAGAGGGATAGATTATATCCTAGGGAAGGACAAAGGGTATCTTTTGTCTCAAAAAATTATCTTGAAAGGGGTGAAATAGAGGTTAAAAGTTTGTATGGGCAATCCGTAATACTTCAACTTAGGGATCTGAAAATTCATATTTAGGCTAAAAAATTAAGAAATACGTGTTTCAACGTTTTTATCAAATCATCCCTTAAAGGGCGAAGTGAGGAGTTAACTTATGAGGTATTCTTTAAATGTAATCTCAAGCTTCAGGCACAACACTTTTTTTTTGTCGCGGGGAAAGCATTTTATTATTGCCGTCCGCTTCGGGGGGAAGAGAGTAAAACAGTTATGCTGTACTAGCCGGTCTTACGACCCAGCACCTCGCCCGGATGATGGCTATCCGGGCTGCGGCTGGGCCGAGTCCCTACTACTTATGTACACCCAACCGGACACTACCAGCTAAAACCCCGCGGTGGCCTTCTTCGACACTTACGGAGTGATCCCGGGGTATTATAAGGAGTGCTAGAAGTTTAAGTTAGGAGTTGTGCCTGTCTAGCCATCTAGACAGTCACAACACCTGAGATTCAGGACGATCGCTATAGGTGTCTCAGTGCAGAAGACAACTCTTTGCATTGATACTTCTGCTCCCGAAAATAACCTCCACGGGGGCGGAGCCAGCTAGTTATAAATATAAGGCGAAAACCATTGTTTACAAAATGTTAAAAATTGATAATACTACATTTTATACTTTTTTCTATACATCAAATTATCGATATATTAAGATGTTTTAATTAAATAGAATAGCAATTAAACTTGTATACCTTGAGTTGTTGGAAATCAGAGCACCTTGTGAGCATTTCCAGAATATAGCCTTGCGTCATCGACTTGCGCACCATAGAGTTGAACACTTCCATAGTTTCGCAAGTGATGTAATAGTGACTGGCAGTGCGGCCAAGATCTGTATTATCGAATATCATTAATGTAATAATGTTATTTTTAAGCAAAATCTTTTTAAACATTTGATTATAATATTAAGAGTAAGTAAGAGTAATGGCAGCGATAGCCTAGTTGGTTGCGGTACGGACTGTCAAGACGAAAGTCGTATGTTCGAAACCCAAGTGGCATACACCACTGACTTTTTTTGAAGTTATGTGTGTATTAAATGTTAATTATCGCCTGCATATCTGAGAATTCTTATAAGAATTTCGAAGGTATGTGAAGTCTACCAACCCGCATTAGGCCAGCGTGGTGGACTAAGGCCTAACCTAACAGGGCTAGTATTATTATTAAGAGTAAGCGTTTTATAATTGTTCACGCCCGCAGACATACATACAATATTATGACCACCTATTTATTTTACATTTCAAACAAGTTGCATCGGCCGTGGGTTGAGTCGGCTTTTTCTGATTTCATATTGTGTGTGTAAAGTGGGTGTACTGGTTACACCTCTGCCTCGGCTCTGTAGGATTACAGGCTTGAGTAATGTATGCTATTAGTATAATCCGAACCTGTAATGTTAAGATCTCCGGTCCGCTCGTTGTACCGTATCATGTGCGTGTTGTCCAGCAACATGGCGGCCGCCGTGATCAGCTCACGGCGCTTCGTCTCTAACATCGGCTCATCTTGCACATCGGCATATGTTAGGCCATACACCTTAAAAACATTGTTTATTATATTATATCCACTTTTACTATGGTAGATGCCGATAAATGAGCAAACAATGCCCGTAATTATATAAGAAAATTGTTGGCGAACTTAAAATAAACTTTGTTAAGTGCTTTGGAAATCGCTACTTCCAACCACTTTTTACTGTTACTATTCCTTATTCTGGTAAAGGTCGCGGGAGTCCGCTGGATGCGGGTGGCGCAGGACCGGTCATTGTGGCACTCTTTGGGGGAGGCCTATGTCCAGCAGTGGACGTCCTCCGGCTGACATGATGATGATGATGATGATTCCTTATTCTTAAAATCGCAAATATATTTATTGTAATTGTTTATATGTTATCAATATCGATAATGACACACACTAGCATTCTGCAAAGCATACACGTGAGTTTAGTGATGCCAATATAATATTATAAAATGTATCGATATGCTATTTTATGTAATTTACCTGTGGGTTAATCCTCATCCTGACGAACAGGTACGTGTAGCTCAACCATTCGACCGCTTCATCGATGTTTGTCACAGTGCCAAGAGCAACCTACAACCCAATATAATTACTTTAAGGTACATATTATCCTATTAGTAAAGTGGTATTTTTCAAACTTTAGGCATTATTTTTATCGAACATGTAACAGGAACACTAAGTGAACTTATCGATACTCTTGTAATTTCGATAATTATTTACTTACAACTATGACAAATGAATGATTATTTTATGACATTCTCCATTATTAACAATTTTTATATGGGACACGTCAAAGATTATATTGTTTTGGTTCTAATGTTTAATGTAGGATTTACAAAGATATTTAAACAACGATAAATTCAATTCTACAAAATCTCACCTCAGCATTCAAGTTATCAGCTAGCAGATTGATGAAATTACTTTCAATCGGGAACTGATTGGTCATAGACTTCAGATAGTGCGTAAGTTTGTCGTGAGTTGTTATTATAATGCCGGTGCCAGTTGTGTCAAACTGCGGACGACCGGCTCTTCCGAAGATTTGCAGCACATCCAATATACTCAAGTCGACGAATGTTCCATGACTTTGGTCGTAGATTTCTGTTCCCTATAAAAAATAAAACATTAATTGAACATGTATAATGTATTAATGTATAATATTCGCGTAAATATAAGAAACCATTATGTGAAACCATAAAGTTTTTAACTGAGAGATATATGTAATTTTTAGCATTTGTTTGAATTTATCGACTAATGAATATAGTGGTAGTAGAAATCAGTTATGCCAAAAGTTTCAGATTTTAGCTTCGATCTCTAGATCGGCCAACCCTTTGTAAAGTTTCATTCAAAAAGAATCATAAATTCAAGACTTAAAAAACAGTTTTTATTATATACGTGCGGTATTACAAGCATAAAAATAATTTTTGATTTTAATACCATGAAAGATATCGATATGATAACTTACAAAGTTGAAGATAATAAAAATTCTTAATTATTAAAATATCGATCAACTTACCCTGATAATAACAGCATGTGCCGGCAAATTGACACCCCAGGCCAGTGTCGACGTACACACTAGAACCTTTGTGTAGCCCTCAGCGAAGTATTTCTCCACCATATTTCTGTGTATAAAATAATTAAATATCATTCAGCTGAATCATAAGTATATATTAGAACAAATATATATTTCTATGGCATGGATGAATCTATATATTTAAGCTTATGTATGACGATGTTCATAGAATGTGATATACATCAATCGAAATCGTGATTCTACAAAATAACTGAAAGTATTCTTCTAATTTTATTTGTAAGATTCGACATATTACTGGGTGTTTAAGTAATTTTCAATACGAAAACTCAATACTCAAGCTCATCAGGTATGTCGCAAGTGAAGTCGGCAATAAAGCTAGTTTATCAAAATGATTTCTCTCACCTATCACTCCTCAACATTCCAGCATGATGACAGGCAAAACCACATGCAAATAGTTCCGACAATATTTTATTAGGGCTGCTGCTTATCGATTTTTTGGCCTTCAAAAACCCGCCCGAGTCTTCCGGCTCGAAGTGTTTGAGATGACCCTTCTTCTGCGCGATCTCTTTTAGTATCATCGCTGTTTGGTGCGTCGCGTTACGTGCGTGCACGAACACCATGACCTGATGGCCTTTTTGGACCATGTCGACCGCTTTGTCGTAGCATATTTCATTCATTATTTGTAACTGTAAATATTTTTTTTGTTTTATAAGATCTAGGTAACAGGTAAGGAATATTAATTTTTTTTGAAGAGATACAAATTGGCAAAATGACCACACTGCACCTGATGGTAAGCGCAGTGCCATCCGATTAAAGTATACTCTAATTGGACGGCACAATCTTCCTACTCAACACAATCATGCAGTGTCAGAGTACTCAGAAGGCCGCAAAACGGCCAAACATCGTACCCAAACTCTAGACCCCCGACAAAAAACGGACACAGGCTGATCCGACTGTTTCGACTATACATTCATATTTATTTTTCTACCAACCAAAAATCATGTTTTTTGCTGAATTCAAACTAAATCAAAAGCTAAGATCTTTTTAAAAACATTTCAAAATAACAATTATCGATATATTTTTGTTTTTTGATATTGTAATTATTATTAACCTGTCTAAGATGAGCTCCGCCACCGCTGCCCACTTCCTTGACGCCGATAAACAGTTGCTCCAACGGTACGGGACGGAACCGGGAGTCGAAGAAGAACAAGCCGATATTCGGGTTGACACGCAAGAACCTAGAATGGCAAATATATTTTGTCAATACACGAAATTCAATCCAGCTGAAAAGCAGTGCTGTGTTTCAGCAGCGTGTACTGAGCTGGTGGTCCTTCCACCGCACATGTTGCAGCAAATCGTTAAATTATGTAAATTAGATATAATATATCATTTTCGTTTCTGTATTGTGTGTGTGGAAAAATAAATGGTTTTTTAAATAGTTTAAATTGAGTACTAGTTAGGAATTAAACATTTTTCAATATGTACGACATCTGGGAATTATTTGTTGTTATAATATATTATACATAAAACATCGATAAAACTTCTGCGACTGAACATCACTATTTTAGTGCAATCATACGTGTAATACAAAATTGGTATGTTTTAGAACAGGTATATCAGGATATTAACTCAATTAATTCATTGCAAATCTCACCTCGCCACATCTAGATAGTTAGGTAGAGTAGCAGATAGGCCTACGATGCGAATCATGTTCTGCGTAGACTCGACTTGACGTAACGTTCTCGCGACTATAGCTTCCACTATCGGACCTCGATCTCCGTGCAGAAGATGCACCTCGTCTATGATTATCAACTTCACTATGGATGCTAGTTCCGTGTCCGCTGTAATTGAAATAATAAGGATTTAATGTTTTGATAAAATCTTTAAGAATTTTTACGAGACACTGTCTTATAGATTACTGATCTGTAGGACTTTTTTAACGCAATTGTCATAACGATAAATATTTTTTTTTGAATAAACGAATGATGCAAAATAATTACACTAATTGTATATAACAATGGCTTAATTAGTGACAAAGAAAAAACGGAAACGTTAAGTTTCATTTATAAAATAATTTCGACATAACATCATGTATTTTGACATTTTGACTAGAACGACCCTCGAATACAGGCCGAATACACATTTTTCGATATAAAGTTATGAAAATGAACAAGCTTAATATGACACTTACTCGCTCCTTTCCTAGTAACAACATCCCACTTCTCCGGTGTTGTGACAATCATCTGTGTTTGTTGCACTTCAGTCTTTGTCAGTTTCATGTCACCAGTCAATTCTCGAACCAAAATACCAAGACCTTTTAGTCTCTTACCGAAACTAGCTGTCATTTCTGAGGCTAACGCTTTCATTGGAGCTATGTAGATAATCTAGAAAAAAAATCAAAATAAGGGTTTATTTTCGAGGAATGTAAAGTCTACCAACCCGCATTATGCCAGCGTCGTGGACTAAGGCCTAACCCCTCCCATAGATGAGGCTCGTGCCCAGCAGTGGCACAATGTTTAATACAGGGCTAGTATTATTATATAATTATTTTTTGACATTATTGGTGTAAATGATGTTCTAAATTGAAAAGATATCGATTTTTACATTGTGAGTTTAGAATTTTAAACAATTTATAATATAGCCAGAGATTAGATCTATGGTAGAAGAAAGGTAGGTCTAAGATAGATGGTGGGAACGAAACAGACTATTTATTGTCTCACTCCCACTGAAACATTTCAGAGAGAGCTGTGTAATTTCTGTCCCTAAGTAACAATGTAGTTTCTATTAACCAGTTTTAATACAGAATATCAATGTTTATTACTGCAATAACTCCAACTGCAATAACTGACAGCCTCCGAGGCGCAGTTGGCGAGTAGCCGGCTGTGAAACGAGAGGCCGTGGGTTCGCTTCCCACACCGGTACAAATGTTTGTGTGACAGACAGATATTTGTGTCCGGGGTCTGGGTGTTGTGAGAGGGTGCGTCTCTCTAGGTCCCTGATACCCACAACACAAGACTCGTATCTTAGTGTGGGATCGGAGATATGTGTGTGACTGTTGGGTGTTATTTATTTATTATAAATACTTACTTTAAACTTATTCTTCATTATCACATCATTCTCAATATGCTGTTTGATCTGATGCACCACAGTCAACAGAGCTATATTAGTTTTCCCGGCGCCTGTCGGTGCGCATATCAACAAGTTTTCATTTGTATTGTATGCAGTTTGGAACACCACAGACTGTATTCTGTTCAACTCTTTGATGTTTTCGAATGCCATCTGACCGATCTGGAATGAACACCGTAAAGTATTTTATTTTTCTACTGCCCGGATAGGCAGACGAGCAGACGGGCCACCTGATGATAAGTAGACACCGCCGCCCATAGACTTCTGCAATGCCAGGGCACAGCAAAGCCGCTGCCTTCCGTTTATTTAAACATGAATGGGTCGGCCATGAGTACACCATTCGCATTCCTGTCTACCTCTTAGAATAGGGTATCCAACATTGCTTAGGAGCAAACAAACAATTCGATAAATAATAGAAACTGAACAATCCTTTTTAATAATTGACCTCTTCTTTTTTATTAATAATAACCAGCGAGGGTTCTGTCAAAATGAGGTAAACATTTTTGTTTCTAGAACCCCTTCATGCATATAGCAATGTATCGGGCATATAGGTTTTTTTTATCCTGGCACGGCAAAGTGACCGCACTGTACCTGATGGTAAGCGCAGTGCCGTCCAAATAGAGTACTGAGTAGCGAGAGACGATCTATCCCCGCTACTCAACACACTCATGCCGGCCTGCTTCTTCACACTACGCCATGGGCAAGAAGGTGAAGAAGGGGTCGAGGGTCTAGTGTCAGAGTACTAAGAAGGCCGTAAAATGGCCATTGTACCCCAACTCCAGACCCACGACAAAAAAACCGGATGTACACTGGCTGATCCCGGAACGCGACACACTTGCGTGTGCCACTATGGCGGGTTTTTCGCCCTGTGTACGGTGGTCCCTATGATATGAATATCCTACCACCAGCAAGTATAGTATTTTAGTATCAATTTTTTTTAGTTATCACCAAAAAATTGTTTTTAAGTTTAGGTGGAGGAAGGGCATATTATGCTCTACCGTGGGTGTATCCATGCTTGTGTATACAAAAAATATCGATAATTACCTCATCTAAAGCCGACACAGGTACGCGTTTATTACCAATTTCTAGTGGCGGTGGATCGTTTTTAGGTATCAAAACCTCTTCGTACTCTTTGGTGTCTTTTCGTACTGCGGTTTCAGGCAGCATTAATTTTAATCCGGACACGAAACCTGCCAACAATAACGTAATTAATAGTATAAAAGTTCTTCATTTTAACAGATAAGTGACAGTCCGTCCCGTGAACATTAAGGCTGCAAAGCTTTCGAAAATTCGGGTCCAAAGTAGAAGAATTAGTTTTATTTCAATGCGTAAACAAGACACCACTAGATAGATGAAAGTGTTAACTTGATGCATTTTTGTGTGTTACAAATTATATCTGCCAAATGTGGATCGATTTTGACGATTCTTATTATCGATAGGGCTTAAAAGTGCTTCCAAGTGGTTAAGATCCAAACATGACTAGGGCAAAAGTTGAAACTTCTCAACAGTAAATTCAATAGGGTAGGTGACATGTTTTTTTTATTATTTTAATCAACAAGTTACATTAACTAAAACCATTTTTTTTTATTCTGGCGCGGCAAAGTGACCACACTGCACCTGATGGTAAGCGCAGTGCCGTCCAGATAGAGTATCAAGTAAGAGAGACAGTCTATCCCCTGCTACTCAACACAATCATGCCAGCCTGCTGTTTAGCTTCTTCACGTTACGCCTAAAGGACCTAGGATCATAGGAGGATCGAAAGAATTTAATAAATCCATACAAAAATAAGTAAATTAGACGCCATTCAAATGCATTCAAATCTGCTGGAAGGGGTAATTGATATAACGAATACGGTTAAATAATATTGAATACGGTTCTCAGAATGGTCTTTTCTGTGCCGTTGTGCGAGGGAGATAGAAATATATTCCCACTATGCAACCATTTTTGCTAAATTTTCAAGGAATTTTGATTCTGTTTTCAAAACACCTTCCCTACTGGACAAAATCTAAAAGTAATTACCTGCAGAATTCTTGGTGTCAATTGATGAATCATACACATTAGGATACTGCACTTTTGTTTGGAAATATGATATTCTTTGTAGAACCGGGTCAATGTTACTTGAAGACCTTGATGCAGAAAATGGCACTACAGGCTTTGAAAGTTCTGCTATTCTGTAATTGTTGATAAGAAACATTAATAATAAATCGATATTTTCCTTGTTTAAAGAGGGGCTGAGCCATCAACAGTCCCAAATAATCCAGAATGAAGTGCACAATCTCTATGTATTATTTCTGAAGGTGTTTTTTTGTCAGTACTCCATAACTTTCATAATTCTTAACCAAATTCAATGATTCAAACACCATTTTAAAGCTTATGTTACCCGCTATTGACGAAAAATAGACATATGTTTTAAAATCGTAGGTTTGTCAAAATAAAATAAAAAATTAACAGTGCCATCTGTTGACAGTATAATTAACTAATTTGTAGTATTGTTAATTTAAGTTTACGCGCATAGATGATTGTCCTATAACAGTAATTTCGTTACAATTTTTTAGATTAAAATATTTAAAATGAATAAATATTTGCATTTAGTTATTTCTACTTTATTATATTACGTAACTGACGACTATCAGTGTGAAGTCTATAGTATATTATTATTATATCAGCTTTATTATGTACTGTTTTTCTACCAGGCAGAGCATCCTTCACTGATGAGAGAAGTTAGGCCGTAGTCCACCATGCTAGCTAATGCAGTTTGTTTGGCTTTATATACCATGTTTTTTATTTTCCAAGTATATATTAGGTAGGTTTTCTGGTACTACTGAAAACCGATTACTCTTAATTAAATGTACAAGGGTGTGTTAAATACAAGATACGTCTTTCAGTTTTTGTTACAAAATTGCCACTGACCTTTTTGCTCTCATCTGTGCTATATTTAATTCCTGTTCTTCTTCATCATTATCGTTCTTTCTAGAAGCTTTGGCTTTTTTTTCTTCCTTTCTGACCAGTTTAGCAAGCATCTTCTCTTGTTCTGACAAGACTGACACTTGGCATAGATATTGCGGCATTTTGTTTTCAGGAAGAGTGGCGGCGACTTGAATAGCAAAACAAGAAAAATAACTTATAGAAGAAACAATGATAATTGGAGAATGGCAGAAATGAATAATTGTTATGCCATAAGAATGTTTCCAGCAAATAACTATAACATGATAGTTATAATAAGGATTAAACAATAAACTGTTGACACAATAAAATTCTAAAAGCTTAATTTCAGGAACTCAATAAATATTACTACATTTTAGGTGTAAAAAGTTCATTACCACAAATATTTTACTTTCTCAGAATACTCACTTTCAGATAGTGTAGGTTGCGGCGGAGGTGCCTTCAAGCTATTTAGAATATCCTGTCGATGCTCCAACACTTCCTGGATGAATTCAAACTTGTCGAAACCCAGCAACTCAAATAAATCGTTTTGCATGTCGTCATTAGATCGTGGGGAGTTCAGTAATGTTATTATGGATTGTAAAATATCAGCGCTGGATATATCTGGTACGTATTCGTACAGTGATTGTATTTTTGTTTCCAGCCAGGTTTTACCAAACTGGAATTAAAATAAATTTAAAGTTTAATTAATAATTTTATTCTCTTTTTTGTTTCGAGATTAAACCAGTCATACATAATAATATTAGAAACATAGCTAATTTTAAATTGACTTTACTAGGGAATATTTTTATTATCATTATAACACATAGCATAGCATTGCAGCGATAGCCTAGTTGGTTGCGGTACGGACTGTCAAGACGAAAGTCGTAGGTTCAAAACCCAAGTGGCATAAACCTCTGACTTTTCTAGTTATGTGTGTATTAAAAAATGTTAATTATCGCTTGCTTTAACGGTGAAGGAAAACATCGTGAGGAAACCTGCATATCAGAGAGTTTTTCGAAGGTATGAGAAGTCTGCCAACCCGCATTAGGCCAGCGTGGTGGACTAAGGCCTAACCCCTCTCATTAGTAGAGGAGGCCCGTGCCCAGCAGTGGGATTGTCCCACAGTACTTCCGTAGGGATTGCTAAAAGTATATTGGGAAAAAACTCTATGGGGGGCCATCCATAAATTACGTCACACATTCATGTTTTTTGATAACAATGAGGGACTACGGTCCCAAAACACAGACCCGAAACAAATATCTATTTGTCTCGGTGTGGGAATGGAACCCACAGCCTCTCATTTCACAACCATCTACTCGCCTGCTGCATGCATTTATTTTCAAATGTTGAATGTTACCTTTGGTTCCACTGGTGGTTTGCTAGCTTTAGCAGGCACATTATCCTTTACTACATTATCATATTTCATAGAGAAACTTTGGACAAAATCACTGGCTGTGGCTGGTTTTTTAGTTAACTTAGCAAGGGGTTTCTTTGCCGGCTTGTACGGTATGTAGTGGCACTGTATGTGCTCTCCCCATAGCTTTATGTTCTCTTTGTTTGACTCACTTGCTTCTGCCCTGATGTATTCCTTTGTGTCTTCCGATATTTGATTGGATATTTTTGTAACAACCTGCAAAGAATGCATAACATTATTTTGTTAAATTCGATGGAATGATTTTAGAACCATGAAAAGAATGTTTGACATTAATTTTATAACATATTTAGATATTTAATGTAAATATTTTTGTTTCTTACACAAAAATTACAAATTATGCATCGTACAACATTTAATATGGTACCAGCTTGTGACAATAGCAAGAATAATCAAATTTACAAGAAATATCCTCTTACAATATAATGTATGCATGAAATACATAAAATATAATCTCACCTCACAAATTTTATTTGCAGTTGTTGACATAACACTACCAAACATCTGTCTTAACTGAGATAGATGCTTCAGCATGACAATATCCTGGTCTAGGAACATCCTCAGCGTCAATACTGATGCATCCTCAATGATTTCATCACTTTGGTCTCCTGTGAGCAGCTTGCATGCTTCCTTTAACTGAGCCAAGAGGTTTAACAACTCAGATGTGTTGGGTTCATTCTGTTTCACATAGTTTTGTATATCTGCATAGGATTTGAACCTGAAATGTTTATTGAGTAAAATCAATTATAATTGCCAAAATTCAGGTTTGAAGCAATCATTCATAAAAAATATGGTAATAATGTGGTAGGCAGAGATGTAACCAGTACACCCACTTTATGCCAAATTTATTACAGTCCCATGATGTGTTAAGGGTCGAGACTATCGCTATACCCGGTACAATTCCAGTCGCCGTGTTTATATTGAGTGTTTCTAAATATAAAACACTTGATGCAGGTAAATATTATATCCCTTCCTACGTAGTTAAAGGAGGTGAGAATGATGTTCCATGATAAATTATACAGCATCACCTGATATTCATTCATTCATTCTGCCTGAATAGCGACCAATGTACACAGGGCGTAAAACCCACCATAGTGGCACACGTAAGTGTGTCACGTTCTGGGATCAGCTAGTGTACATCCAGTTTTTGTTAGGGGTCTAGAGTTGGGGTACGATGTTTGGCCATATTGCGGTCTTCTGAGTACTCTGACACTAGACTCTCGAACACTTCTTCACCTTCTTGCCCATGGTGTAGTGATAAGAAGGTACCTAGCAGGCTGTCATGATTGTCTCGTGTAGCAGAGCATAGATTGTCTCTTGCTACTCCATACTCTAATTGGACAGCACTGCACTTACCATAAGGTGAAAAGAAAAAATCCTTTATAGACTTTTAGGTTGTCTGTTAAAATATGTTACAGCACTATTGTAAACAATATAAAGTGACTTGCCTTGACTAATATAATACAAAAATATAAATATGTATCATAAAACCTAAACAAGAAATTATAAAAACATTAATACATTAAGTTGAGGCCCAATAACTATATAAATAAACCATCCAAAGTGTTGTTGACCGGCATTTGATACCACTATTGCAATTTTAATATATTCAAAAATAACTCACCTTTTTAAATTCTGTGCTTTGATCAGATTAGGTTTAGTAGGATCTATTGATGGTTTTAGACACCGTGGTTTGTCCAACTGTGTGTGTGCCCTAAGGGCTCTCGTTAAACGAGGCAGCTCAATCATGGCTAATATCACATAAACAGCTAGTCTGAACAAAAAAAAAACAATAATCTGTGTTAAGCTGGCTAGTGTTAAGTAATGTCATCAAATAGCGATAACGACAACCATAGCATAGATTTATATGGTATTTGTTTACCTATTATCACAATAAAATAAAATACTAACATATTGGGCACTGAAGTAGAAATAAGTCACGATATGCGCATGTTTTATTGTTGTGAAATATTTATCTCGCGCCGCATGAAAGGTTTACAGAAAATATCGGGGAAAAACTTTTTGTAGATTTATTTGTTAGGCCAGTACCCCATAGTAAACATCATTTGATACCATATAAGTTTTGTTTTGTTTTTAACGTTATGTAGAATTATTATTTTATAACATGGTGAAATGTAATAATGATCACACCGACTCCTCGGCAGTAAGTTAAAGTAGGTGTAATTACTTACAGTATAAGACAGAATAATTTATCTTAAGCCTAAAATATGGGCGATATTTTATATGTGAAAAACACTACAATTATATACAAAATAATATATCACTTCTAGTTAAAACTTATGTTTAAAAAAAGATCTAACACTCTTTTAAACTATAAACACAGTTTAAATGTACAGCTGATTGAATGGAATCCAAATGGTTGGTCAACTGTCAACGTGACAGTACTGCGTTTATCTATGAAATAGAGCTGAACTTAACATATAGTCGATTATGGATAAAGTCTTCTATTTTTTAATCGTGTCTACGATGTTCTCGGATGACATAGAAAATACTCAAAACATGGAAATTTATAAAGTACTTTACAAAAATTTTATAATTTTCTATTTTATGTATTTCTGTTATTTAGTATTTTGAAGTGAAAACTTCTTTAAGCACGTTAGGCACTCCTGGGATGGGGAAAAAGCACTGAACTCGCGTGACCGTCACAAACACACAACACAAACAACTGTAGAAGGATTTATACTTTTTTTTTTTACTGATTTTCAAATATTATTCCATAAACTCTTGTGTTAGGACCGCCGGATATCGCACTAACTATACGTGACTTATGGTGTAAAAAAATAGATTGCATAAACAGAGTGTCACAAAAGTCGACGTCAATCCGGAACCGGGTGAAAAGGCAGGTCATGCTAGTTATCAGAAAAAAAAACTAAGTTGCATTTTTTTAAATTATATTATATTTTTAGATCATATAGGGTCAAAAACTGGCCTAGTTGATATAGTGGTGGCGATAATGAGCCGTTAATTTTTGTAACACAAGGAATTCTAAACAAATTTTACCTTCCAATAAAATTTGTATTATGTTTCCTCAGACGTCCAGTCCTTTTATGAGAGTACATAGTTTTCTTTCCTTACACAGCCGCTAGATTTGACTCGTTTCCGCCCGCTATACGCCTTGATCGCCCTCTAGGTACCTTAACTCAAACTATAATAATGACAGAAGCCGCCATCTTTTGCTCATTGTTTGGTTCATAATGATATTAATTAAGCCCAGGAAGAGCTTATCTGGACTTTGGACGTCTGAGGAAACATAATACAAATTTTATTGGAAGGTAAAATTTTTATATTATGTTGTCCGTTTGACGTCCAAAGTCCTTTTATGAGAGACTTGTTTGTTATCTCCTGGCGGCTTATGACATTTAAATGCAACAATGTGAGAATAGAAAGCGTAATAATATATGTGCCACAATTGAATTCACATAATTATTTTCATAAGTAATTACATATTACAACAATAGATATTTATTCAGATAAGTAGATAAAAGTTATTGAGAAAGAATTTTCTGAAATGTTATTAGTTTCAGATAGAATTTCCTAAAGATACATGCCTACTTCCAATTGGCGTTGGTAAGGATTTCAGTATTAGGATAATTTGTACCCAGTTAAAGGTTGAAACGGCTGCTCTACTGTTACCAGGTAATGCATATATTCCAGCCACAACTAATAATCGTAATAAGTACGTAATCGACATTAATAGTTGGCATGGCTGTCCGAACTGGAACTTTAGACAAACTTTGATAGAGCATCATATATCTTTAGTTGTATTTACTATCGTTCTAAGCCAAAGTAGCTACGTTGGCCTAGTGTTCTCATCTGGATATCTATAAATCTACATCCTTAACTCATAAATTTCAACCCAGAATGTTGGTATTCAAATGATTGCCTTTGATCTAAAAACAGGATTAATAAAATGTAATGTAATGATATTGATAAAATTATCAGGATAACAATGCAACAAGGCTAAACCAAGTATCCTGCGGTCTGATTCTAATAAAATCAATGCCGTATATATTGAAATATAATTTTCGGTAAGTATTTTTTATGAAAAATAATTTTTAACCAACTTTACCCTCATATTGGTTATGACTTAGCCAACGTTAATTAGCTAATTGTTAGTAATACGTTTTATAATAAAATTACTTGAAACTTTTACATCTGTAATAGTCTTACACCCTGACGCTTTTGTTGAAAAATGCATAAGAATTTTATGGCAATTTATTTAATGAAAACAAGTTTGCTAAGCACTTATCTCACTGTCAGAGTTCTGGTAATAAGACTGTTTAGCAGCATGATAGCAGATTCCTCCCTTCAGAATACCAAACAGCGGCTAACCAGTCTCAACCGAAATTTACTTTATTGATGGGAATCAGGGAGCTGACCCGTGATAATAGGCGTTCGATAAGTGTTATGCGATATTGGTACGAAGAACAGGTACCTACTTGGTGTTCCCATCGTTTCAAAAACTTTGACGTAGCCTTGTTTATAAGGTGCCACTCGGAGACCGTGCGTGAGAGTTTGCCGGCTTCCGTATTGTACAATCCAGGAAAGTAGTGAGGGATGAGTACAATATGGAGCTTGTCCATCAGAGCCGGTTAGTCCTTCAACAGCAACTTCGGTAGGAGATGGTAATGATCTGTTCTACTGTTCTGTTTTCGCTCATTAAGACTCACTGGTGTGTATGCGAGAGCTGCTGCTTCTTGAAGTTGTAGCAATCACCGTGCTAAATTTGATGTTGCTCTTTTAGTACACTTCTTATATAAATAAATCTGACTGGTTTTGTAATTTACTAAATGGCCCCATTGTCTATGCGAAGCATCTGTCATAATAGATGTCATAGGAAGCATCTATGTATGTATCAGACTCTAGAGCAATGTTTTCTAGCCACCATTTGAGATCTATCAAGGACTATTCCGAAATATACAGAAGGCTCGCGTGGTTTTTTTTTTTTTTTCGAATTGCTGACGCTGCAGAAATGGCAATGCAACCTTCCCCGGAGGGTGATGAAGGTCGCATAATTTAGGTACCATAAGAGGCGTTGAGTCTGCTTGAGGGCCTAATTGCCGGCAGCGGGACGTGTTCGCAGGCTCTGGTGTATCTTGTGGTAGAGGCTCTGACGCTGCAGAGAACGACAAAGCAACCTTCCCCGGAGGGTGATGAAGGTCGCATAATTTAGGTACCCTTAGAGGCGTTGAGCCTGCTAGAGTGCCTAATTGCCGGCAGCGGGGCGTGTAGGCAGGCTCTGGTGTTCCTTCTTGTGGTAGAGGTTCTGACGCTGCAAAGAATGGAAAAGCAACCTTCCCCAGAGGGTGATGAAGATTGCATCATTTAGGTACCCTAAGAGGCGTTGAACCTGCTTAATTGCCAGCAGCGGGATGTGTTGACAGGCTCTGGTGTATCTTGTATCTTGCGGCAAGAATTCTGTTGTTTCCTGTGCCCCAATTGATACTCAGATATTCTATCGATCTCGTCGGGGCAGTGACGATTTACCCAAATTTATAAACTAGCCCAGGCTGGCTAAAAAGTTTATTGCAGAATTTGCCTGTGACTGGAGTATATTCTGGTACCCTACATTGTCAATGAAGTGAACCACTTCGGTGCCGCTGCCTGGCCAAATGGCAGGTCGTAGTAGGTAGCATATCTGGCTCTGATATGACTCAGATTTTGTTACGCGATTTTGATGGAAAAGACGCAATTCCGCGGCGCCATAAATAGATATAAGGCCTTTAAGCTGAACATTACGCGATCGATTCAGTTATACGAGAGGTGCAATAGCACACCCACACTTCACCGAACCCATAACCGTCGTACGTTGTGACAGAGGCGAGCCTCTGGCCATACTGAACTGATACTGATATTTCGTAATAGAAAAACCCAATATTCAACAGCCCCCGCGGCGCAGTTGGCGAGCAGCCGGCAGTGAAACGGGAGGCCGTGGGTTCGATTCCCACACCGGGACAAATGTCTGTGCGACCGACAGACATCTGTGTCCGGGGCCTGGGTGGTGTGAGATCGAATGTCTTTCGCAGTCCCCGACACCCACAACACAAGAATCGCATCTTAGTGTAACGGGGTCGGGGCCGTGTGTGTGTGACTGCTGGGTGTTACTTATTATTATTAATATCACTCTACCCGACCCGGGGAATGAACCCAAAACCCCAGCACAGCAGTAGTAACGCGCACGTTTACATTACAACTGCGCCACAGAGTGCCACGAATTGTGTGTGCGCCTTGTGTAACATCACGCGATGTTCTCAGGCGGTCACCCATCCAAGTACTGACCGCGCCTAACGTTGCTTGACTTTGGTGATCGGACGAGAACCGGTGTATTCAAAGTGGTATGGACGTTGGCTGTGGTCGATGTGAAAACAAATCGCCCCCGGTGAATAGTTACAATATTATTTGAGCATAACCCCGGAGGGCGTTGCTTCCAGATGTCTTGCCACAAACTGTGTGTGTGTACGTGTGTTTCGTGTTTTTGTTGTCGAGGTTATTAAAACAGCGCGCATATAAAAAGAAGGAGTCACACAACCAGGCTATAAAATTATTAGATTATAATAAATTACCTTCTTTTAATTTCTAATGAATTAATTTTAAAAGACAGTCATGACATCTAATGTTGGTAAAATTAAAAGAAGTGTACAGTTGAATGCAATTTGAGACCCAGATATAATTTTCAAAACAGCTTTGTTTGGATAGAAACGTAACTTATGGTCTTTTTCGCATTTTGCCTGTTTACGGGCGCCTTTTTTATGCTCCCCTCCACCTTTTTTGTCCTCAAAACTGTTGTTGCAAATATTTGCAAGTTTTGTCGATGAAATTATTTCAAAGATGGTGGTATGTGTAGACATACATGTAGATGTATACCCACTTTAAAAATAATAAAATAATAATAACTAAATAATTAAAAGCAGCCATAGCCCAGCTAAAAGCGGTACCGATCGTCCAGACGAAAGTCGCGGGCTCGTTCAGCCCACATTTAGTATACACCTCTGACTCCTCCAAATTACACGTGTATTCACCATATATACACTTGCTTCAACGATGCAGGTAAACCTCGCGAGGAGAGTCACACGCTCGAAATTTCCACATCAAAATTTATGGTTTAATATTTTAATATTGCGCCACAGGGGCGTTAGACAGCACCGCAAAAATACGTCTTCTCCATCATATAGAGCACCTTTTCCAACCAGAAGAATTGAATCATTGCATATTGTGACATGTCAAGAACAGCTAAAGTGACTTTCTTTAAAACACTCATATTGGCAAATATATCAATTCTTCCTGAAGGTGGATGCTTGATGAAAATCTTATATCGTACGTAAGAAAAATAGTCGCGTGATCAAATTGTGATCAAGGCGTATAGCGGGCGGAAACGAGTCAAATCTAGCGGCTGTGTAAGGAAAGAAAACTATGTACTCTCATAAAAGGACTTTGGACGTCAAACGGACAACATAATATGTATTTATTGATATAAGATAGGTATGCGATTGTAAAAATCTCTGAGTACATGCATATTGAATATAAACAACAAGTGGTATTAAATTTTCTTTATTTCATTGAAGCAATTATTACAATATATTATGTAGGTATTGGTACATACACAAGTACAGTATGTTATTAATTTATTAAGTATAGATTTCGTTTGATGATGTGAGGATTACAGTGATATTTTAATTTGATACTAATAAATATTTTGCTGTAATTTTATACTATCCAACTTAAGTACCCTAACTAACATTTTAAGCAATACACGATTAATAATTAATTTCAACACTTTGTTTAAAACAACTACACTCATATGATTTTAAATTGATTAACTTTAAGTACTTGATAATTTAAAGGAGCTATGTAATACAGCTGGATTTATATACTTTGCCCTGTATTAAAGTACACACGCATAATTTTATATTTGTTTCCTTAAAAACCTTGTTTGTGAATTATATATTCATTTTAATATAATTTTAGTTATTATGCTTAATTATTGATTTAGTATGAATGATTTTACATTGGTTTATAGTGTTAATTAAATGAGCCTGAAATCGATTTCTGGAATCGATTAAATTAGCTTATAATGTTCTTAGTAAAATATTCTCAAGCAACGTTTGCAAGAACAGGTGAACAGGTTACAGATCAAGAAGCACGGTTACAATAAATCTAACCTACAATGAGTTTACTCTTAATTCTAAATTACTAAAAATAATCTACAGTCTATTTATTATTTTAAATTCATTTCATTCTCTACTAGTTACTTCCATCATCTAATAAATAAACGAACCAGCTAGTTGAAACACATTCGTCATACATATACAATTCTATACACTCTCTATTTTACTAATTATTAAATAGTTGTCTGTAGATTATATTTAATTATTTCGAAACAAAAGTAACCACATTCTACTTCTTATTATAACAATGTTATTATTTTATTTATTACCTTATTGTGTAACATATCTGGTGTATTTAAATGTACCTTACAGTGATGTAGCCTCAATTTTCTAAACACATATAATCTAAAAAATCGCTTAATTTTAAATAATTTCGAAATGGAATTTAATATATGTACGTCAATTTAGAGTATTTAAAAAACAATTTAAAATTTATAACTACTAAATAAAATCTACACTCATCTTGCAACATACTGACCTACGAAGTATTTATAATTTTTATAATTATGTATTTAAAAAATCGAGGCGTGTACTTATAAATCTATAGACACATTCCCTAGCAAGATATCCAACAATAACATAGTGCATTTTACACATTTTAATGAATAGTCGATCTTAACCATACAGACGAATAAAAAACATGGCGTATTGTAATGGAACGGACAGGGCATTCATACGATGTACGAGCACTCCACTGCTTCCGTGGCTCAACCATGCATAACACGACATATTTTTTATATTCCCGCAGGTTTAATTTTAATTCCCTTTAATTTTAAATCGACTTTCCACATACGATTACCTAATATCATTATAATTGTTTAAACACAAAATGTGATTATAGATTGAAATTGGCCTATTTCCCCCATGCTATGACAGATATAATTATGAACTAATAAATAGATATTATTTTGAAACACCTATGTATTTTTACATTTTTTTAAACTACAAAGCTGTTTTTACACGTTAAATACACACAGTAAAATATGTCGAATGCGTTAAATATAGTTTAATCCGAGAGATTATTATATATTTTATATTGGGCAGTTACGATTGATTTTAATCAAAACGTAAGACAGCACAAACATTATTCTTATAGTAAACCTAGATTTAAGTAAGAACATTTTTTTCGTTTCAATTAGAAATCTCGGTTAGAGATTTTACATAGCTATATTTTTTACGAAAGCGATTAAAATACTATACAATTTAATTTCATCTTATAAGTGGATTCAAAATGGTGTGAACATATTTTTTTTTTGAAAATATTATGTTCATATGCAAAAGATAAAGTATTCATGATGTAAACGATTTGTGGATAAGTCTTCATAAATAGAAAAATCTATGAATTTATTTTAACTATACTGTTGCATAAATCTTTTTAAGTAAAATAAATGTTTATAACATAGTACCAATTGAGTCAATTTCACGTGTGTTCATTATATAATCGAAAATAAAATATTGGTCCAATAAGATGCCAACATCAACTATGTACCGGACAAAATAAGTATCATAAAGATAATTCAATTTTTCTACAAGCCTTATCTAATTGTTAGCAAATAGGTATTCATTTCAGTGGTAAATTTTATAACAAAGAAAGATCATCTAAAAATACACAATTTTATACTTCACAGAACCGTGTGATAGTAATACAAAAGAAATTGTGTCTAAGACGTGTGATTTTAAAATATACAAACTTTAGGATACTTACATTTTGTTACATATCGAGTATTTGGAGGCAAAAACAGATATATTATAACATTATGATATCATCTCAGATATATGTATTAACACTAAGTAACTTCTAAAGAAAACATCTTACAAAGGGTTTACGTAGATTAAGGTGACAATACGCTGGTTGATTTATCTGAAACAAAATTATTTTTTATATTTTTATGAGATTTTTATAGCAGACGCCGCTAAACTACTTGCCAAGTAAGGTAAGGTAAGTGAATAAAGCTATTGCAGAGCTTAAAATTATGACAAGCAATTTACATAACTAAACTCTACAGTGTGATATACCACACCAATAAACACTTACAATACTAAAATAATCATAGTTTGATTCGTTACCGATCTTAAAACCAAGAAGCGGGGATGAGAGAGGGGTGGGGAGGAATTTAAGTCGTCTCAAATTTGTATGTTAATAATGATTTGAATTATTCCATATTCATTTATCCATATTATGCTCAATTTAGCTGGCCTGAAGGAAGACATTAGTGGAGTCAGAGCTATTCTATACACAAAGATACGAATTATACTTGACATTGGCTACATGTTCAAGAAGTGCGGATCCATAAGAGGAAAAAAACAAAAAGTGTGTGTGCAATTCACACACGGTAGAATTGTAACTTCAGAAAAGTTACCTACGAGTAAGCCTTGTAACCCGCCCTGTGGAATGGGGGCGTTTTGAGAATTTTACCACGGTAACCCCTGCCTGTCGTACGAGGCGACTAATTGGGGCCATCGGGGGTCGCGGGCGCGCAGCGGAGGGCTGTCAGCCTGTATCGATGCACTCCCAAATGAGGGGCATCGTGCGACCCCGAGATGGACGGCAGCGCATGTGGTAAGGCCTCGTTCGCTGTCGTTGTTCGGTGCACGGGGGCTCCTTAGCCCTCCATGGAGATGGGCTGCTACGCAGCACCGCGCAGGGGCGATTCCGGCTGCAATTCTAGCACTCCTTAGAATACCCCGGAATCGCTCCGCAAGCGCCGAAGAAGGCCACCGCGGGGTTTTAGCTGGTAGTGTCGGGTGGGGTGTACATAGGGGTTAGGGACTCGGCCCAGTGGCAGCGCGGATAGCCATCATCCGTGCGAGGGGGATGCTGGGTCGTAAGACCGACTAGTCCAGCATACCCGTTTTATTCTTAATCCGCTTCCCTCCGGAGCGGGCGGCAGTAATAAAACGCTTTCCCCGCGACAACAAAAAAAAAAAAAGCCTTGTAATATGCAGGCACATACACGCGTATTTACACACATACTATGTACTAACTACTAAAATATTTCAAAACCATTAAAGAACTACGTCAATAACAGTAAACGATTCGATACCACTCGATCCTAAGCGATAAAACCCCATCCCACCCGATCCCAATCGATCCCACTCGATCCCAATCGACCCAACTCGATCCCTCTTGATCCCACTCGATACCACTCGATCCCACTCGATCCCACTCAATCCCATTCGAATCCCCTCGAATATATATTCTGTCTCATTCTCTCGTAGGCTTAGTCCTATAGATTTATGTGTTTATCTCTTTTTACTATCGCTTTTTCCGTTTCATCGAGTTTCAAATCACAACGATTCTAAAGAAGTTTCACTTCAAAAAAAGACGAATTATGAAGCGTAGAAGGCGCATGAAGTGGGTAACTTGGGGCCTACAAATTTATTTAGCTAGTATTATACACGTTTTATTACTTATTCATTCCATCAATGGAAATATCTTTTATTTTTTAGTGCCTCGATAGGCAAACGAGCAGACGGGCCACCTGATGGTAAGTAGTCACCGCCGCCCATAGACTGCTGCAATACCATACCTTAAATGTTATCCTCCATGTGAGTTGTTTACAGACCTAAAAACATTAAAGAATATTAGTGACATTCCGGGCTTTAATCAGTACACGAGGATATGAAATGTTTACATCACTGGTGACCCAATTGCTGTGCTTTTTAATAATCCAATTAACAGACAACACACTTGAAAGAAATCGTGTAAAGTGGTATTAATTCGTTGTGTAAATTTATTATAAATGCAAATAGTTTTATTCATTTACTTAGTCGATTATTCTCGATTAGCACTATTTTGAATAGGGACTTTCCGTATTATAGAGATTTGTTTGATGCAAGGTGTTTATAGATACGGTTTTAAATATGTTTGATAAATTTCATTAATCATTACTTCTCTACCTAGTAGTATTATGTCCATAAGCATTCAAAGCTCAGCTAATATATTTATGTTAAGCTTTAACTTTAAAGCTATTTTAATTAATGCATCTTATTTACTTATTATTTCAACAACCTCCAATATTTTGCATGTTTATATATTTATAAGCACTACTTAGACGGGGTTTAATCTGGGACAAGCAACACATTCTTGGATGTATAATAAATATTATATCAAGCATTTTATAACTTCTAGTTACACGACTAATGGTTAAGTAATTCGTCTTACATTTTAAATTAACAGTTGATTATATTAAGAGCAATTCCAGACACAAGAATAACACATTTGCAAAATAAAGCTGAATTTAACCATAAGCCAACCATTCATATCAATGACTTTCGAATTAGAGAGATGTTATTTTTTTAAATTATGTATGATCCAGTTAGTATTGATGTTTAATGTTTTTAATATTATTCTTTTATTATATATTTGTTTCACAAGCTGTATATGTTAGAATGATTTTGTTATGTTCAATGACTGGTTGTGTTATATACAGCAATTGATACGAATAATAACTTACAGTGTGAGACTAGAAGATTTCAAAATGGCATGAAATCCGACAGACAGTACGAATTGACAATAGAACAGATAAAGCCAACACTTATCATCAACAACGACAATTTGCCCACTTACCAAAATAGGCATAGTATATAATGATAAAAATAATAACATACGTTATATTATACTAGTTTTTAACATAATAACAAGTATCTTCTAAATTAAACTTCGGTTACCGAAACTTGTTCACACAAAGTTGGCTGAAAATTTGGAAAATAAATGACATGATTAGTCTACAAACTCAAGGTACATGTATGTATAACAGTGTTTTAATAAATATACGTACCGATGATTAAAGCCAAGATGATGATTCCGATTACAGCGGCGATTATCATCATCTGGAATGTGTTAATGATATTGTTTAATAATTATTAATTAATCGAGAAATTGATACAGTTTGTAATAAATAACAGGGTTTCTTCCGATAACAAAAAGCAGAAATAGCTTAGTTAAGGGTGGTCAGACCGAGACGA
The DNA here is from genome assembly GCA_905220505.1 of Laothoe populi. NCBI lineage: Eukaryota > Metazoa > Arthropoda > Insecta > Lepidoptera > Sphingidae > Laothoe > Laothoe populi. The sequence goes on from HG992169.1 coordinate 11,027,269, forward strand.
AAATAGTAGGTTCAAAAACAGCCCGAATGGCATTATCTCTGAATTTTCAAAGTTATTTATTGTTGATCGCATAAATAATAAATTAATAAACACCCAACAGTCACACACATAGTGTGGGATCGGCCACACTAAGATACGAGTCTTGTGTCGTGGGTATCAGGGACTACGAGAGACTTTCGGTCTCACAACACCCAGACCCCGGACACAAATATCTGTCTGTCACACAAACATTTGGCCCCGTGTGGGAATCGAACCCACGGCCTCTCGTTTCACAACCGGCTAGTCGCCTACTGCGCCACGGAGGCTTTCAAATGCTTTGGAGGCATGCTTTAATTGTGAAGCAAACATCGTGAGGCAACCTGCAAACTTGGCAATACTGTATAAGATGTCAAGTGGTTGTGTGTTTGTTTTAGTTACATTACAAAATAGAGCTTTACGCCCAAATAATCAAACGCCACTCAACTGGCCGACCGTCTGACGACTATTTATTTTGTTACACGCAATACAATTATGACAAATAAGAGGGTTTTAAATAATCAAATCAAATCATTTATTTTGTAAATTAGGCCACTATGGGCACTTTTTACACGTCATAATAATGTTAAGGTCTACTGGTGCTTCGGAAATGCCCACTGGTTTTAGAAGAAGCACCAAGAAACTCAGCCGTAGGTCTTTTGTAATTACAATTTACATTATAAAATAATTTACATATAAAATACATACATCCTTAAACAATCACATTCACATGAAACAAAAAAAAAAAACGGTACGGTACATGTTAATACAAGGCAGAGTCGTAAATGAGGCTATACAACCTGTTATTTATTTTCTCTAATTAACAATCAATGAGCAACCCAGGTAGACCAGTCCACACAAGCAGCACTCGTTCACGAGTATGGCGCATGTGCCAGCCATCGGCCTCCTCAACCATGACACAGGGAAGTGACCGACCCGGCACATAACGCCGCCGCAAGCACAGACCCTTAAGCGAGCATGACATACCTTAATCGCGTCAAAGAATGAGAGAGATACAAATTCACAAGAAAATAGCTTTAAAAAAACAAGAAGCCAAGACTATTACGACTCCGGCGTCCTGTGAAAATAATATACATCAAACCGAAATTTAACACTATCTTAAATGCTTGAGTTGCGTTTGAGTATTCGGGCGTTAGTTTCGATGTAGGATAAGTGAATATTAGAGTACATTGAGAATTAGTGTAATTTTTGAGAGTGCATGTTTTGGCGACTTTATTGCATCTATGGGTGTCTGTAAAATAAAAGGATTTATGCGACGGTCCATATATTAAAAGTCTGATAGATTCGTCCCTATAAATTAGCTTTAGCTATTTTTTGATACGGTGTTAAAGCTTTGTGATTAAGATTGTGATTAAGACTTGCAATAATTCAACTTTCACTCAATACATTATTTGTGTAAGAGGCAACACATTGGCAATATATGGGTAGTAAATGTATACAGTTTGATTATTAGTTATAGCTTAATATTTTTGTTATTGTATATATAATGTGTTTATTAACTTTTAATAGTCGCCATTTCTTACCTTTAAATTCTGCAGCCAAAACTTGCTTTTCAGTTTCCCAGCCTGCTGTTCAAACTGTGAAGCGCCTTGTTGAAGCGCATCTGCGAAACATTAAGTTTAGCATAAAATGTTGCATTAAACATGACGTTTCTTGAGTCTAGAATGGCATTCTGGACATTTCTTACGTCTGCCACTTTACAATCTTGACCTGATTTCTTAAGGCGTCTTTTAAACTAAAAACTGTTTAAAATTAGTTTTCAGGGTTTTCTTTGTGCTGTAATTTACTTGTTGATTTTGTTAGACATTTTTTTCGTTGACGCTACCCGGACTTTGTAAGATACCAGGATCATAAATTTGCTGGTGTCATTTGCTGGTGGTAGGATATTCATATCCGCCCGGATAGCGACCACCGTACACAGGGTGTAAAACCCGCCATAGTGGCACACGCAAATGTGTCGCGTTCCGGGATCAGCCAGTGTACATCCGGTTTTTGTCGGGGATCTAGAGTTGGGGTACGATGTTTGGCCGTATTGCGACCTTCTGAGTACTCTGACAATAGACCTTCAACCTCTTCTTCACCTTCTTGCCCATGGCGTAGTGTGAAGAAGCAGGCCAGCATGATTGTGTCGAGTAGCGAGAGATTCTATCTATATTGTACTCTATTGATACTCTAATTGGACCGCGCTGTACTTACCACAGGTGCAGTGTGGTCAATTTCCCGTGCCAGTATAAAAAAAGTATATATGTCCTACCTGCTCTATCGTCCAGCTCTGATAGTTTCTGATCTCGCTCCAGCACCTTCTCCACGTTTGTTTTCATGATGTCCACAACCTGTAAGAATAGTTTGTCTAAAAATATTGTCAACTTACAACGTACTGTACATATTTTTGTAAGAATGATGCAGGCAAAATTGACAGATTTATAATAGTAATTAAAAATATATACTTTGCAATTCAAATAATAAAGTCCTGTAATCCCTGAACGGGTAGGTAGGGGTGTATATTATACACACATATTACGCCGGGCTTTTTACCTTCCCATGATGTGATAGGGGGCGAGCCTATAGCCACGCAATAAATGTATCTGTTGTGTATTTTTGAAAGCTCCCTTGGATCCTTTAGGCGTAATGTGAAGAAGCTAAACAGCAGGCCGGCATGATTGTGTTGAGTAGCGGGGGATAGACTGTCTCTCGCTACTTGATACTTTATCTGGACGGCACTGTGCTTACGATCAGGTGCAGTGTGGACACTTTGCCGCGCCAGCACAAAAAAAAGCTCTTTCAAGAAAATCACTTTATAATTATGTTATCTTTGGATTTATTAATTACGTGATACCTGTTAATAATACTAATGTATCACTCAAAGGACCTTATTTTGTCTAGTTTGTCTTTTGACAAAGTACAAATTCACGGATACTAAACACATTTCCGAGAAATTAAACAATTCGGTAACGTTGAGATGGTATTTACGTTTCTTGGAAATTATCGAATGGCTCCCATTCATTTCCATACTAATTCAGTGGTTGCTGAATGAAATTATTGCCTTTGAGGTTTGTAATTTCAAGAATCTATTTGTATCTACAGATAACATCGGGAAATGTTTTGAAGAAAATGTAGAAAGCTCGAATTGAAAATATTGTCTTATATGTTTAGGTAGCTTTTACACCCCACGGTCACACACATAGCCCACATGATTCCACACCAGATCGAACCTGTATTGGAAAAAAAACATTGGTACTCGGATTGAATCTCACAAACATTTGACTCGGTATGGGGATCGACACTGCTGGCTCTCGTTTCACAGCCTAGATTAACTAAGAAAAGTTGCTTTTATTCTACGACAGATTGAATATAGCAAAGCAAAATTTTGGAACTATTAACCAGCACGGTATTGTTAATGACTTAGTGCGTTTTTTTGTCCTGGCACGGCAAAGTGACCACACTACACCTGATGGTAAGCGCAGTGCCGTCCAATTAGAGTATCAAGTAGCGAGAAACAACGTATCCCTCGCTACAATACTACTCAACACAATCATGCCGGCTTGCTTCTTCACACTACACCATGGGGCAAGAAGGTGAAGATGCGGTCGAGGGTCTACTAACCTATGTGGTAACTTTTACTGAATACTAAACAATATAGCTGAATACGATACCTAAGAACACAAACTAATAATAAATAATAACATCCATCAGTCAAACACCTGGTACCAACCCCATACTAGGTCAAACCTGTACCGTAGGTATCAAATAGATCTATGAGGAACTACGGTTCAACAACACCCAGATTCGAAACAAATATTTTCCTTGATCTACTCGCCCGTTAAAGCCACAGAGGCTGTCACAAATCAACACATATTCATTCTATATCAATTTGTTCTCTATATAGTAGGTATATATAGTACATACACATACACAGCCCAGTGTACACATGACCTTGATATGATATAACAGATAAGTCATAGTTAGATAATGTCACGTTTATGTAATTTTCACGTATAAGTAACATCCTTTATTGGTATTATTTATGATATCATTCTGACATCATAATAATATAATATTAATATCCTTTTTCTACGTACATTTGACGTAGCAATGATGTTAATTTTCTCACGCAAAACTAATGTTTTAAGACATAATTATTCTAAACTTCATATGTTTTTAGGTAACGTCAGTCAAACATTATTTCGGAATTACGACCTAAGTTACTAACTGCCCGATAATAATTGTACCTAAATGATTCAATTATTATTCCACATTTATTCGTGCATTATTAAACTTTATCTCTGATCAACTGCTGAATCCTCCGCTTAGACAAATTATTTAGCATAAGGTTGGGCATGCTGATATTTTTAATTAACCCCGAAAAAAAATTAAAACCTTAATTTAAAAAATATATTTTGTTTTAAACAGTTTGTTTGTTGCAGAACTTGTTTAAAAGAAGCTACTAAGCCGTTCGATAAACGTGATCTCTATTTATAAATAAAACGAATAAATTGTCGGTTCGAAAATAACTTATTAAAATTACAAGAATTAAATCTTAAAGTGAAGTCATATTTTCATTAATAATGAAAATATTATGATGTAATGACTTGGATTTATTAATAAAAGTAATAATATGTACGGGAAAATATTAACATAAGACGTTATAAATGAATTTATAGCATTAATGAAATAGTAGTTATATACTTACTTTAATAAAATAATGTTAATTTTACAACAATTTTAAATAAAACGAACACTGGGCTTAGGCTTTACTGCAAATAATTCCATGTTAAATATGATTGATGAGGCTGTATGAATTGAACCCTTTGCCTTCAAATTTGGCGCGCACGACGCTCAATGATGGCGCCATTTTCACTGAACATAGACGAGCGAGTGTCTTGGTTAATAATTACAAATGATTTTTTACGTCGCATAATAAGTTTTTAACATAACGACAAATTTTATTTTATTATTGGCTATTTGTAATATCACCTGAGAATAAGTATATCCTTATTATTTTTAATTTAAAATAGTGACTGTTAATAATAATATATTTAGACGTGTCTGTTTTAGATAATGGGAAATTTATAGTATAATCATTTTCAGATCAAACTTATACTGCAAATCGGTGAGTCTAACGGAAAAGAGTATATGGACAGAATATTTAAGAAAATATTTTCACCGTTTGCCGCATGGGAGAACGGTATGGGAAAATCTCAAAATATCCTGTTAAAGATTTGACTCTGATAAATATAAATCAAGGTACATACACTATTCCATTTTTTTTATTTATTATTAAAATTAAAATGAAGCTAACAATTTTTCCATTCCAGAAACTATATTGACGAAATTTCCTTTTTGGGGTTCCGCCAAATTTGAAAAAAATCGCTGGTAACCAAGCAAGTAAAGCCAAGTCTTTCAACTTACGACTTGGTAACCGACGCGCAGTGAAACAACTTGGTCAACAAAAAAAAGCTAAACTGAAGCAAACAACAGCCAAAGTGAGGAGTCAATAATATTATTTGGTTGGTTATTATCCAGAAATTGTAACAGATTTCTTATGTAATGTATAAATACTTGTGAAATAAAAAATAAGAAATAATTTGTTGTTTTAATTAGTTAAAAATCAATAATTTAATAAAAATAAAAAGCGACATCAATGTAATTTCTAAATAAATGAAGCGTCATTATTCCGTCAGTAGTACGTAAAACTGAGTATATGAGAATGTCAGGTTGTCATCATCATTATGTCACTTACGTCACTATCTGACGTCACTAAGTGCGAAATAATGAGTCATTTATGAGTCAGTCCTTAGTCTTATGTTATGTAAAGCATGATATTGAACGACATCATACTGATGTCATATTTACATAAACGTGTTCACTGGGAGATGTACCAACCAACTTTCAATGTCTATGTAAAGGAGATTAGATTAACAAAGTGATGAGAAATATATCTTACAGTTACTTAACTTAACCTTTCCTCAAATATAAAACAGTAAATATTATAAATGAGCATTTAAATATAATTTGCTATTCTTATAATATCGGCGTTATCATACGTTCAAACGCGCCATGCCTTGGCATTTTAAAAATAAATTCCCCAGCTTTTTAAAAAAAACATAAAAGGAATTTAAAAAAAGAATACCTCATCAACTTGTGCCTGCGTCTGTTGTAGGCGACGCTGGGCGGCGATCTGCTGAGGCGTCTTCGGTCCGCCCACAGGCATGTCGCCATCGCCGGCAGGCGCCAGACCTCCTTCTGTCGCCCTGTGACGTCATACACATTAGAATTATTAACGGACAATAATGGATAATGGTAATTGAGATATCAATGAATGGCAGAGTTTCGAAGAAATCTATTGTTTTAATAATGTAATTGAATCTAATTCAATGTACTTTATTCTAATTTAATGTAATTTAATCTAATTTAATGTATAATGGTTTCTTATGTTTACGCGAATATTATACATTTAAATGAAACAAATTTACGGATTCTATCGCATACAACTCAGTCCGCCCCGTGACCATGAAGGCTGTAAAGTTTTCGAAACGTCGGGATATAAAAGTTTAATAAACCGCGATAGAATCCGTTTTTGTTTCTTTTCAATAATTTAATGTAATTTAATATAACTTAATCCTTTCTATTCATGTGTGCTATTTTCGGTATTATTCTATTTCTATTGTCGTGCTCACTCTTTTTTGATGAATGCCGTGTATTTTGATATTCATAACTGTCCTTGTGCTGTGTTAAATAATAATTCAATGTAATTTATGACTATTGTTGACGTACCTTATTAAATAAATAAAAATCTGAAATGTTTTTTGTAGCTTGGCTTTAACTAATTGTCAATGTTATACTATAGTGACTTTAATTGAATAAAATTTGTTATTTACCAGCTAATGTATGACATCTTTTCCATTGTCCAAACATATTAACAAAATGATTATAAACATACTACGTAAATACTCAACAAATCTCGACGAAGCACACTAATTTCATAAATGAGAGCACGCTTATTGTTTTCCAATAAAAATATAATATCTGAAACGATAACAAGCTCTCGAAGATCCAATAAATCAAAGCTGATTCCTCGTTACCCACGTAAGTGCTCTGAATCTGTAATCTGATCACAGGTCGAGGTCAATAGTCTCTGGAACCCGTGTCGATATAGGGGCGGCACAAATTAACTGTCGAAACACCTAAATTTCACAAGTGATCCCGTTCAAAGACTCTTTAACTTTGATCAGATACGAATTTCGGGGGAGTGGCAAATTGAGGCAATTGTTTCTCCTTGTATCTGTGTTTAGAATTTGATATAAATGATAGACGTAATCAAAATTTTATTGTGATGATTTTGAACTTAAATATGTTAAGAGTAAATAAATAAATAACAGTCACACACATAGCCCCGACCCCACACTAATCTTAGTGTGGGGTCGGGGCTATGTGTGTGACCCACAACACAAGACTCGTATCTACGAGTCTTGTGTTGTGGGTATCAGGGACTACGAGAGACTTTCGGTCTCACAACACCAGACCCCGAACACAAATATCTGTCTGTCAAACAAACATTTGTCCCGGTGTGGGAATCGAACCCACGGCTTCTCGTTTCACAGCATCATCGTTACTCTCCAAAAGCGAGCTATAAGATCTATCTACTCGCTAAGTTCTAGGAGTTCTTTGAGAGAAAAATTCAAAGAAATTAATATAATGACAGTAGCATCACAATGTATATTCGCTAATTTAATGTATGTTCATAAGAATATACAACAATTTCCTAAAATTAGTGATGTCCATAGTGTAAATACTAGAAATAAAAATAACCTTGTTGGTTATAAAACAAGGCTACACAAAATCGGCAACTCTTTCAAGGGTCTTTGTATACGCTTTTACAATAAGGTTCCCAATCATATTAAAGAACTAAATGAAAGATGTTTTAAAGCTACTATTAAGCGAAAACTAAGTAATAAAGCCTATTACAAAATTTCGGAATATTTAGATGACCTAAAGGCTTGGGAATAAGATATCCTATTACTTAGAAGCGTAGCCATTAAATTATTATTGGGAACGTTAGGTACATATATATAGTAAAGCCAATATATTTATTTCTTTAACATTGCGAACTTATATGCCTTTCATGACTTTACTTAATATTTTGTGTCTAGTACTTCAATTGTTGTATTCAGTCTGGGTATGTCATGCTCGCTAAAGTGTCTGTGCTTGCTGCGGCGCCATGTGCCAGGTCGGTCTCTTCCCTGTAGCATGGTTGAGGAGGCCGATGGCTGACACATGCGTCACTACTCGTGATCGGGTGCATCTCGTGTGGACTGGTCTGCTCAGACTGTTTCAGTAAGGAGCGACTGCTTTAAGAAATCGAGAATTTTTATCACTCTCACGACGGTCATGTGCGGCACTAGGTCTTATAATGAGTTCTATTTCACAATATTCGAAGAACAGCTTAATAAACTTGAACGTCTCCAAAATATCTGCATTAGATTTATCTTTGATCTTCGCAAAAACGATCATATTACGTATATATCATATCATATGTATATATATATGTATTTATGTATGTGTGTATATATATATATGTATTTATGTATGTGTGTATATATATATATGTATTTATGTATGTGTGTATATATATATATGTATTTATGTATGTGTATGTATATGTTTAACTATATAAGTATTAGTATTTCGTATTATTTTGTTTTGTAATTATTTTAATATATATTTTTTTTTTCTTCTCTCTTTTTGCTCTCTTTATTGTACACCACCGTCTACTTCTTCTACTTCAATTTCTGTCCATCCAAAGGTTGTCTTGAAGAGATCGCTTTTAGCGATAAGACCGCCCATTGTAGGACCATTTAGTAATTAAGTCTTTATTATGTATGCTATGTTATTATCTTTTATGGTTATACAATAAAGAGTTGTTGTATTGTATTGTAATTAAACTTAAATCGTATATATTATATGACCTATGATTATAATTATATGACCAAATATTGTTAAAAGAGCAACGCTATAGTTTCTTGGCCGTTCTTCTCTAGCGAGACTGCATTCCGAACTGGCGGTAGAGTGAAAAAAATGACTGAATCTAAATGATGTATAACATTTTATGGATTCAATACAAAAAAAACAGCCGGCTACTCACCAACTGCACCACGGAGGCTGTCTATATAGTCTGTTAGATATTCAAATCTAGCGCCTAGGTGTGTTAATAGTTAACCCGACGTTTCTAAGGCTTTATAGTCTTTATGGTCACGGGTGGACTGAGTTGTATGTCGTCACGAAAGTCACAGTCTCATAGTCGAAACATTGCACTTTTCCAAAATCAGTATTTGTTATGTTTTATAATTGGTTGTACCTAATTAGTAAGTGGGATTTGATCTATGCATACTGAGACTAATTTACTGCAAACTTTTACAAAAAAAGAAAAATAAATTGTTGAAAGAACAAAAAAAATAATAAAAAGATTTTTTTACGTTAAAAAGCCAACATCAGAGTGTACTAATAAGTTCGCGAGTATACAAAAGCAATATCTATGGCATTATAAGATTTTAATCATAATTTAGGCAACCGTTTGTTCACTGAATTGACAAATTGCTTTTGTCTAGAAGGATATAATTTTGATTTTCTCAGTATTATAATTTCATTATTGCTGCTGTGTGAAGTCTCTTGTTTGAGAAACTATAATTCTTTTGATATAAATTAGTTGTAAAGGTTAAATTATTTTGCTGTAAGACAAAAATATGTAAAGCACTATTTTACAAGGTCATTTATTACCTTTACAATTTTTATATTTCTAGTGGCCCCGGGCATACATTGCCCCGCCACAGACCACCTTATGCCGTTTATCTGTCCAAAACCATTCTATATTTCATGCTGGAACCATCTATGGGCATTCACAAAATTTCATTGAAATCGGTTGGGCGGTTTCGGAGTTAAACCAGACCAATATCGTGACACGGGAATTTTATATATAAAGATTAGCTGTTTCAGCATCGCACCATGTGGCAGTCATATTTTGTAGAAAATATAAATATCTCACCAACAGCGCTATCCTATCCTATCTTTCAAGCCATACCTACCATAGACACAAAATGTCATTGAAATCGGTTGATCGGTTACGGATATTAGCGTATATGAACACAAGGACCCGTGGTATTTACATATAAACAATTTTTTTATGAGTGTGTTATAAACACTGTACATAATCTTTATTTTTAATAAGCACATTTAATTTATATAAGTTCGACAAAGTTATGTGTTTAATTTTGTTTATTTATTTGGTATTGCGACTCCAATAAGATATTTATGACCACTTGCACTATACTTTAACAACGTCTCAATTCATGCATAACACTCTACGATGCACTCTGTCATAAACATATTAATGTAGTAGTCCCATACTACATTAATTTTATATCCCTATAGCGAGCATATCAAAATAAAACTCTTTCCCAGTTATTCAGATTATCTTGAAAAGAAATATTTTATTTATAAACTATGCTTATTTTACTAAAGAATGCTTCGGCTACGGGAAAAAGATACACTTTTTAATATTTCTGAATGAAATGAATAAATTCTTCTTTTACTGGTAAATTATTTTTATAAATTCCGTCTACATTTTCCCTTGAAAGGTTTTCTACGTAATTCATTGCCCACAGTAAACAACTTTTCGATTCATAGAATCCTCTTATTGTACTAAAATTGTTTCTTCGCAGTATCTTCTTTTAACATTAATAGTTTTTACAAGAACCTTTGATATTTACTTCCCACGCGTACACGTGTAACAGACAGGATAAAATGTTAGACAAGAGGTTTTATTAAAAGTTGCTAGACTGTACTCGCTATTTTTAATATAAAAATTCAACGTCCTTTTTAATGCCTTGGATTTTATAATTGAAAATTAATTTAGGACGGAAAATTTTGCTTTTAAGTTAAAAAGCAGCTCTTAACTATATTCATTTTAAGAAGAGTTTTCTGTTTGCAGCTGTATGTATAAAAGAAGCAACTGACTGACATATGACATATGTCAGAGACATGAAATTTTGACAGTAGGTACCTTTAATGACGTCGGCATCCACTAAGGAAGGGTTTTTGAAAATACCACCCCTAAGGGGGTAATATAGGGGATAAACGTTTGTATGAAAATCCGTCATTTTTGAAGGTAAACGCATGAAAATTGGTATTTTATCTACTTTTCTCTCAAACATGACCGGAGCCGTGAGCAGCAGCTAGTAATACATACCTAAGTTGAATAACATATCCTCAAAGATGTAGGCAAAATAGCAACTTATGCTAATGTAGGTGACATTCGCCGAAACTCTTTGATTTTTTTCCTGAAAGGCTGGCAACGCATTTGTAAGCCCTTTGGTGTTGCAGATGTTCATGGGTGGCGGTGATCACTTTCCATCAGGTGAGCCTCCTGACCGTTTGCTCCCTTCTTTTCATAAAAAAAAAGATTATGAAAAATGTATACGATAGTGGTAATCTTTTCATACATACGAATATTTATTTAATAACGTGTGTAAATTATTTTAGTAAATGCTAATTCACCAGCGTGGTGGAGGCCTTAACCCTCTCATTAGTAGAGTAGTACCAACAGTGGGACAGTATTGTTATTAGTTCTAATTTGAGTATGATGTTTAACTTTATTAAATATTGAACCATCACATTACTTTTAGAGTCAAGCATAATAAGAAGGAATATTTGAAATTTGAATATATATTATGGTTAATTTAGATAACTTAAAAATAACGTTTATAGATACATACTTTTCTGTTCTTTTGTGCATTTTTTACTACGTACGTGAGCTTTGCACGTGCCAACCGTCGAATAAATAATAAAGGGACAGATACTTCAAGCTCATGTGTGCTTTTCTTAATAGGTTTTTTTATTCTGGCAAAGTGACCACACTGCACCTGATAGTAAGCGCAGTGCCGTCCAATTCGAGTATGAAGTAGCGAGAAACAATCTGTCCCTCGCTACTCAACATAATTATGCCGGTCTGCTGTGTAGAGTCGAAGGTCTAGTGTCAGAGTACTCAGAAGGCCACAACACCACCAAACATCGTACCCCAACAAGAACAAAATGTACACTGACTGACCCCTGAACGTGACACACTTGTGTGTGCTACTATGGCGGGTTTTACACGCTGTGTACGGTGCGAGCTATCCGGGCGAATTATGTGTGAGCTTGTAAATGAGTTTTTGATTAATGTGTCAGTAATGTTTCAGCCGTCGAATTAGCGTTGACGTCTTATCCATTAACACACCATCATTTCAGCTATACATCACACATCAACTACACTACTTTAACGGTACGCAGAAGCTTTGCTGTGCCAGGTGCCCTAGCGTTGCAGAAGTCTATGGGCGGCGGTGACTACTTACCATCAGGTGGCCCGTCTGCTCGCCTGCCTATCGAGGCACTAAAAAAACATGTAAAAAGAGTAGGTATAAATGCACAGATGTACCTATTTATATGCATATTATTTGTATTCTAGTAATCGAGTAGCGGAAATACATAATGACATTTATAAATGACATTTCAACATGAACCAGTTTGTCAATTGAAACTCCGTTCCCTTTTAATTTGGTTATACCCGCATGCCTGAGAATTTTAAATAAGAATTTCGAAGGTGTGAAGTCTACCAACATGCGTTAGACCAGCGTGATAGACAAACTCCTATTTGTTTATTGTAGAAGAGGCTCGTGCCCTCGAATAGGACAGTGATGCTGGACTGAAATTGTTGAATTGTATTTACGATGCAACTGATCCTGCTGATCATCGGTCGATCACATAACTTCAAACAAAGAACCCATTCTCTACACACGAAAATACGTCGCCAGAACATACACAAAGACAGAAAAAAAAAGAAAGGCCCTCAAAGCCAACACCATTCAAAAGGATTACCTATATAGGCCTATGAAAGGTTTCACTATCAAAGTTCAAATGTTTTCATAAGAAAACAATTCTATGAATATATCTCTATACCAAACGACTACAAAACGGATCCTTACAAATTAATATTATTTTAACCCAATTTATAATTCTTCATTGACACGTAGAATAATATTCTATTTGCCTGAAGCAGTAGTTAGTAAAATTAGAAGATATTATGTATAAGACTGCCTTGGTGGCGCAGTTGTAATTGCGCATGCGTTACAACCGCAGTGCTGAGGTCTCGGGTTCGATCCCCGGGTCGGGTAAAGTGATATTTGGTTTTTCTATCTAGAAATTCTCAGTATTAGCTCGGAGTCTGGAACCTGTGCCCGGTATAGCGATAGGCTCGCCCCCTATCACATTATGGGACCGAAATTCGGCGAAAAGTGGGTGTACTGGTTACACCTCTGCCTACCCCTTCGGGGATTGTATATGTATGTATGTATTATGTATAATATTAAGTCATAATTCAAGGTACGCTCTTATTTTTTGGTTTATTTTAGTGTTATTTTTGGTTTGTGTTGGGCATGCTTTTGTATCCACCACGCTGGCCTAATGCAGGTTCCCGGTCTATAGAAACCTTCGAAATTCTTATTTAGAATTTTCAGGCATGCAGGCTTCCTCATGATGTTTTTCTTCACCGTTTAAGCGAGCGATAATTAAAAATGAATACACACGTAACTTTGAAAAGTCAAAGGTGCATTTGGACTGATGTGGAACCAGCGACTTTTGTCTATGCATTCTGTAGCACCACCAACTAGGCTATCGCTACTTGTTATATACAGGCATTATATTCAAAATGAATGAAGTGACCTTTCTAAAACCGAATTATTCTACAAGTAATCTATCCCCGAGTTATAAAAGGGTGAGTTCACAGGTGCCTAAACTAACAATCGGATTTTACGGTTGTTATTCATACGAGCCCCAATAAAATGGTCCGAGGTTTGTTGTCTATTACCGAGTATAAAGTTATGTTCACACCACTCTGCCTAATGCATAAGTAAACAACGGTCAGTTTCGTCAACATCGCACAGGCCTTTTTGTGTTTACTTTTAATTAATTATTCGTTTTTCAGCATTTGAATATAGAATCAAAGGTTTTTCATGTACAAAGAAATATTTTGCTTTTAATAAAAAAGGTAAAATTTTTCAGTCCGGCTTCTGAGTCGTCCTGCCAATTTGATATTTACAGTTCCAGAGTATTTGCTCATTTTTAATTAATTATTTTTTTGTAGCAAAATTTTACTGTATTTTTTTTTCAAAAGAGCCGTCTGTTATTTCATGGCGAATTAAAAAAATTATGAAATAAGTAATAAATTAGAATTCTATAATCATTCCTACAATAATTGTATACCGTATATAAAAGCTGGATTACTTTTAATTTTTTTAAGTATAGTTTCCGAAGTTAGTAAAACACACAATATTATAATATAAGAGTTTCCTTGTTTTTTAAGGAACTGTTAAGATCTTTAATAAAGAAGTGCAGCAATAGGTAGCTTCGTAAAAGACTACTTTCTTTTTATAAGAGTTCAAGAAATGTAAAAAAACACATGATATATAGCAGTAAAACCCTTTCCATATAGATTTACATAGAAGCCATACAAACCATTAGAGTTAATCAAGCATCTGATTTACAAGTGCTTGCGTATGTTGTGACGGGGAATAAAAAATATGACAAAACTTTTCAGCCTATCAAATAATTTTCAGCTCGTAAAATAACTTATGTCGTGCAGAGTTTGATCTAAAATGTTGTATAACCTTTGAACAAGATAGAAAAAGTTAGATAAGATGAATGAATAAACCATTTTATGGAAGCAATTCATTACTAGTTGTGGTTGCTTGTGTATGGGAACACTGAAGTTTAAGTTGTAGTGTAGCTCTTTCTGGTAGCTATAAAATAAATAAATAAAGCACAAATCAAAACGAGACAAATAAAACACAACTCAAAGTAAGTAGAAGATGCATAAATAGAATTATAACATTCGGTGGACTGTTCTGAGCTACTGACAAAAATAGGGTTACGTACCCATACTAGGTATATAAGGAAACCATGTCTATTGCACGCACCCACTGCGAAGTCTGTTTATCATCAAAACTCCTATATACCCAGAGTCAGTAGAACATTTAATGCATTAAAAAAGGCGTTGATTTGGATTTATTTTTTACAAGTGTCTCGATATTAAAGAAAATCTTGGCTGATGCTTTCTTTTTGTGATATGTATTTTATTTTCATTTTCTCACTTCTCTTTACGTTTTAGTTAAAAAAAGTATTTCTGTAATCTTCTGAGCTGTCTGCTAATTACTTCTAACATAATTTTATACCTATCTGTGAAAACTTTTAATTGGCCTTATGTTACATAATATTTGTACAAACTATATGTATGTTAGCTGTTAATTTTCCGTAAATAAATAAATAAATGAATAGCCCATTAAAGTATTGAAATATAGCATTGGTATTGCATCTTAGTACATATAAAAGCGAAATATCAATTTAAGTAGAGTCATGCCTTAGAGAGATTTGTGTATAACATAAATAACTCGACTGGATAACTTACAGAAAACTGAGGTGAAGTACCAATATGGTAGGTATCGTATGGTGAGAAAGATTTCTGGAGCCCCAAATCCCACTCTTCTTGCCAAAATCCAATCTTTAATAACGGGTTATCTTATATTGTAGTTGTTAACAGGCGGTGTAAATCATTTATCTGGTGATTTACTTGAAATTTTACGGCCTCTAAGGAAGAGTTTTACGAATATCCATTTCAAGGTGGTTATGAAAATCACTAAAACCGGCACCAGGCCGGCATGATTAGTGCGGTCAATGGCCCTGTACGGATGTCCCGTATGGGCCGAGTCCCTGAAAGCCCGCTGCGTCGCCTTGCTGCGCAAACCGCAGCGTTTGGTGGCGCAGCGAATAGTAAGGGGCTACCGCACGGTCTCCCACGAGGCGGCCTGCGTATTGGCCGGCACACTCCCTTGGGAGTTGGACGCCAAACTCCTCTCGTCAGCGTTCCTCTGGCGGGAGGAGGCGTCCAGCCGCCGTCAGGAGAGACTGGCCCCGAGGGAGATTGCGGCCCGGTTTCGCAGAACCGCCGTGGAGGAGTGGCATTCCAGGCTGGAGAGCCCGACTGGGGGCTTGAGGACAGTCGCGGCAGTGCGTCCTGTCCTAAAGAGATGGCTAGACAGGCGCCACGGGGCGCCTACGTTCCGACTGACACAGGTATTAACGGACCATGGGTGTTTCGGTTCCTTCCTGTGTCGGATCGGAAAGGAGGTGTCCGCCGTGTGCCACCACTGTGGCAACTGCCGCGAGGACACGGCCCAACATACGTTGGAGGAGTGCCCAGCCTGGGACGAAGAGCGCAGCGCTCTCAGAGCAGTCGTTGGAGGAGACCTCTCGCTGCCGGCCGTGGTGTCGTCCATGGTCGCCAGCCGGAGGTCCTGGCGTGCGGTGGCCCACTTCTGCGAGAACGTCATCTCGCAGAAGGAGAGTGCTGAGAGGGATCGGGAACGATATGATCCCTCCCGCCGCCAGAGAAGACGTAGGAGGCGCCGGGTTGACGACTGACCGGCGTCTCCCGCCCTGTGGAATGGGGGCGTTTGAATTCCACCACGGTAACCCCTGCCTGTCGTACGAGGCGACTAATAGGGGCCATCGGGGGTCGCGGGCGCGCAGCGGAGGGCTGTTAGCCCGTATCGATGCACTCCCAAATTCGGAGCATTGTGCGACCCCGAGATGGACGGCAGCGCAGGTGGTAAGGCCTCGTTCGCTGTCGTTGTTCGGTGCGCGGGGGCTCCTTAGCCCTCCATGGAGATGGGCTGCTACGCAGCACCGCGCAGGGGCGATTCCGGCTGCAATTCTAGCACTCCTTAGAATACCCCGGGATCGCTCCGTAAGCGCCTAAGAAGGCCACCGCGGGGTTTTAGCTGGTAGTGTCGGGTGGGTTGTATATAGGGGTTAGGGACTCGGCCCAGCGGCAGCACGGATAGCCATCATCCGTGCGAGGGGGATGCTGGGTCGTAAGACCGGCTAGTCCAGCATACCCGTTTTATTCTTAATCCGCTTCCCTCCGGAGCGGGCGGCAGTAATAAAACGCTTTCCCCGCGACAAAAAAAAAAAAAAAAAAAGGCCGGCATGATTAAGTAGCGAAGTATACTTGTGGCTTGCTATTGGATACTCTTACTGGACGGCAATGCACACCATCAGGTGCAGTGTGGTCACTTTAACGTGCCCGAATTTAAAATAAAAATGGGTGTGTGTACTTATGTACGCGTGTGAGAAGTTATACTTCTTTGGCCTCATTAAAAATATGATAATATAAATATATATTTATATTTTATAATATAAATATATATATTTTTTCATAACGCGCCTAAAGAAGTATAGCTTCAATGAAAATGCAAGGTTTATCTACCTAGAACTCACTAGCCAGTCATGTACCGCATGTATAAGCTCGCCGGCGGTGCGTCAAACACTGGCCACTTTTAGGGATATTTCCTCGCTTAGCGTGTTCTACCGTCTGTATCATGGTGAATGCTCTGAAGAATTGTTTGATCTTATCCCATCCTCTCCCTTCCATACCAGAACCACGCGTACTGGATTGCGGAGCCACAGCTTTGTGGTGTCTACTACCCCGGCCCGAACTAAGAGGTTCGCAAACTCGTACTTTTGCCGCACCATCAAGCTGTGGAACAGTTTGCCAGCTACCGTGTTCCCTCCTTCCTATGATCCTGGGTCCTTTAGGCGTAGTGTGAAGAAGCTACACAGCAGGCCGGCATGATTGTATTGAGTAGCGAGTGATAATCTATCCCTCGCTACTTGATACTATAACTGGACGGCACTGCACTTACCATCAGGTGCAGTGTGGTCACTTTGCCGAGTCACGATAAAAAAAAAAAAAAAAAAAAAAAAAAAACTTTCGCCGTTCTTACATGCTATTTTTAACTTTAATGTTATGGAAATAAAAATGATTTTGGCTTGTGTTTTACTACTCCCTACTTTATTTATTTTTAATTTCCTTCTGGACACGAGTGGCTAAACTGATGAAACTAATGAAACGATATCAAATCTCCTTACATTTTATGGGAGCCTGATACTTAATGTGAATAATGACAGTGACGTAGGATGACGTACCCAAGTCACTAGAAATGAAACGGTATGAAATCTAAAAAAGGGCAACTTCAGAAGTATTACTTTTGTGTCACGCGCATCTTAAAATTTCACTCTCATCATTTTTTCATAACGCGGCTAAAGAAGTATAACTTCAAAAACAGCATGATATGCGACCCTAAGCTAGTATATTCATAATTACTATAATAATGTCAAGTAATGTCAGTTATTAAGTAATTATAATAACCATATAATTTCTAAGTAGAATGATGTTAGTATTACACACATATACACATACATTCCCATCTGTATCCCATGGGGGTACGCAGAGACTAATGAGGGCCACAATACGATCCTAACGCACTTCTTTCGCCTCTTCCACATTCTCTCTCTATTATATGAGTGTTATATATAGTTTATACACCAATTAGTTCATTAAGAACTTTCGTTAAGAACTATCACGTTGGCGTTCTATGGTAATCTGTGATAGATTCAAACTAGAAACAGGGAAGCAGTGATAGCCTATCGAAAAAAGGAGTGCCAAGATTTTAATCGCTCGTTTGATCCCAACCCATAAGGCAAATACTTCTAAATTTCCGATGTTACGTGTAAATTCATTGTTAATTATCATTCGTTTAAATGATGAAGTAAAATATCATGAGGCGCCTGTTTTTTCCCCGCCGGAAAATACCTCTTATCTGGTTATGCTGGACTCACCGACCTTCTGACCCAGTTTACCCGAGGGACTACCAGATCGAGGTCATAACCAATTTCCCTACGCTGGTCTACCGACTAAAAACCCCGCGTTGGCCTTCAGCGGTGCATGAGAATGGTCCCGGGGGATCCTAAGTGAAGCTCTGGATTGCTGCCGGAACCATCCCTGCGCGGTACCTTTATCCCGTCTCACCGTGAGAATAATGCATACTTTATTATTACAAAAAAGGTATGTGAAGTCTACCAATCCGCAACAGGCCATTAGGTATTGACTGAATGAAATGAAATACTGTATATACCTAGTCAGGTCATAAATTCTGTCACATGTTTAATATAAAATAAACAAGTTTATTCATTATGTAACCATTTATATACCAAAATGAACTTAACAAAACATAGATTCTTATGACACTAAAGTTTATTCAAAATGACCTCCGTGATTTTGAATACAGGCCTTCAATCTGCGCGGCCAGTTGTCTATCGCAGCACGAACGAGGTCCATGTCAATATCGGCGGCTGCCTTAATCAAGGATGTCTTGAGTGACTCCAAATTGGGATGAGGCTTTGAGCACACCTTTTCCTCCAAGTGTTGCCTTATCTTGTAATCTAACGGATTCAAATCTGGACTGGAGGAGGGCCAGTCTTCGTGCCGGATGAAGTCGATTTCACGCGCCGCCAGCCAGTCTTGTGTGCTCTTCGCTCTATGAGCGGGCGCCGAATCTTGTTGGAATACCCAGTGCCTGTTATTGAACATGGTATGAGAAACAGGTTCCACAAGGTTCGTCAGGACTGTATTTTGATACACAACTGCATTCGTTTTTACACCTTTCTCACAAAAATGTACCTCTGTTAAGCCCCAATAAGAAACTCCCAACCATACCATGAGCGAGGATGGAAAATGACCTCGTTGGACACGCGGAATACGGTTGCTCGCTTCTTCACTACTGTGTGCGTACACCTTACCATTTTGTTTGTTGTAGCTCTCTTCTACGGTAAAAATTTTTTCATCTGAAAAAAGAATTTCCCGATATTTTTTCCCGCGTACCGCTTCAACAAAGCGCGGCATCTCTTCAGTCTCAGGTAAATAAGACGAGCATTCAAACGATGTCCTGTTTTTCTTCGATATGCCCGAAGCCCTAAGTCTTAATTTAACACCCTTTTCACCGTGGTTCTGCTTAACCCCATCTGAAGGGCCAACAGTTTCTGCTTACGTTTGGGATTTCTTTGAATTCGCGCCTTCACAGCTTTTATCACTGCTGGAGTCCTAACAGACCGAGGGCGACCACTTCTTGACCTGTCATCTACACTAGAGTCTTCATTGTATCGTTTGATGGTATGATCAACGAATCTTTTGGTTATATTCAAATTTTTCAGTATGTCAAAAATTTGAATTGGCGCGTAACCGCAACGATGCAACGCAATTACTGCAACACGGTCTTCTTTAAGCGTCCACTCCATATTTAAAAATGAGTAAAATTCTAAAAAGTATACATTTTTATTTTCATGAACAATTTGAAATTCGAATTCAATAAACTTTTTTGTGGCCAGCATTCTAAAATAAAAGTTTTTACTGTGTGACAATACTTATGACCTGACTAGGTATAATACATAGTTTTGCCAAATTCAAACCTTCTTAGCAATATAACTAATATAATTGATGTGTATATCATAAAACGTCCTCTATAGCCAATGATACTCACCCGAGCTTGGGAATAAGGTTACATTATATGTAATTTCGCCAGTAAATTGAGGTCGCAGAAAAATAATTGACAATAGAGATGTGATCGACATAATATCGACTACACCCGCATAACGTCTACTTGTTCTGTACTTTTAAATCGCGTGCTACTTTGTCGTGTCGAATTTCGAAAGCCCGATCGATTGAGTTAGTACTAAACTCTTTAGCTACTATTTAGTTATTAGTAAAAATATTTAAAAAGGGTGTACGTGAAGCTAAGTTTCTGGCGCTTATTAAAGAATCATTTGGTGATTCAATTTTAAGTTGTTAAATAAATCTTTTTATTAATTTGATAAACTACCTCCATCAAAACTGATATATTTACCAAATAAATAATATCAGCCGCTTATATAATGTTCCTTGCTGAGCACATTTCCTCTCTAATAAAGAGAATGGTTCGTTAGCGCTATTATATATAAGAAACATTGTACATACAATAACATACTGTTAGCTTACCATTTTATATTAATTCATCTCTAAGTTTCATAGTTTACAAAATGGAGAGTGCTAAAGGGACAGTAGGGCAGTGGGGCCGATTAAGATTTTTTGCATACCGACTATTTCAAGAATATAATCGCTTTCTAATGTACAACTCATTATTGTTCATGACAAATTAGATTATGACATATATTCTATTATCATAAATCAGGTAGTCAGAAATAGCCTCATTACGCAGCGGGTGCTAAGAAAGTTGTGAAAAGAGTAGTAGGTTTGATTTCTGCACTGTGACAAATATTTGTGTGTTTTTTTGTTGTTTCGTATCTGAATGTTCTAGAAAGTTAAGTCCCTCGTAGTTCTTGATATAAATAATAATTATATTAGACCGTATATGTTTTGCCTCACTGCTGTTCTACTGATAAAAAGGATTAGGTTTTAAGGTTATAGAGGATACAAAACTTTCATTTTTTTATCCTGGCACGGCAAAGTGACCACACTTGACCTGATGGTAAGTAAGATGGTAATGCACCTAATGGGTCCAGTTACGAGTATCAAGTAGCGAGAAACAATCTATCCCTCGCTACTCAACACAATCATGCCGGCTTGCTGTGTAGCTGCTTCACACTACGCCATGGGGCAAAAAGGTGAAGAAGCGGTGGAGGGTCTAGTATCAGAGTTCACAGAAGGTCGGAACACGGCCAAACATCGTACCCCAACTCTAGACCCTCGACAAAAACCGATATACACTGGCTGGCCCCAGAGTGCGACACACTTGTGTGTGCCACTATGGCGGATTTTACACCTTGTGTACGGTGGTCGCTATCCGGGTGGATATGAATATTCTACCACTAGCCTATTGTGTTTAGTACTATGTGTGTGGCTGTGAAGGTATTTATTTAATATTTACCACGAAGGAAAGACGTTGGCAATTTTGCTGGAGGATTTAAAAATACATCTATAAAATTTTCTTTTTACAGTAAAAGTCGGCAATCGCGTAAGTGGATCACCAGACGACAGGAGATCTCCGGTACTCATAAACCTAAACTACAATTCTACAAAAATCTGGCTGCCGTGGCGGAATTTAAAGAAAAGGAATTGGAATTTCGAAAAGACTGCTTTTCGCTAATAGGGGTAGAGCCACGCTGTAGAAATATTTGTCTACAGCATGAATGGGCCGGCTCGACCGGGGTAGTACCACTGTCTCACAGAAAACCAACGTAAAGTGACAGTTCACTGTCGCGTTTCGTATGGTAAGTGAGATATCCGGAGGCCCAGATTCCCCCTTCCCTTCCCTGATCCCTATTCCTGTCCTTTAAGGCCGACAGCGCATACGTGATACTTTCTGTATTGTAGATGTTCATGGGCGGTGGAGATCACTTAACATCAAGTTACCCACTGGCTCGTTTGTCGGACTATGATATTAAAAAAAACTGCAATTCCTAAATCTTTGAAGATATTTTCTTCAAATATTATGAACCAGCTTGATTATCAGCTTTCGAATGAAATGCATTAAATGTCATAACGTCGCAAATAGACAGAAAAAGTATTAAACTTGTCAACCTTCTTTTTAGAATCTCGGATTAAGATATAATTTCAAAAGGTTTTCAGTGGAAGCTATACTTGTATTTGATAAGCCGTGTGACCTAGTTGTACGGCTTTTCAATTTCAATCTCCCGGTTCGCGTACGCCTTATATATATTTTTCAATTATGCCACTTAGATAGAAGCAAGTGTGTTGTTTATAATGAGTCATATGTAAGGTTAGTCTATGAGCTCTAGTTAGAAAGGAGAGATTGGTCGCAAAAAGATGAGAACAAAGGAATAGGAACTAATGATGAAGACTGTTTTTTTTGACATTAAAACAGACACTTCAATTACATTTATTTGTACATAGATAAATACACTCAACAGTCACGCATAGTCTTGTGTCCTAGATGTCAGGTACTACGGGAGACTTTAGGTCTCACAACACCCAAACCCGGTGACTATACAAAATAATAGAAAAATAACTAATTCTAGGAATTTAACTAGATCAAACAAAGAGAAATACATCCAAATTTCAATAGAGAAGATGGTTGGAAGCTAGCATTAACCTGGAATACAATTATACATTTTATCAAAACGGAACCCAAAAGACCAACCGCCAGACCTTCTGACACTATGAGCTCTTTCTGCGTAAAACGGACTTCAACAAATAAAATTAGAATCAACTCTATGGAGAGTAGAAAATTTGCAAATACTTTCGTGACAATATACAACATGAAGACCGTAAAGCTTTCGAAACGTCGGGTTAAAAAGGAAACTAAGAATCGGAAAATGCTTCTAAAATACAAATGAAAATTATATGAATACTAGATGTTGCTCGCGACTTCGCCCGCGTGGTAGTTTTTTTGTGTAAGAGGTATAAAATCCATGGAGACATCTTAAGCTATTACACCTTTCTATATCATGCTGTCCCATAGGAACCGTGCATTTTCCGGGATAAAATTCTATGTCATTCTCAGACACTCAACTAACGCTATGCAAAAAATCATGTCGATTCCTTGCTCAGTGTAAAACAAATACGAAACTATCCCACGGCATCCGTACATTTGTCCCGGAGAAAAAGCAGCCTATGTGTTATTCCAGACTATAATATATCTCTGAGCCAAATTTCAACCAGATCCGTCCAGCCGTTCTGACGTGATTGAGTTACAAACATCCATCCATCCATCCAAACATTCGCATATATAATAGTAGTAAGATGTCCAAGTAACGACTTAAATCATTTTGTCCATTAAATACAGATCTCAGGGCAGGTTTTATTCGTCGATTTTATAGCAAAATTAAGTTATAGTGACCTAAATTACATTTAAAATTAAAAGTTATGTTTATAAATTAATATTGAAATTACTTTAAATAAAAAAATAACATTGCTTTTAAATAATAGTATTTTTTTCGTAAATATGGAAATAAAACAGTAAATGTCGGCTCATAAGGAAATTTGACCATTCCAGTGAAGCGAAGAAAATACGAGACAGCTGTTATCACTTATTTAATTTGCAAATCAATTATTAGCAACTATATAAAATAGCTTGATATTTTTTTATGGAAACCATATTATCACGAACAATAATAATTATAACATCGTATGGCACCCGGTCATAAATCAGAAAAGACCCAGTAAAATTATTTTTGAATTTAGAAATATATATTTTTGAATAAATATGTTTTGAATAAAGAATCGTACTCACATTTTTCCTGCTGTCGCTTTTAGATTTTCGGTTGACGAAAGACTGGAATGGAGTCCGCTATTATTGATCTATCACAGCCGTTAGTCCAACCGAATTCTAAAATCGATTCGTAGAGTTCAAAATATCTCCCGAACTGTATTACTTCACGACCCAACACCAAATGAATGTGATTTATGAATGGAAAGCTCTCACTAGATTTCCCTACAAATATATCGGCCAATGATCTATTTTTAGTGACACCTTTTACGGGCGAAAGGGCTCCCGAATCATAAAAAACATATATTATGAACACACACAGTCGATTTGCCGAAGGTATGATGTAGAGAAAACTCTAAATGTTGTCGCGAAATGTGGATTTCAGAAAATGTAGACAGTAGAAGAAAACCTTCCGCGACCAAGTTTCCCGTTTTGTATGGGAGAGGGCGCGACTGTACTAGCAATAATAACTACGTACTGTCTAAAAATATCATCCACGGTAGCCTTTCGAAATACGATGCTATTCACAAAACGGTAGAGTTCAAAGTCTCTCGCGTGATAGAGTCAAAGTCGCGCATGTGTGCTCGCACTTATCAAGTTGTGTGAGTCAAGTTATCAGCGCATGCGTACTATAACGGTCAGATGTTAACAAAAATCAATCCGGCTCGGTACGTGGGTGTTACGTAATGAGTGAGACATGCCCCTAATTGGTTTTAATCTTGTAAAAAAGAATATATCCCTTTTATGTTCATAAACAGGGAATGCGAGGGTAAATCATCAATTACTTAACATTGTTCAATCTTGTGTAATAAAGCTATTCGAGTAGATAAGGAATATGCGTAGGTGATATAGTAACACATTTGAACAGCATGAAACCCTTAAAAAATATATTGCTTGAACCTCAGTTTGCTATTTATTTAATACTATACAAAGTTTATTTGCAAGTAAGGAAATAGGGCTTATATTTTAAACTCATAACTGAATATGTAATATTGAATATGGAACATAGCGATTCCAATTATATGGAAACAGAATTAAGTTATCATGTTCAAGAACTTCGGTAAATTTTCGAGTGTTTCGTGAATTTGCCATAACTATATAAGTGACAGAGTCATGCTTCCCACAGTTTTTAATGAGGCTCATATCACAGTTAATTAGACAATTTTAGTGATTATTGAGTTAGGGTGACATAGATTCGAATCCCCATGAAGTGACTAGGTTTAGTGAATTTGTGATTCGGAACAATAAAATTTATTTAAAATAGAGAGAACCTTGTTTGCATGGATTTACTTTAAAGGTTTTTTAATTAAAGTAGATTTACCACAATTACTCCTCGACTCAGTGGGACCGAGTTAATCTTATCTGGTTTAACATTGACACTGTAATTATCTCTCCAGGACAAATTTCTAAGAATAGGATTTTATACTGGTTTAAATGAATATGATGACTCTGCTAAGTCTTATTGTAATTTATGTGAAAATATTTTTATTGGTGCAAAAAGGATTCAATTCGATGATATATTTTTTATGTATGAGAGTCTCCGCACAAATGTTTTTGACGATATTTTCTTTGTTTGATCGGATTACGTTAATTTTTTGTATAGTTTTATTTAAGTTGATTTATTAGTTATATTTAAAATTTAGTTTCATTATGTATCAATTTTGATGAAATAAAATTAAATTAGTACCAGCGCTGAATGTGTTAGATTAGATTTATAGCTAATTTTCACCGTTTTTTAGGCCTTTTGTTTTTATTCTGAACACTGTATAACTGACACATTAGTTATTTACCAAGGAAGAGAAGAGAAATGATTAATGGCAAATAATCAACATTATTGAGGACTTACATAATGCCAGAGGAACCGTTAAGTCGACCTTTACGAAAAGGAATTGGTTGGAAGGAGGAATAAATTAGTAATGTCTCAAACTGAATTGGCAAGGTGCAGAAACTTTTTTTAGCCTATTTTAATAGTGTAAGCTTGCACTGTACTGTAAACACTATTACTCTACTCTCCTCTGTACTGTACTACTACAGAACACTGTACTGTTGCACTGTAGACAGTTTTGTCTACATCACGAATACCCCGGCTTAAAGGCAGCTTACCCCTACGTTCTCCTATAAAAATATTTATAAAATCCGCCCCAGTTTCTATTCTCAGCTTATTCTAAACATATATTATTTACGTAGGTTCCGTATCTTGAGTTTCGAATGTGGATGGTGTACAATAAATTGCGCTGCTTATTCAGTGAGGCGGAAAAGAGTTGATGTATCAGAGGGAGCAAAAGATGGACAGATGTGTGAGAAACGGCACGGCACTGCGCTTACCATCAGGTGCAGTGTGGTCACTTTGCCGCGCCAGAATATAAAAAAAAAATATATATATACATTTGTTGAAATTGCTAGTATAGACAATTGTGTTCACCTCTAGAAGGTATTTACAACTTACTCCAAAAAAATGCTAAGTTAAAGCACTTAACTGGATTATATAATACTAGCTGTTGCTCGCGGCTCCGCCCGCGTGGAGGTCATGTTTGGGAGAAAAAGTATACAATACAAAATACCAATATTCATGCGTTTAACTTAAAAATGACGGATTTTCATACAAACTTTCATTCCTTATTTTACCCTCTTAAAGGCGGAATTTCCAAAAATCCTGAAACATATATTTTTTATTTTTAACTAAAATGCCAAATACTAATTTTCATGAATTTAACTTCAAAAATGACGGATTTTCATACAAACTTTCATCCCTATTTTACCCCCTTAGGGGTGGTATTTCCAAAAACCCTTCCTTAGTGGATGCCTACGTGATAAAAGGTACCTACTGTCAAAATTTCAAGTCTCTAATCCCAGCCGTTTAGGCTGTGCGTTGATCGATCAGTCAGTCAGTCAGTTTCTTCTTTTATATATACAGATATGTTAGGAACAATTTTAAAATCTAAGACAACATTTTTTTTTGAATAGATACAATACATTAATAAAATTTACCGTTGACTAACAAAAAAAAAAAAACAATGAACGGAAGTTTATCGGATTACGGTTTAAATAAAAATTAAAATAAATAAAAATAAAAATCTTTATTCATCATGTAGGCATATATGACTTACTTATGACAGGTCAAAATACAAATGGAAGTTCTCCATACGGGAATGAGTAATTATGGTTAGTGGCGTAGGAACTTGGAATCTACCATCAAGGGCTGGTAGGCAGGGATACAACGTCGAGGATAGGACTGGAAAAGGAGAAAAGAGGATGACCGGAAAATGAAAGGAATCATGATCGTCGATAAAGGAACTGACGGGAAATGATGATCATGACAGGAATGGGAGGGGAGAAGTTGAAAGGAAACAGGACGGATTTGGAAGGAAAGTAAACCCTAGTCTAGCTAACCTACCAGCCTTTCACTAACTATCTAAGCGATGACGACACGAAGAAGAAAGGCAGAAAGAAACTCCGGGCTTATTTTTTTCGTCATCAATTGTAACATTTTTTTTTCTTCTCGTTATAATAAATTTATAAACATATTGTATCAATATATGGATTAATGCATACATAGCACCGTTAAAACTTAAATCTTGATAACATATAAAAAAAAACAAATTAAATGGTGTATCATTGCATTAAACCCACATTTACAATTGACCATACATTGGCATATACCTACGTTGAGACAATTTACATTTAAAATATAATTCAAAGGCCTACACTTTATAAACTGAACGATCGATCGGTCGTCTTTTTCTTAAATTAATAAATATGTCAGACAAAGAAAAAATGTTGAAATAGATTTTTTTTAAATAAGTATACATTAAGGACCTTTAAAATACACAGTTTATAATTATTCTAGTAATGTTATAAATTCAAAGAGATGCCACAGTATCTTGGTGCAGTGTGCAGGGCCGATCCCAAACATCCCTATCTGCTATATAATCTGCTACTTTATAGTAGCCTCTAGACATCAATACTTTTTTAACGTGGGATTTAAATGTATTTTCCTGCAAATTCGTTACTTCGGAAGGTAGTTTATTATAAAATTTTACACAGTTACCCATAAACGAATTATTGGTCTTACTAAGTCTTAACTTTGTAACTGCGAGTTTGTTCCTATTTCTTGTAAGCCAAATTTTTGCGGACATACATTATATTTTGAAAGATGTATTCGGCCGGCAACGTCAGTATATTAATATCTTTAAACAGTTCTCGAAGAGAGTCGCGAGATCGGAGGTTGTAAATTGCGCGAATCGCTCTTTTCTGCTGTATAAAGATTGTCTGCAGATCTGCAGCAGAACCCCACAGCAAAATGCAATAGGACATAATGCTGTGAAAGTAAGCAAAATATACTAACCTAGCCGTCGCCACATCCGTCAGCTGTCTAATTTTTCTAATTGCAAATACAGCGAAGCTCAATTTACTAGAGATCTTTTTTATGTGTGGACCCCACTGCAATTTAACATCTATTGTAACTCCAAGAAATACAGTTGACGGGACTAAATCTAATGAATTTTCACCTAAAGATATATTTGTTTTTTCTTGGGTCACACTAAGCATTGAAAATTTAATACAATTAGTTTTACAAATAAACACGGGTACTAGCGGTGTTAGTCAAATTTTGTATCTATTACACTATTTTCACATGCAGGGCTCCTCACGATGTTTTCCTTCACCGATAAAGCAAGCGATAATTAACAATGAATAGAGACTATCCCGCCCACAGACCCGCCATTGTAACTCGTGTTGAACCAGGATTGGCAATGACACGCATTTCGACACCAAGTAATAAAACTCGCCTAGTCTCTGCGAATGCTTAACTGTCTTTTATCCCGCAACGAACTTAATCAAATAGAAATATAGGGAGGACTTGGAAATAAGAACTGTCCACTTCCCTCCATTCCGTGTAAGCTATTTGGGTTGGTTTCGGACCATGGCTTTTCGCCTTGGCAGTCCATACCACTTCCCACTAGGCTATCGCTGCTTTTATATTCAACTATTCAAAAGAAAATTGGCAATAATCGGCTGTATACCTATGCGCAACAGAATGTGCATTAATCCAATGAAATCTCAGAAAATATATAGGTTACAAAAACTTCTATTTATCACAGATACTGTTACAGAGCGGAGTCGTGAGGAGAAACTAGTCTATAATATATCTATTAGAATCACTCGAAGTTTCGAGAAAGCCTTGACAGGGCGTTGCCAACACTTTTGTACTTATACTAATTGTTTATATATCAAGTGAGCAGTACGTTAAGATCACAGATAAATAAACCTAAAGACGCCACTTACCCTCAAATGTGAATATAATCTTAATATAGTAAATAGTGAGACTTAATACGATCATGATATTATATTAGAAAGATTATGGGTAAAGTTTTTATTAGCCAGGGCAAAAATCACGTGTGTATCAGTGCTGTAAAACAGCCTTGACTAATTAATTTGACGCAATGAATCCTAGGCACTAACGGTAATAATATTTATAAGTATGACGCAAATCATACTTATAAATATTATTGTATGTTTAAAATCTGTAAAATAGCCTTAATTTTTTATATTTATGGAGGTCATGTACAGCAATCCTATTTAATATCTGATATTCATAAGATTGCTCAACATTAAATTGAATTGCTGGAATTTAAATTAATTGTGAGCTATAAACATAATATAGCCACATTGTAAGCAGCTTTGGAAAGAACAATGCTAGAGTTTCTTATCAAATAAACACATAAAAACGCAAACTCGAAATCTTTTATGGATTCAATAACTATTGAAATTGAAGTTACGCTTGAAGAGCGTGGTTAAGCTATAACGTGGTGTCTTGAATTGGTTTATTCGTCTGTGGATAGCCTAAATACCGATGACAGCACGTGTCAAAGTGGCTTGCCTCGGTATGACATTGACTAAGCATGTATGAACTGTAATTGCATAGGGCACTTCCGAGTTCCAATATGTATTTCCTTGTTTGTGTTTATGATCTTACTTCAGTTTTTAATTGCGGATAATTGGAGCAGAATAGTTGAGACAGAAAACAGACTGAGCTGTAGCGACTAAAGTGTTTTTATCAATGATCGTACGACAGGACTAGTGTTTCAATTATTTGGAGCAATAATTATCAAACAGTCTCCCAACGCCGAGACTTAATAGCTCACACGAGAGGTCGTCGGTTTCATCCCGTTCTGAGAAAATTATTTGTATGTTTCACAGATATTTGTGTCAGAACTGGGTTTTGTGCGGCCGAAAATATTTCATAGCTCTCGATAACATCAGATATTTTTTCTTTGTGGCATTAGTACTAAGTGTCTGATTATTGTTATTGAGTACAAAATAAAAATCTTTCCAAAATCTAAAATATAACCACTATAAATCCATATAAAGCAATAAGTTCGACGAATGTGAAATTTGCTACCAACTGTTAAATAGCAGAAAAAGGATACTCGATACAAGATATGACGTCATCATCGTTACAACGCAAGCGTGAAACGGAGATCGCATTATCCGTCAATAAATGCCCATTCTTCCTCATATCTATACTTTAAATATTAATAATCACCGGATTTTCTACTATGTGTTCGTAGTTGGAAGTTCGTTTGGAAGTGGTAGAGCCACGCTATAGACATATTTGTCTACAGCATGAATGGGCCGGCTCGACCGTGGTAGTACCACTGTCTCCCAGAAAATCAACGTAAAGTGACAGTTTACTATCGCGTTTCGTATTGTAAGTGAGATATCCAGATTCCCCCATCCCTTCCCTAATGCCTATTCCTGTCCTTTAAGGCCGACAGCGTATACATGAAACTTTCGGTATTGTGGATGTTCATGGGCGGTGGAGATCACTTAACATCAGGTGACCCACTGGCTCGTTTGTCTATAAAAAAAAGTCTATTTAAAAAAATATATTCTCGATAAAAACCCTCAATTAGGCTTTTGTTAGATAAGAACCAGGGCTTTCGACCGGCGTAGGACCACTTCTATTGATTTGATGAAGATAGTATATTATGTACTGGTCATGGGTCACATATCTTAAATATCTTTCGGAGCATGTGCATAAAAAGGTCATATTACCTATCTGTCTATCTTTAAGACTGCCTCGGTGGCGCAGTTGTAATTGCGCATGCGTTACGACTGCTGTGCTGAGGTCTCGGGTTCGATCCCCGGGTCGGGTAAAGTGATATTGGGTTTTTCTATCTAGAAATTCCTCAGTATTAGCCCGGAGTCTGGTAAATGTGCCCGGTATGGCGATAGGCTCGCCCCCTAGTACATTATGGGACCGAAATTCGGCGAAAAGTGGGTGTACTAGTTACACCTCTGCCTACCCCTTCGGGGATTACAGGCGTGAGTGTATGTGTGTGTGTGTCTATCTTTAAAAATGACTTATGTATAACCAAGGTATATATTTTGTATAGTTTCATTTATACTTATTATTAATCTTCAAAGTAATTTACGAACTAAGTTTATCATTTAACAAGTATAACATCGGTATGATGTAGCTCTCACAGTGGTTTTGCATAAATCGTCGGCAATTTGAGGTAAATGCCGCCAATTAGATATGACATTTCAGCTCCCTCGCCAAGGCTCCATTCAATATCTTCATAAATATGCTATGTAGATTATTACATAAGCTCACTTCAGTACCATATACGACAACAACACAACACTAGCCCTGTATTAAACATTGTCCCACTGCTGGGCACGGGCCTCCTCTACTAATGAGAGGGGTTAGGCCTTAGTCCACCACTCTGGCCTAATGCGGGTTGGTAGACTTCACATACCTTCGAAATTCGTATAAGAATTCTCAGATATGCAGGTTTCCTCACGATGTTTTCCTTCGCCGTTAAAGCAAGCGATAATTAACATTTTATTCACACATCAGTTTAGAAAAGTCAGAGGTGTATGCCACTTGGGTTTGGAACATACGTCTTTCGTCTTGGCAGTCCGTACCGCAACCAACTAGGCTATCGCTGCTATAGTATAGTTGTCAGTAAAATCTGTATATTAACGTAACGTATATCCATCCCAAGATATGATAGGGGGTGAGTCGGGCATAAATACTTAATCCTGGCAACTCATGTATGTTTAAAAAATTTGTAACTCTGGTTTCCCTTCAACACGTATACATGAATCGCCTTTTTTAAGGAATTTGAAAATAGAACACAAATTTTGATTTTCCAATCATTTTTTAATATCCGCGTGGATTTACTGTTCATTGTCCTGGAGATCTAAATTAGTATATAGCTGGTGTCATAGCCTATGTATGGTGACCCTAAAGTCTATACAAACGTAATGACTATGTTCATATATTATCTTGCATTAAATTTATATTTGTGTGTAATATTTTAAAGTCCTGAAACAAGTGGGCTTGTATGTCAAACAAATAATGTTTCCAGAAAAGGGTTTCTATTGGGTATTATATTCGGTTGCATAATTATGTAAAGAATTAAACACAGGAAACTACTCTATTATGTTCTTAAATTTTTTTCAAATTCTCAAAGGTAAACATTTAAGACTGTAATAAAATACTATTTTGTCACATCACACGAATGTAAATCCAGTTTTCATTGGCCCATGAATATTTCATTTTATCGCGAAGTACACATTGGAAACGACGCTTGTGGTATAGATGATTATGTGTAGAACATGTGGACATGTATTGCGATTTTAGGTAAATGATTGTAAAATGTATACAATTAATTTTGGTGTTGAAATCAACTATTCTATAAATTATTCTATTCTTAATTTTTTTATTCTGGCACGGCAAAGTGACCACACTGCACCTGATGGTTAGCGCAGTGCCGTTCAAATAGAGTATAGTAGCGAGAGACAATCTATCCCCCGCTACTCCACACAATCATGCCGGCCTGCTTCTTCTCACTACGCCATGGGCAAGAAGGTGAGTCGAGTCGAGGGTCTAGTGTCAGAGTAGGTACTCAGAAAGTAGTAAAACGGCCAAACATCGTACTCTAACTCTAGACCCCCGCCAAAAACCGGATGTACACTGGCTGATCCCGGAACGTGACACACTTGCGTGTATATGTCGTGTTTATGGCGGGTTTTTCACCCTGTGTACGGTGGTCGCTATCCGGGCGGATATGAATATCCTACCACCAGCTAATAGATAATTCAATTATGATTGACTCTACGGCCTGTGTCATAATTACCAATTAAATTTTATCCGCCAGACAAAAACACTAGACTGCAATTTTAAGGAGTACCAATTTGACAAGCGTCTTTGTTTACAATATTGTTTTTGATGTCTTATATTTTATTTGATAAAATCTGTCTACTCGAATATGTGAAACGGGTCATAAATAACCAGTTGGCATAGACTAAGATGTAATAGATGCCACAAAGGTATCAACAAAATCCTATAAAATAATAACATTAACTGTTATGTAGTCCGTTATTTAGTCTCTATGTTGCTTGCAGTAATGTAAGATGTCAGCCAAAGCATTTGAAACATACTCAACGTATTGCAAAGTATTGCAAAACTCTTCAAAGATGCTTTGCTCTTGTTATAAACCTTGTTGTTGTGTGCCTTTTTTCTGCTTATGATAAGAGCATAAGCTTATCATTAACTTACTTACCTAACCTCTCATACTTATGTTTGTATACAGGTAAAATGGTTGTGCAGAATATTGAGGACTGAAATGTATGTGTGCGATTACTAATTTTACTTTAATTTAACGAGACTCCTATGGGGACTTAGTATAAGGTGACGCTTTTCCCCACCTTATATTTAGGTGTTCTGAAAATATATTTTAAACACCTCTAGTATTTAGAATAAAAATTATTATGCATCTGCGGTGTCAGATATAGTTCTATATGTACGACGCAATTCATTCAATGTGAATAAAACTAAGCTTGTCACATTTTTGTACCCTCTTTAATGTCACAAGAACCTTTTAGTGACGAGAAATACCCTTGAACTTTGTAAGAGTTTTAAAAATCTTGTGGTGCGCCGTGCGACAAAGTATTTTTCCGAACAGCTAAGGTCTCCGTACACTAAATAGGGATTTCCGGGGGTAAAAGTCCTCTCCGTTTCTAACCTTTATTCTTTCCCTAGATATAATTGCTGTAGTATTATAAATATTTATGAGGGATAGAAATATCTTGACTGATTTTTCTATTAAATAAATTATAGTTTAAAAATACAACAGTAGAAAATAATTTGATTGTAAAAAAAGTGTGGTGTTATTGTCTGGATATAGTAAAAAGCACCCCACGCAAATTTTAAAGTAAATCAGACGTCTGAAGGTGGTGAAAATTACGTTGAAAGATTCCGTTAAATACAAACAAACATAGATACAGGTGAAACAAATATAAAGCGTGTAAAAATAAATTTCTATTAAAAATTTTGTGGTGATGATTTTGCTCGGGATTTCGGTTAACAAAGTGTTTCAATTTGTGTCATCTATTTCATCTACGTCTATGCTTGCTACTTTTTATGTGTAGTCCCAAAATGATAACGAGCTCTATATTGTAACCGTTTTTGTTGTTATATATTTATTGTGAAGCGTGTCCAAAATTAATATTTTTTTTTTCTCTAGTTAAGACAAGTTTTAGTTACAAGTATGAAAAACAAATAAGTTTCATTAAGCATATTCAAATTGGAGAAGTTTCTTTATTCGACCGTTTATTTTCTGTTTTGTAATGTGTATCTTTGCCAAATGTGTATTCATTTTCATGTTTTTTTCTATTTACTTTAAGTCTGGTCTTGTACGATTTCGCAAAGATCTGACGACGATGAACATGGGAAACATAAAAATATCTTGAACGAATAACAGTTCAGGGTTTATTCTTTAAGCACTTGGATACTCTTATGCTTAAAGACGGTTTTTAAGAAATGTTATTGATCAAAATAAATATATGTCAAACCTTAAAATAGCAACTTAGCTGCAACTTCAACTATAAAATTTTTCAGGTATTGTTATACCATTTCCGACGGTGCAGCATTTTGTCTGGGTAAGGCGTTTTTATATTAGAAACTTATAATCTAATAAGGTAAAAAAGTGAATTATGACTAGGATAGTTTAATTTAAAGTTTTCACAAATGCATATGATAAAGTATGATGTGTGCTGAGAAATGTTATACATAATCTTCTTTAAATTGAGTGTTTACAACACTTGGCAAAAAGGCCATCTATTTCACAAATAATAACATCAATCTGCTGTTTCTTATTAGGAATATGTTTTGTTTACAAATATATAATAGCACCTGTCAAAGATTTGATTTTCTGAGCTTGCTACACAGTGTGCCATCCAATCATGCTTAATAATATTCTAGACAATCGGCCGTTCCATTGAGAATGTTATTTACATAGATATGCTATAGTAATATGAGCTAAATGCCTTCGTTCGTGGCATGTAAAAACATTAAATATTTACATTTTGTTGTACCAGGAAAAAATTTATGTACGGTAGAGATTTTTTGAACGAAATTGAAATTTTACCTTAAGAATTTATTTTGGATTTTCTATTTGATCGACTTATACATATATTGTATTATGTATTTACTGAAAATGCTATAAACAATGTTTTTGGAATTGCTCATGAAAGTCAACAGCAAACAAATAACTTACTTATTTAATATGTATTGTTATTAAACAATACACATTAAATAAGTGTAACTATAGAATGTTAAACTAGTGTGGAATACAATGCCAAATGGGCTGATTTCAAACAGACCCAGACAGTCTAATTAGTGAAATTTTTGGTTGCCTACTCTAAGGTGAAATTGCTTTCATCATGGCCGAGAGTGTAAATGAAAATTGACAGATATAATTTAGTTTAGCAATAATTAAGGTTCTTGATACCCACGACATAAGACTCGTATCTTAGTGTGGGGTTAGGATTATGTGTGTGCCTTTGGTGTTATTTATTTTTATGTACATATATAATTATATCATAAATAATAATATATAGTCAGCCATCGAATATAAGTATAGAATAGTACTAATCGCTCAAGACTGTATCCTCGAAGGGGCTGGCCTAAGTGCAATTAGTGCAGAAAACCGGTAAGGTCCTAGGTCCATCCACAAGTTGGGCAAACACAATTTTGGTTTGTCCTTTATTACATCAAGGGGTGGATTTATGTATAAAGAACCTGAGTGTACTAGTTGCAGCTCTGCAGATATAGATGTAAGCTTTGATATATATTTAAACTTAATGTGATAGTTATTTTTTATAATTATACAGACATACTTGTTCTATGCTAATTAAGATCGAAAAAATTAATTCCTCAAAGAAGAAGAATATGTCCCAAAAAACTAGCACTATTGTTAGGAACATCAACAAAACTATGCAAGATGGATATTTAAAAGGCACAAATACAATGTTTATAATTTTATTGATTGATTTACACAACACTGTTACACATCTCAGTGTTTAATATTAACACAAACGCATGTCAGGATTCACTTAACGCTTCTCTTTATAATTAATATACCAGCATTACCCTCTAAGCTGAACAACGCGGCCATTGAACTGTTTACAATTACTTACTGCCCCGCGAACGAACCACGAATATACTGGCTATCGTCTCGTCTTCCACTCAACTGAACTGAAACCCGGTGCGCGGAAGGCACTCTGTTTTATATTAAGCATTTACTACTCCCACTTAGGTTGTCATTATTAATGTACCCCCAACTAGTCTCCTAAATACCTCCGTTATACTTTCGGTATTTCTAATAATAGGAAATACCCTAATACTATATTCAAAATAATCAGTTATGTTGCTTTGATGGAGCTTAATTATCTTGTTGCTTAATTATGTTATTCCTTTCAGCCTCTAAGTAACTGCGTGTTGGCCGATATATGCAACCACACGTGGATACCGGAGTGTGGGGCAGAAGGCAAGATATCCAGGCTGTTTATAGACGAGTGTGATATGTTCGAGTTTAATTGTGACAGAGACGCAAGTAAGAAAAGTCTTGTTAT
This sequence comes from Laothoe populi, assembly GCA_905220505.1. NCBI lineage: Eukaryota > Metazoa > Arthropoda > Insecta > Lepidoptera > Sphingidae > Laothoe > Laothoe populi. The sequence continues at coordinate 11,064,375 of HG992169.1, forward strand.
TTTATATTTAGTATTTATTTAGATAATAATTTAGACAACTAGGGTGTTGGACTATTTTACAAGAAATTATGAAATACATTTTTAGTTTTTTTTAAAAGAACCTATGAGACTGTGGCCAGTTTTGTCTATGTACGTATAAGCACGTGGATATAGTTATAAATAAATGTAAAAACATGCTTGAATATTTTAGGGTTCTATTTTCAAATAAATGTTAGTTCCCCTTAGTGGCACTTAAAGAAAATGTACTCTCAAACTACTGTCCACAGTATATTTGAATAATTACGCAATCCGAAGCATTCATTTGCCTCTTAGCCGTATTATTTCATCCATAGTCAATTTCAACCATTGTTAAAATCTTTTTTCATAGTCAAAATAAGGCTACTACGTTTTTTCAGACTCAGACGCAGACAAATAGTCACAATAGATATGCGATGATGCTATATTTAACTATGAAACAACTTATTCAATACTCAAAACAAACTACGGTTTTTTTATCCTGACACGGCAAATTAACCGCACTGCACCTGATGGTAAGCGCAGTGCGGTCCAATTAGACTATCGAGTAGCGAGAGACGATCTATCCCCCGCTACTCAACACAATCATGACGGCCTGCTTCTTCACACAACGCCATGGGCAAGAAGGTGAAGAAGCGGTCGAGGGTCTATTGTCGGAGTACTTAGAAAGCCGCAAAACGGCCAAACATCGTACCCCAACTCTAGACCCCCGACAAAAACCGGATGTACACTGGCTGATCCCGGAACGCGACACACTTGTGTGTGCCACTATGGCGGGTATTGCACCCTGAATATCCTACCACCAGCAAACAACACGGTCTTAGTTTCGCCTAAATATTTCTACTTGAAAATATTATTTACTATCTTATTTCAGATAGTTGTTGCTCGCGGCTCCGCCCGCGTGGAGGTCATGTTTGGGAGAAAAAGTATACAATACAAAATACCAATATTCATGCGTTTAACTTAAAAATGACGGATTTTCATACAAACTTTCATTCCCTATTTTACCCCCTTAGGGGCGGAATTTCCAAAAATCCTGAAACATATATTTTTTATTTTTAACTAAAACGCCAAATACTAATTTTCATGAATTTAACTTCAAAAATGACGGATTTTCATACAAACTTTCATTCCCTATTTTACCCCCTTAGGGGCGGAATTTCCAAAAATCCTGAAACATATATTTTTTATTTGTAACTAAAATGCCAAATACTAATTTTCATGAATTTAACTTCAAAAATGACGGATTTTCATACAAACTTTCATCCCCTATTTTACCCCCTTAGGGGTGGTATTTCCAAAAACCCTTCCTTAGTGGATGCCTACGTCATAAAAGGTACCTACTGTCAAAATTTCAAGTCTCTAACCCCAGCCGTTTTGGCTGTGCGTTGATCGATCAGTCAGTCAGTCAGTCAGTCAGTCAGTCAGTCAGTCAGTCAGTCAGTCAGTCAGTCAGCTTCTTCTTTTATATATACAGATTACATCATAACAAACTACACAGATTGTTTCGGACCCGCTACTGGCTGCCCGCCTTGGCCTTCTAAAGGCAGATACCTTAGGATAGGTGATTTCAAGTACATGGAAGAAAATAGACAAATAGTATATGCACCTACGACACCCATTTTACCTGCACACATGCTAAAGGGCAAACGAAGGTACACACCAACCCCTCGGATAAGAAGAAGGGAGAATAGAGATTTAATCACTACAGTGAAACTAAAAAAGACTGTAGTTTTAAAACGATTATCAGTTATGAAGAATGGACGCATGATGTTAAAGGTCGTGAAAGGATTAGCTACGGAACCAAAAAAACCGGATTCAGATTTCTTGGAATAAATTTTCGTTTCTATTTCATTAACTTGTTATTATTGAAATCATCTAGATTATAAATTTATTAAATTTCTAGCCAGCTACAGTTTTTTGAACTACGAATAGAATTTATTCTCGTTATTATGTGAATTTGGATTAATAGTATTGAGACTTAATGACAAAATAAATATATGCGTATGAATTTCTGCTTATATTGTTTCTGGTATATCCAGCAGTGACTTAAACAAAGCTATATTTATAGTCTATTATTATTATCGGTGTGAAATTGGTAAATGCGATAAACATTTTCTGTTACAAGTATAATCATAGCGCAAAATGGCATTACCATGAATATTTACAACGTATGCATGTATTTTTTTTAATATCTGAAGCAATATGCTATTGAAATATTACAAAACTTATGTATGAAAATACATTTAATTAAAATGACACAATTTATATTTGGTAAGGTGTTAATTATTCTGCTATGGTTTTACAAATTAAAAGAGTAGAGAACACCTAATTATGTTTTTATTTCAGTTGCTATTTCCTTAATTACGTTTTCACTATCACACTATATACATGTAAGTTTAATTCAACAAGAAATTACTGTGATTACAAGAATTTTATCCTCAAATACATTAATATAAGTCACTTTATTTTCGTCTGAATAGTTTTAACTATTTTTGCCAGCCTCCAGATCCATGTTATTTGGCAAACTCTTGCAATCACACCTGGACTCCTCAATGTGGTCAAGACAATACTAATTTAAAAGTGCGATGGTTTCTGGATGATTGCGATATGCATGAATACAATTGTGATAATAAAAAAAGTGAGTATTATAAGTTCTGTTTTAGGAGCACTTATGGTGTTATAGATAGGATTAAGTGATATTTGGTGCTTACAGATTATACAACAGTTGAAAACGAAGAGTGTCCTGCAAATAGTACATCTATTAACACCACACCATCCATTACATCTACTACACCAACTACTACCACTCCTACAACGACTACTACAACCACCACTACAACTACTACGACTACAACCACAACAACAACTACAAAACCACCAACTACCACTACACTTACATCAACATTAGGCACTACAAATTCTGAAATTAGTTCACGTAACTGTACGAGGCACAACCATTCAACAATATTATCATCAACTAACATCACAACCGTACAATCTTTAGAGAATACGACGGCATCCGATTCAACCACGATGACCAGTCAAATAAGTTCAACGGTAAATAATACTATTATTGAATCTCAAAATGTTACATCAAACGTTAATGAAAATACAATTGCTTTGAGTACAGATGTCAAAACAGAATCAACTACGTCGATTACTACGCCAGAAACTACAGAAGATGCGATGGTAACTACAAATAATTCATCAATAACTATAGATAAATATGAAACTAAAACCACTCAAATAGAAACTACGATTTCACCTACCTTTAACAAAACAAATATTTATACTGCTCCACCTTTAGTACCTTGCCATAAATATCCTAAAAACTGCAGTAGACCTGTGTCATGGGAGACCACTGTTGAAGGAGAAACAAATCCCTTTCAAATCCTGCGAGAACGTTATGGTGATCAAGTTCATTTACTAAGAGACACGACCCATTATCCTAGAAGAGCGGTTAGGTTATATGGTGATAGAAATTCTTTTATATTTGGCAGGCACAGCGAAAGTTTTAAAGGAAAATGATGAATTTTTTTTTACGAAGATACGAAGAAAACTGAGTTATTAATATTTCATGGTTATTACACACACATTAATTTAATCAATATATGTTTATCTAGAATATTAAATTATTTGAATACTTTAGTTTGTAGTGTATATTAATAGTAACAATACAATAAATACCTACTTATGTGACAAAAAATAAGACCATAAATTTGCATGTTGATGGTTTCACTTAAGGTTAAACGCATAAACCACGACTGAACATAGATTGCTCTGGAACTACACAATAGTACAAACAATACTATTGAACAAAGTAGTATTATTGAAATTAACTACTAACTAATTTTACAGTTTTTATCGCGGCTGATTTTACGCTTTATAGCCTATATGGTGACGGGGCGGACTGAGTTGTTTGGAAGGTTAAAAAAGTAAAATAAACCACGATAAAATCCGTAAAACTAATTTTATTTCAATGCGTAATATTCGCGTAAATATAAGAAACCATAAAAGTAGTAATTATTATCGAATCTTATAACAATTAAATTGCACACCATTATAACTTAAAGATATGTCTTTATCTAGATGGCCGTTGACTCAGAATTGTTTAAGTTCCACTAATTACGACGGTTAATAAAAGTTTGTAGACAATAGTAACATTGAAACGCTTTGGCGCAGACAAAGCACTCCATAATGTCTTATAGATCTAAGATGTAGATATTATTTCGTGGGAACAAATGAGGTCAAAACTCAGTTGGACCACTTCATAATATTTATTCAGTTTAAGGACGCTGTCAGTCACTTGTCTATGTCAGACGTATAATTAATTTAATAATTGGGGTATTTGTTATGCTTTAATTACTTTTGTTTTCGCTAGTTGCTGAATTTTAGAATTGCATATATTATTGGGATTGTATTTATGGTATACCGATCAAGCGATAGCCTAGTTGGTTGTGGTACGGACTGTCAAGACGAAAGTCGTATGTTCGAAACCCAAATGGCAAACACCTCTGACTTTTCTAAAGTTACCTGTGTATTAAATGTAAGCTATCGCTTGCTTTAACGGTGATGGAAAACATCGTGAGGAAACCTGCATACCTGAGTATGAGAAGTCTACCAACCCGCATTAGGCTAGCGTGGTGGACTAAGGCCTAACCCCTCTTATTAGTAGAGCAGGCCTGTGCCCAGCAGTGGGACAATTTTAATACAGGTCTAGTGTTATTATCAGTATAGTTATTCATACGAGTATTGATTAAATGTTGCTGCATTTTGAGTGCAGCATTTCATTTGCAATTCTTCTTTATAATACAATCTATTAATTATCCACCAGGAGTGAAATCAAATTTATAAATAATTACCTATTTGTAGTAATGTCTTTTAATTCACCAGTTTCAGTGTTAACATGTAAGTAGCAAAGTGACCCAAGTATGGTAATGTCAAGGCGGTGGTATTGTGTTAGATGAAGCTGATAATAAAATAACAAGACATACTCAATTGTACGTGTATTAGATGTTGCAAGAGACACTTTAGTGCACGCAGGCATAAGGTTTATTTTTATTTTATTTGAAACTAGCTGTTGCTCGCGGCTCCCGCGTGGAGGTTATTTTTGTAAGAAAAGGTGGACAATCCAGAAACCTGTAAACTCATCAGTGTTTCTCTACATGTATGCATGTATCATACATATAAACCTTCCTCTTGAATCATTCTATCTATTAAAAAAAAGCGCTTCAAAATCCGTTGCGTAGTTTTGAAGATTTAAGCATACATAGGGACGGACAGCGACAGTGACTTTGTTTTATACTATGTAATGATGATACTTACAGCTAGTATACAAAATCATTAAAGATATATAAATACAAGAAGGCCATTTAAAGTAAGTTTTCACAGATAGTTAAAAAAAGTATAGCATCTACGGTCGGTAGCACACATAACAACACATAGCAACTATATTAATTATGTATTGAATTATGTTTGTTTAGCTCACATATTTATTTATTTCCTAAAACAAACACTTAAATCAATTGAAAAATAAAACAGGCTATATGTCAACAAAAAGATATTAGTATCCGTATGCCGTATAGTTAAAAACGTGTATCTCAGCATTTGGCGCCACTTCAGAAATTATACTTAAATTTACAGTACCCTCTGTCTCATTATCATAACTAAAATGAAATATATATATTTTTTAACATAGTCCGAAAAACGAGCCAGTGGGTCACCTGATGTTGAGATGGCTAGACAGGCGCCACGGTGCGCCAACGTTCCGGCTGACGCAGGTACTGACGGACCACGGGTGTTTCGGTTCGTTCCTGTGTCGGATCGGAAAGGAGGTGTCTGCCGTGTGCCACCATTGTGGCAACTGCCACGAGGACACGGCCCAACATACGTTGGAGGAGTGCCCAGCCTGGGACGAAGAGCGCAGCGCTCTCAGAGCAGTCGTCGGAGGAGACCTCTCGCTGCCGGCCGTGGTGTCGTCCATGGTCTCCAGCCGGAGGTCCTGGCGTGCGGTGGCCCACTTCTGCGAGAACGTCATTTCGCAGAAGGAGAGTGCCGAGAGGGATCGGGAACGAAATGATCCCTCCCGCCGCCAGAGAAGACGTAGGAGGCGCCGGGTGGACGACTGACCGGCGTCTCCCGCCCTGTGGAACGGGGGCGTTTGAATTCCACCACGGTAACCCCTGCCTGTCGTACGAGGCGACTAATAGGGGCCATCGGGGGTCGCGGGCTCGCAGCGGGGGGCTGTCAGCCCGAATCGATGCACTCCCAGTTTCGGAGCATCGTGCGACCCCGAGATGGACGGCAGCGCGTGTGGTAAGGCCTCGTTCGCTGTCGTTGTTCGGTGCGCGGGGGCTCCTAAGCCCTCCCATGGAGATGGGCTGCTACGCAGCACCGCGCAGGGGCGGTTCCGGCAGCAATTCTAGCACTCCTTAGAATACCCCGGGATCGCTCCGTAAGCGCCGAAGAAGGCCACCGCGGGGTTTTAGCTGGTAGTGTCGGGTGGGGTGTACATAGGGGGTAGGGACTCGGCCCAGCGGCTGCCCGGATAGCCATCATCCGGGCGAGGGGGATGCTGGGTCGTAAGACCGGCTAGTCCAGCATAACCGTTTTATTCTTATTCCGCTTCCCCCCGGAGCGGGCGGTAGTAATAAAACGCTTTCCCCGCGACAACAACAAAAAAGGGTCACCTGATGTTAAGTGATCTCCACCGCCCATGAACATCCACAATACCGAAAGTATCATATATGCGCTGTCGGCCTTAAAGGACAGGAATAGGGATTAGGGAAGGGAAGGGGGAATCTGGGCCTCCGGATATCTCACGTACCATACGAAACGCGACAGTAAACTGTCACTTTACGTTGGTTTTCTGTGAGACAGTGGTACTACCCTGGTCGAGCCGGCCCATTCATGCTGTAGACAAATATGTCTACAGCGCGGCTCTACCACTTAAATGAAAGTAATTGTGGAAAATAATATTGTATTGTGCCTCTCTGTGAGATTCATTAATATGTAGGTGTATGTGTGTGAGAGGGTGTGTGATTAGCTTCGATATTAACTCTATTATTGGAATAGGTTTTATAAAATTGCAAATCCTGCTAAGTAGTTATATTTTATGTCTTAAATTCTTTTCAACAGCTCTTAAAATAGTTTATTACATCATAATGTATATCGATATTGTCCTCTTTCATATGTATATCAATTACAACATTTGTGCAATTTTGTGTCGCCATTTTTCAGATGACAGTATAGCGGTGTTGCCAATTCACATAAAGATTTTATACGTAATACTGTATATTGCCGAAATATTGAAAGCTCATGAATATGTATTTTTTATCGATCTTAATATTTAATAAATCATGTATTTTACATCATTATCTATTGTAGCAATTGTTTAGCATAATGAGTTTTTAATAATGTTACCAACATTTACTATACATGCAATAATTTGATTATATTGAATCGTTAGACGATCCTCCGACCTTCTATTTGCTGGCTCTATGTGTGTAAACTGTTTTCAAACTCCACCCTTTATGGTCTTACTAGAATTTGTCTTAGTCATGTCCCCCTTTCAACGGAAGGGGATTGGATCGATAGTACTTTACCATATGACAGCCCGTGGCGCAGCGGGCCAGTAGCCGGTTGTGAAACGAGAGACCGTGGGTTCGATTTTCGCACCGAGATTAATGTTTGTGTGCCAGACAGTTGTTAGTTTCTGGTCTGGGTGTTGTTGGACCGTAGTCCCTCGTGGTTCTTCATGCCCATGATACAGGTTTTACCTAGTGTGGGGTCAGAACTATGTGTGTGACTGTTGGATGTATTTATATTGCACCAGAAAGGGTTTGTGTATGTGGCTTCATGCGATTGTTACCAGAATAATACGACTTTCTATTCGTATTAAAACGTAATAGTTGTACCTAAGAAGAAGTTGTATAATAAAAAAAATACGGCGGTGAAAGGTCCTAAATAACATTCATTTCTCATTCGTCATTTTGGAGTTGGTGCAATTTTTAGTTTTAATAATTATTATTAGTTTTACTGACACTGGAATTGATACTCCAGAATGACCTCTTTAGGTAAAGTTTAATTTGTGAAGTCTTTTTTTTAAAGATACTAATCTATATTTTTGCTTAGATTTTCAAATAGACAACCTAGTTTCCTATGTACCTAATTCCTTACTGATCATAGCAAACATTTCAATTACATGTTGTAATAAAGTGTGTGCGTTAAATGATTTTTCATTTAAAATAATTTTGTTGTGTGCAATAGCAATAACACATTAAGCACAAATAAATAGGCACGCAACGAGACGTAATGGATCTGATGCAATGCGTGAGGTAACCGACTCGTTATATTGTGATCTTGACTTTCAAACGAAGTTCATCTAGCAGTTGCATGATCTTGTGTTTGTGTTTATTTGGCAATTGATAGTATATATAGTGGTAGAGCCACGCTGTAGACATATTTGTCTGCAGCATGAATGGGCCGGCTCGACCGGCGTAGTACCACTGTCTCACAGAAAACCAACGTAAAGTGACAGTTTACTGTCGCGTTTCGTATGGTAAGTGAGATGTCCGGAGGCCCAGATTCCCCCTTCCCTTCCCTAATCCCTATTCCTGTCCTTTAAGGCCGACAGCGCATACATGATACTTTTGGTATTGTGGATGTTCGTGGGCGGTGATCACTTAACATCGGGTGACCCACATGCTCGTTTCTCGGACTAAGCAATAAAAAAAAATTGAATTGTGTGTTTTCTTTAAAGGTAAATATAATTTCAAGTTAGATCGGATTATTCAAACATTATGAAGAGTGATTTGTCTAAAAAATTATGGCGTTTTTTTCACAAATTGCGTACGATTCGTGTTTTCAGAACCTGTATTTTATTTATTTAGTAAGGAATATAGCTCGGATTAACGTTACTGATTTTTTTACTATTGTATTTGCTAGAATTTCGATGACGGCATAACGTTGGCGGTCGTCAATATTTGTGTATCACACAAACATTTGCCTCGGTACGGGATCGAACTCCCGGCTTCTCGTTTCACGACCAGCTACTCGCCCTCTACGCCAAGGGGGCTGTCAATATAATAATAATAGGTATATCAAGGAATTTTTAGAGCAACATTTAAGACAAGTGCAACGATTTAATTCAAAATACCAATTTATATGGAAATTTCGGATCTGGGAATTTCAATTTTCCGCAACTTGAAGATGCTCTTCGTTAAAGGTCTTCTTCAAGCAATTTACAGACAATTGAACTTTATTACGGTCAGATTATCTCATAATAATCACTTTGGCTTTTAAATTTTTAGCTCCGCTAAATTGGACTTTATTTATTTAAACCCGCCATAGTGGTAAACGCAAGTGTGTCGCGTTCCGGGGTCATCCGGTTTTCGCCAGGGGTCTAGAGTTGGGGTACGATAATTGGCCGTGTTGCGGTCTTCTAAGTACTTTGACACGAGACCCTCGACCGCTTTTTCACCTCCTTGCCCCATGACGTAGTGTGAAGAAGAATTGATTGTTACTCACTAAGTGATACACTGTGGTTGGCACTGCGCTTACCATCAGGTGCAGTGTGGTCACTTTGCCGTGCCAAGATAAAAAAAAAAACAAAAACACCTTCATTAAATTTTCAAACTAACTCACTGGGTGCATATCATTTAAAATTCCTATCGGTAAAACATCGATAGCAGCGATAGCCTAGTTGGTTGCGGTACGGACTGCCAAGACGAAAGTCGTAGGTTCGAAACCCAAGTCGCATACACCTCTGACTTTTCTAAAGTTATGTGTGTATTAAAATGTTAATTATCGCTTGCTTTAACGTTGAAGGAAAACATCGTGAGCAAACCTGCATACTTGAGAATTTTTCGAAGGTATAAGAAGTCTGCCAACCCGCATTAGGCCAGCGTGGTGGACTAAGGCCTAACCCCTCTCATTAGTAGAGGAGGCCCGTGCCCAGCAGTGGGACAATGTGTAATACAGGGCTAGTATTATTATTTATTTATTATTTAAAACATCGATAATTCAAAAACAGTAGATGCGAGGTTGCGTACTCAGTGTGTTTGGCCATGCACAATATTTACCAAGTAGCTTTACCCACTTGTGAGTTGTTACGAAAACTCTGTTGAATTTAAGTCACGTATTCGGACTTGTGATGCAAATGTTGTAAAGCTGACTAAAGCCTAGTGTTCATTTCGGAATATTGCACTAACACCTATCATAATCTACTCATTATCAAAAAATTCATGTTTAAAATTTACAGTAATAGAGATCGTTAATCGGATATGCATGAAGAGTATTTTGATTTTGATCCTTTTAAAATGACGTAAGCTGATTTTTTTATGCCTTGATAGGCAGATGAGCAGACGGGCCACCTGATGGTAAGTAGTCACCACCGCCCATATACTTCTGCAATGCCAGGGCACAGCAAAGCCGCTGCCTACCGTTAAATAATAATTTGATTAATAGAGTGTTGTAATTTCTAGCCTTCTTAAAATCTTGTTGCTAAATAATTGAGCCAGTTAGTGTAGGATAGAATCACCTTCTATGAATGAAATATTTTTGAGAATTACCTCAGCAGTTCCTGAAATTACTCCCTATATAAAAACAAACTCTTCTCTACAGTATAGATTTTAATATACTTGTCTAATATTTTTATTAATAAAGCTATTGTGAGCTATGATTCAATTATCCCACAACATCCAAACATTGAGCTTTCGATCTATGTATCAATATGGAACAATATGGGTTAATTGTTAGTTAAGATTTATATCACTTTCAATAGATTATATTAAATTTAGCATCACATTGATTAAATAGAGGTAGAGACATACTGTTGACAATTTTGTATAACATATGACTGAGATTTCTTACCTAGAGTGTTCCACAGTTTTACAGATAACCGAATTGGCAGCATGCTGCTCATGCCTGTAATACCAGAACGCCTACCCCAGGCAGAGGTGTAACCAGTACACCCACTTTTCGCCGAATTTATGACGGTCCCATAATGTGATAGGGGGCAAGCCTATCGCCATACCGGGCACAATTCCAAACTCCGGGCTGATACTAAGTATTTCTAAACTGAAAAAACCAATATCACTTTACCCGACCCGGTGATCGAACCCGAGACCTCAGCACAACAGTCATAACGCATGCGCAAATTCAACTGCGCCGGCGAGGCAGCATGCTGTCACGCTTCGGATTGTCATGAGATATTTCCAGAAAACCAATCCCTTCTCTTATTTCTTGGCTTTAAGACAGACAATGCACTACTATTATTACTTACTTGCTCGTTAACCGGCCTCGGGTGTTAAAACCTTTTTTCAATGTCATTTATTGCCATGATATAATACGAGAAAGGTGAAGTAGTAGTACGACATGGTTCAATTTATCATATTATGACATATTTGTATTAGAATCCAACTTTATGAAGATGAATTTAATTCTGGCAAACTTTTAATAGTGATTAATGTCTGATATCCAATTATAGGCAATCATCGATCATTACATAGGAGATTTGTATTCCTGTTATGGTTGAAAAGGAGTTATAAAGTGTAAAAAAAGGTTTTTTTTGTCAGTATTATAAGTTATATTATAGAATTTAGGAATTTATACATAGTGTGTACTTGTAGCCAAGTTTATAAATATAATCCTGAATGAATGAACAGTATGGAGCCTTCTTAACTTATAAGTAGTGGCAGTATTTTTTTAATGTAATTTAAGTAATTTATTTAAGTAAAGTACATGTACAATAATTTTACAATATTTGCTAGTCGCACCCACTATGCTGCGCTTGTAATTGGGCTGACATAATATCTAAAGATTACAACAATAGAATTTGACGCGCGACTGAACAATATAATTTGGATCTATACTATATGTATTAAGAGTTTACATTATTGAGCAACTCTTGTTTACCAATAAACAAACCAAGCAGTTCGAGTGACGTCATTTAACCTGTATTCCATTCTCGTTAAATATTCGTAATAGGATTAGCATATCACGTGCTTTGGCTGGGTTTAAATTCTCAAAGGCGCACGTACAAGCCTAAATTGTTTTTGGGTTGGCGTACGCAATTTCCTTCACTATTTTATTATGTACAGTACAAACGATGATCTATTTATTCACAGTTAATGTTTAATTACAAAAATAATCTCGGTAATTATGTTACTGACCACTTCTGAAAGGATGAAATTGAAAATAATAAGTTTTTTTTTTTTTATTGCCTGGATAGGCAGACGAGCAGACGGGCCACCTGATGGTAAGTAGTCACCGCCGCCCATAGACTTCTGCAATGCCAGAGCACAGCAGAGCCGCTGCCTACCGTTATAAGTGAAAAGATAATCTGGAAACTATAAAATAATAATTAGTCATAAATACTTATTGCATCTTTATTTTTGTGAAAACAGTAGTAATATTGTATATTATAAAAGCAGCGACAGCGTTGTTTGGGTGTGGTACGGGCTGCCGTGATTAAAGTTGTGGGTTCAAAACCGCCCTAAATGGCATACACCTGAGAATACATACATTTTTACGTCTTCTAAAGTTACGTGTGTATTCATTGATAATAATCGCAGTGAAGGAAAACATCGTGAGGAAACTTGCAGACCCGAGATTTCCCATAAGAATTTTAAAGGTATATAAAGTCTACCAACCCTCATTAGGCCAGCGTGGTGCACTAGGACGATATTTATACAGGGCTGGTATTATTATTATTTTATAGTATTGTCAATAATGTTAAGTATTATAGGCATTCATTTTACTTCATAAAAAGAGATATATATTTGAAAGCATTTTTTTACTGCCTGGATAGACAGACTAGCAGACAGGCCACCTGGTGGTAAAAGTACACATCCGCCCATAGACTTCTGCAATGCCAGGGCACAGCAAAGCCGCTGTCTACCGTGTATTTATTAATTCATCATTTATCAAGTAGTCTTTTGTTTGTGCTTGTATAAAATTTTGATGTGTATAAAATCAGTGTAGGTACGATCATAAATTGCTATTGTTAGTATAAGTTTTTACTCACATAATTTATTCATTTAACAAAAAAATTTGGAAATCTAAAAAACTGATTTAATCTTTCTTTGTTGCGATATTAAACTAGTACCCTATATACGTTTTTCTTTACATTTCCCAAATTTTTTGAAACAACGAACAATAACAATGTTATTTCAAAATATTTTGAGAATATGCACAATAACACTTCAAATTCTAAATTATTTTGAAAATAACAATAAATCTACATGATTCAATTGTTTGCAAAAGATGTAAAAATGTTGAAGAAACAAAGAATATGTTTCGAGGGAGCGAAAGTTCTTAACGGTGTAATATAAGTTCGCCTTAAGGCTTTCAGAAGTTAAGCGGGGTTTTAACGGTAGGTTGTACATGAACACGTGTTATATGATGTTATGTAGAATAAAGAAATAGAAAGAAAGAAAGAAAGAAATATTTAATTCAATATAAGCACTATAAATAAAATTCAACTAAAACTAAAGAAAAAGAACTATGAAATATAAAACATGCTTATAAAGAATACGGCCTCGACTCAGCATATACTGGTATAAATTACCAGTGCTGGTCTTACGTCGAGCCGTTGGGTGAGGTCACGGGCGCAAAGTCACTTTTACTAACGAACTAAACCAAACTACCAATTAAACTTAAATAGCTAAACACACCATTTAAATTACTCATACATAGATATTATACTTTTATTATTATTCATTTATTCAATTTTTGTGATCTGGCAACACTTATAATGTGACACAGGTGGAGGTGACACGTGTCACAGTCAAATAACCCATCATCACAAGTTACGTGGCATGAGCGTGGCATGGAAATTTAAGACTGAACAATACAGATCAAAGCAAATATGTAATAATAAATCCGCCTTATCAAAAAGCACCACAAACGGTTCCGGAATACTTATGAGCATTGTGCAGACAAGTGGGTCCGTAAACACAAAGAATGAGAAACACCATTTTCCAAGTCATATTGTACATAAACTGCTAACACACCAAATTAAGTGTAAGTATTAAGTATGAGTAGTGGAGTAAAACTGCGGGTGAGTTATTTAAAAATAGCATATTTAAACAACAATAAATAATACATAATCTGTTGAATTGGTGATAAAAATACTTCTAATAAACATATACTGTAAAATAAACGTAAACTGGACTTGATTTTATTCTATAGGGCACTAGTATCATGTAATAAGGTCTCCTCAGTTTTCTGATGTTCAAAGATGAATTTTTTTAATGTGACCCTAAAGTTGTGTAAATTTTGCAGACTTCTGACTGGAGGAGGGATATTATTCCAGCACCTGGTTGCGGAATAGCGGAAGCTACCTCTAAAAACAGCAGAACTATGACATCGAGTAGCAAGCTGTTCAGCACATCGCCTGGGCCCATAGGACCTGTGACTTGATGTCCATGTCAATTTCCTAAACAGATAGCTTGGTGCTTTGTGCTTCAGGACACCAAAGAGAAGACAAGCTAGGTGTAGTTTGCGCCTGTGTTTCATCTTTAACATAGTGTTAGCATTTAGATAAGGTGTGACATGGGCTCTTAAAGGTATATCGAAGCAGAAACGGGCACAGGCATTTTGCACTCTCTGTATAAGTTTCTGCGTTTTGACCAGTAAACGTGGGCCAAAAACTGTGTCCATATAATTCAGTTTAGATAGGATAAGAGACTCCACCAACTGTAAACGTAGTTTTTCTTGTATATATGGCCTCAATCTATACAATATCTTTATTTTATAAAAACAACTTCTTACTGAGTTTGCAACATGCTTTTCGAACCGCAGATTAATGTCCATATGCAAACCCAAATTGCGTGCTTCATGTACACGCTCTATGGGCTTTCCCAGGAGCATGACACTCAGTGATGGGCTTGAATTAGCTAGTTGATGCTGGCTACCAAACAGCAAATACTTTGTTTTGTCGGGATTGAGCAGTAGACAGTTGTCAGTTGACCAGGTTGCAATACTTGAAAGGTCCTCGTTCAGCTTGGCTATTGCATTATCAATTTCCGATGGTTTAAAGGAGTCATCCGCATATACATGGAATTTGCAATGTTTAATATGCATGGTAATATCAGCAGAGTACAAAATAAACAGAATTGGCCCCAAAATGGAGCCCTGAGGTACTCCCCTGGTAACAGGCATTTTATCAGATGTTAATGAGAATCCATCACTAGAACTGAGCTTAACATACTGATATCGATTACTCAAATAACTATTAAACCATTTTAAAGCCATAGAATCAAAACCATAAAAGGACAATTTAGAGATCAAAAGATTAATGTTTATAGAATCAAAGGCCCTTGAAAAATCCAACAAAACCAGCAGTGTGCACATACCCTCATCTTGAGAACACAGTATATTGTCTGTTACATCAAGCATAGCTGTCACTGTACTGCGTCCTTTCCTAAAGCCTGATTGTGTCTCCGGCAAAATATTGTTAAATTCTAGGTAATCAACAAGCTGTTTACAAATTGCTTTCTCCATAACTTTAGATAAACATGGTAAAATACTGATTGGTCGCAAATCTTTGAATTCTGAAGGATTTGGGTGCTTGGGTAAGGGGCGCACAATCGCTAGTTTCCAGA